>JAPXFQ010001820.1:600000-875833 GCA_028564705.1 Apricaphanius iberus
GTATCAGTATCTGTTAAGATGGTTTTTGTAGATCTCATACTGAACCTGGAGTTTAGCTTTTTCCCCATGTTCTTTCGGCTCGTCGACGATCCCTTTATTCATAACGTACCAGTTTAGCCAAAACTACTTTAACTTTAGTTGGAGCAAGAGTGTCATTTAATGATTTTGCTTGTCTATGTCGCTGGTTGTTGATATGGATATTGAAGTCACCCACAATGTTTATTTGGTCACACTCAATACAGATTACAGAAAAAAAGTCATTAAAATAATTGATTAATTAGAGTTAGGTTTTGGTCGTTTATATAATGTTAGAAATAAAGCTTTGTTTGAGTCCTTTATGGCTAGATATTCAAAAGAGTCAAATTTATCCAGGGATACTTTTCTAAAAGTTGAGTCACGAAACATTGTTGCAATGCCATCACCTCTTCTGTGTTTCCTGCTCTCGCTTAGAAAAGTACAATTTGGGGGGGATTCTATCAGTACAGATGTTTGATTATTTACATTTAAACAGATTTTTGATAAAATAGGCTCTATACATTATGCTCAGTGATCAAGTCATTGATTAGAAGTGTATTGGTTGATAAAGACCTAATGTTTAATAGAGCTAGTTTAAGTGGTTTGATGAGATTGGAAGCATATCCGTTCCAGGAATTGATTTATTCCAAGTTTTGGTGTTGAGTCCCGATCATGATTTGTTCCCTCAATTTTTCCAGAGAATGTCCTAAAACATGAGGCATTTGGTGTAAAGCCAGCGGAATGGGTTGACCAATTTGAATGGGATGAGCCAGGTGAATGGGGCGACTGCTGTATGTCTCTGCTTGATACTGCTGCTCTGCCTAGAGCTTTGGGTGCTGGTATGAATACCTTTTGTCCTGGTGGAGTTTTGTCTGTTTGTACATCTCTGATAGTGGCTGTCCCAGCTGGTTGGGGGTGAAATATGTTTTGTCTCTCTGTACTCCTTCATCCTTGAGCTGTGGGGCAATGTTTGGAGATGTTTGCCTTTGTTTTGAATTGTTTAGCTCTATTTCTTCTTGTTTGGGAACATCCAGTGCAGTTTGATTTAGATAGCTGAAGAGATTGGAGATGATTCGAGATTGGAGAAGTCTCTGTCCACTTTTGTTCAGATAACCCTGGTTTTGTTTGAAGAGGTGTTTTGCTCCACAAAACATTTTAAAATAGTTGATAAATCTTAATGATCGATGAGCACAGATGTTGTTTAAGAATTTGTTAAGCATCCTTAACCTTGAGAAGGCCCAATGTGATCCTGTTGGGAGGGGGCCGGACAGGTAGATTGGAACATCAAGCCCCTGTAGGTTATCCAATAGGTCAGAAATGTATTCTTTAAGTATTTCTGACAGTCTCTTGCCTGAGTCTGTAGATCCTGCATGTAAAACTTTCAATGCAATTCATTGAACCATCAAAAAAATCAAAACTTTTACTAAGGACTTCCTTACTTTATTTTGTGGTTTATTGTAGCTGGATTCCTCTGCTTGGTGCCAAAATCAAAGAGACTAGTAGTTAGCCTAACAAAGGCAAATTATGAAAATCTCATTAAAATGAATACGACTCTATCTAAAAAAGAAAATATGGCAATTAGATGTGGTTTACTAATATAAGATCACTATCCTCAAAGACTAAATTTAATTTCTAATCAGTTAGGTATAGCCTATTACAAGCATGTATTGAAAACATAAAAACCTGGATTTCTCTAAACGTTCTGCTTTTAAACTCAGACAAGACAGAAGTTTTTGTCTTTGGATCAGAAGCTTTTAAAAGGAAAGTGCTACATCAATTACTTCATCTGGATGGCATTTAACTGGCCTCTTGTGATTGTAACAAGTAAATTACCTGTCGTAAGTACATATTAGCTGTTCAAAAGAACTGTAGTGATTAATTGGTCTAAGGCAAATTTGCAAATCTGAATGAAAGATAATTGCAACTTCTTCTCCTCACCCAGTACTTCTAGGAATGTGAAGATGTTGATCATTTTAAAGTGTTGACTCATTTATAATTACAAAATCTTCCTCCTGCAACCAGATTTCTGATAGGCAGAATAAATCAACTTTATTATCACATATCAAGTCATTTACTAATAAAGTCTTTGAGGAGAGGGATCTTATGTTCAATAAACCACATCTAATTGCCCGATTTTGTTGTTTAGTCAAAGTCTTCATTTTAATTAGATTTTCATAATTTTTGTTTGCTAGGTTAACTTTTAGACTATTTGATTTTGGTCGTGGACAAAACACTGTCTCATTGGAGTTTTGAGTGGGTGTTGGGGTCTGATACATGGCATAAATATTAATCAAATGGCCTAGAAATATGACGCCAGCATTCCAAATGGGCCAACGGCAGAGCCGTGAGCACTTCTCTTCTCCCTCCCCAGCTGAGCGCTGGAAGAATCTGTCGCGCTAGTTGGTCAGAAGCGCCATTCCATCAAACTCACTGCAGTTCTCTGCGGCGTGAATGGAGACTGCACCGATGAGAGGGATGAAAGGTGCCAACCCGGTGGGATTAAATCTCAAGAATTGCCATCTCCTCTCCTTCTTCCAAACTCGCCTGATGGTGTCGGCAGTTCTTCGAGCTGTAAGGAGAGTCTCCTTTTTCCTAACACGTGTTCTGGATTTTGTCTTTGCTCCCTGCAACCAAGTTTTCCCAATAGTTTGGCTGTCCCTCAAACTATCCCTTTTTGATCCACTGAATTCCCCGATCCGCAGAATTCCCCTCTTTTTGTTTTTTTTCTCCGCGCGGCTGACGAGCCAAGCATCTCGCTTCCCGACTTTTTCTTAAACACCTGGAAGCTTCCTCTTTAAAGTAAGACTGTTTCAGTTAGGAAGTTTTCTTTATAATTATATGCATGCATAATAATTGATGTGAAGAGCTGCCTCTATCTCGAGCGCTCTGTGATTCCTCTGTGCTGTGTTTTGCTTACGGGTAAATTTGTGAATTTTGTATTTCGATTGTGTGTTTCCTGTATGTTTTTGTCTTTTATTAGTGAGCAGAATTGTTAGTCTGTAGAAGTTTTGGTTCTTCTCCGGTAGTTGACAGTGAAGTGTTGGTGTCATAGGCACTTTTGGTGCCTGCCAGGAACGCGCAGCAAGCAAAGGACATTTTGAAACCCATTATCTTCAATTTCCCAACCAGAGCCTGTATTAGCAGAAGCTAACTCACTGATAAGAGCCACGACGTTTCTTTGTTACGAAGGAACCGCAGGCCTCTTGCTTCAAGTTAAACAATAAGTCATAAAACGGGGTCATAAAAACATCCCCCCTGTCCTTATCCGACGAGCTGCACGTTCGCGTCATACACCACCTCCTCGCGTACACGCGAGGGGCTGCGTACGACGTCAGTAGGAGGCCCTAAAGACGTCATCGCTGGTCGCCATATTGCTCGGGCACCAGTAGTCTTAACAGAACCGTTTAGTATAAGTAGTGTTTTAATTTTAGTTGTGTTTTTAGAATAAATTGGTTATATTGAATCAAATCCCTGGTTTCTTTTATTCTGAGTGTGTGTGTGAATTACTGCAATAATTCACTTCCTTCAGATAGGATCTTTCTGGTATAATCCCTAATAATTAATCATTATAAGTGAGATTATTGGTTAATAATCCCCTTAATAATAATATATATTTGTTTTTGCCATTTTTGTGGGGATAAAAAAATGGATGGTGCCTCGTTAATAATCTGAAGAAATAATTAAATTAGTAATTTATAATTATTAGTTAATTTTCTCAGCATCACCAGATAGATCATAACAATTATGAATTAATTAATTACTTTTAATTGATAATTCCAAAACAGTGGGTAAAAGTACAGAAGCCGCAGAGAGGTGGGTAAAACTACGACTCACCTTCCTGGTCTGGACCCTGATTTGTCAGTGTTTTGAAGGACTAATATATCTGTCCAGATTCCTAGAAAGAAGAGCTGCTCCATTCAAAGTGGAATGGTTGCCGTGTCTCCGGAACAGACCAGGTTTTCCCCAAAAGGTCTTCCAGTTATCAATATAGCACACGTTGTTTGCTGGACACCACTCAAGACAACCATTGATTGAATGACAGCATGCGGCTAAACATGTCGTCACTGGTTTGATCGGGCAGGGGACCAGAAAAGATTACCCAGTCCGACATCTTTTTAGCTAACTTACACACCGAAGCAACTGCCCGTGTGAATAATAATCGTACTGTATTTGCTGTATCCTTAGCCAGCAGTTTCAGGTGGGATTTTATGTCGCCTCTTCTGGCCCCTGGAAAAAATTTGACTATGGTCGATGGTGTCTCTAATGCCACGTTTCTGACTATGGAGCTGCCAATTAACTAGACTCCGTTTCTCAGTGGGTTCGTCACTGAGTGGGGAAAATCTGTTAGAAACACAGACAGGTTGGTGGTGCCCTTTGGGTTGGGAATTATGCTTTTCATGTACTGTCCCCCAGTCAGCCTGAGATCCCAGCTGTGTGGGTACTATTGGAGGACCACTAGGTGGTTCTGTTCTTTTTGGCTCCGTGTTTGCTCACGGGCCTTGCTTATTTACTGGATTCTCAACAGCCAGGCGCTGGGCATCTAACTCTGAAAGCCTCGCCTCCAAAGCTACAAAAATTTAACATTTATTATACTTACCATTATCACTAATAACATTATCACAGATAACAGGAGAGAAGAGCCAAAGATGGGGAGGAAGGAGAAGTAGCCAGAAGTGGACATAGGTGCTAAGAAGCTAGTCCTTAACACATTAAGAACAAGCATGTGAAACACAAAGGGTTCCCAAAACGTAAAATACACCAACAAGCAATTCCCCAGCTCTGTTGGAAGCAAGTCATTGACATTCATTACACATAAACACATAGAAATAACACAGATGTACAAACCACATATGAAAGTTCAACAAATAGCTCAGTCAAAAAGTCCCCCAGTCAGTCTTTTTTCTTTCCACCCCATCATTTTTTCCTTTTACCAAATCAAAATATCCAATTCTTTTGGGGTTTTTCATGCTCAGAGACTAGGAGAAAGGTGCCTCTTCGAGAGTATGTTCATAAATAATACGCAGCAATCCTGCTGTTGCTAACAGCAGCCATAACAAGTCTTGCACAGAGTATGTTCATAAATAATACGCAGCAATCCTGCTGTTGCTAACAGCAGCCATAACAAGTCTTGCACAGCCATTGTTGTATGACAGTGGTGTACACAAAAAATTCAAATATTTGCATAATGTTTAACAAGCATTTGAACTCTAACGGTGCTCATCGCACAGAATGCGGTAGACGCAACCAGACAGTCAGGTTTATATGTGAAGGCACTGGTGTGCAATGAAGCGCGAGGAGGGACCCCGCAACAAATCAGAAGCAGATTTCCGTCACCAAAAAGCTTTTCTGCCTGATTTGTGCGACCAAGTAGTGTGGCTGATTCGCTTCAGGCGCGACCAAAAATACCCGCTGCATTTTAAGTGGTGCATTTTGTGCATTCCCACTTATAGTGTCTGCCGCAGAAGTTGAAGAAATATCAACTCCAGCTTCAAGTCGCGCCGTGACAACAAGCTGATGGGTGTCAGTGATTGAGTGAATGTGACTGAGTAAATGGACTCACAGATCAGCAGAACACAGATACTGATAAAAAACGTGGCTAATCACCCTGAGCTACATGATTAGGGAAAATTTGTGGGTTAGGTATAGTAAAATCAAGCGAAGTCACTACAATGTTCGCACAAGTATAGCAAGACAGGAGTGTGCGTGTGCTTGGGTGTGTTTGTGTGTGTGTGAGAGAGAGAGAGGAGGCTTGGGGAAAGGTCACGTCCCTCTTGAGGCCTGCACAGTAATCAGACTGTTTCTAACAGAAAAGGAACCAATGACAAATTGCCAACCATCAGTGACTTAAAACCTCAGAGCTTATCCATGATTGGCGGTTTCAGCTGTGCAGGTCCTTGTTGAGCTTCAGCTTGACCACTTATATGAATTGTTTGCACAATGCAGACAATATAAATTTTTTTAAGAATCTAATTTTGGGCTTTAATCAGATTAATCAATTAGATGTCAGGGTTGCTAAAACTTTGCGAAAGTGTGTGTGAGCACAGCAGGAAGCAGAATATGACTAGGTAATTTTGCCTTCACAATAGTGCATCAATTTATGTTGTCCTTTTTTATAACCAGCAGCAATAATGCAGTCTGTTAAAGTGCTAAGCATGTGCCCATAAATTCTTGACATCCTCAATACCTCACAGAAAGGTCTATGGAATCATATAGTTTTTTTACATTTTTACATTAGAACAAAGCACTCTCTGTATTGTTTATACAACAATATCAGGGCTCGATTCTAGACTTGGCAGGGAGTCAAAGACAGACATGGATTTAGTGCCAGTTTCTTTATTATCAGAGATTATTTGGATGAAGAGGATGAAGCAGAAGGCTGGGACGATGAGACAATGCAGGAAGGAGACATCAGAGGTAGACACAACATTGATGAACCGACAGGAAAATGGTGGAGGTGTGGAGTTCAAGTAACATAGAAGATGAGAATCAGGTGTGATAGATTGAAGACCAGGATTAGGAGAGGAAGGGAATAGGAGTGGGTGTGAGGTACTTACACAATGTCCAAACACAGTCTAAATGAATCCAAATGAATTAATTCCTGACCAGATGGGGATCCATATGAACATCCCCAGGTAAGGGCAGAGAGCAGAAGCTAAAGTAGAAAATAAATCATAATGAAAATAAATATCTAAAAGACACAGCAAGGCCAATATTAGGAGGTGGTGGTTTATCTCATAATCTGAATTTCTAAAGCTTTTCTAAACTTAAGACAGTTGTCAAAGCCCTTAGTATTTTTATTGAGTGAACAGCCAGTTTTTGCCTAATCGTGGAAATACGTTGGTTAGTAGAATCTGATCTAAATAGCAACATAGAGGGGGTAATCGTTCACACATATCTGATACATGTTGCTAAGGGGGGATGCTACCGATGTATAAAGTACATTTTGGCTTTGCAGAACCAGAAGCCTTTTCTGTAAGCACACAGCCAATGATCTCTACAGATCAACCTGTATAATTCAAATAATCAAATGGTTCATACATGACTTCATAATCATTCACGGGGGATCAGATCCCATTCTCCTGATGCTAAACACTGTAAAATGGACTAAGAACACCTTCAATCAATGTCAATGTTGGAATTTATACTTATTGACTGTGATTTGCACAAAGTGCGATTTGTCTGGTTTACATCAACAGCAGTAGTCGTGAATAATAACTTAATACGACTATTAATGAGATGCAGTGACTTAGTTGATTAATTACATTTTAACAGGGGCACAACTCCTTTATAACTTTGGATAATTTTAATATAACCCAGAATTAAAACAGAATATCCTCTTTTTCAAGGATAAAATGGTTTATTAACACAACAGATTACCTTACAGCCAACTCACTGTGTCAATAGCACATCTATTCTAAGGCATGCAACCAACAAACATATTAGAAAATGTATAATATTTGAATAACACTGATAGAATTAGAGAAAACAGTGATCAGAGTGTCAATCTGGTCTGAGTGTGTGTGAAAGAGAAGGATAGAAAATTAGAGCAGAAAGGAGAAAGTGAAAAGGTAGAGTAAAGCATAGGGAAGGAAAGTACAGAAATAACAGAGAAACAACAGAGAAATCCCAGCTCGCCTGCTGACAAACTGCCATGATGTGTCGACACTGACTACAAAGTATGGACAAGCTGGCCGGTCTGCTTTAGTTTGTGCATGCTCCCGTGTCGGACTCTGCTGTTACTTACTGCCAGCCACAAGTTTTGTTTATTAATCCTGCCTCATGCTCTTTTAAGATGCAGACACACAACCAACATTTAGACATTAAGCCATGAAAAGGGTCCCTAAGCTCTCATTTCTTGCTAGATAAGTCCAATGCGAGTCCATCTAATCACTTTCTGCTGGTGCCAGGCAGCATCAGCTGCTTGCTTACTACAGCCTCTCAGAGCCATGATGTTCTACAGGTTTGTTCCTTTGGGAGATGGAGGCAGCTATTGGTTTGTCTTGATGTTGCTAATGGATGAGGGATGATAGGAAAAGGGCACAGGCACCCCAGGAAGGAAGGCAAAGAAAAGGAGGGTCTTAGATGGAAAAAACACCAAGTGATAGAAACCAAACCTCACAAATAAATGTAATGGAGACCTTTGAACAGAGGTACTGCAGCCCTTGAAAGGTTTTAGGTCTCCTCGGAATCCTGAGAGATACAGACATCCTGCACACAAACACAGCAGAACTAAAGCAAACAAACAGGGTTTCAAACAAGCACAGTGACAGAAGGAAACCTGAAGGAGGAATCAGTGGATGAAAGAAGTCAGACTGTGTAGTAAAACAATAAAACTTCAAATCTAATTCACATTAGTGTGTTGATACACAACAGAATGACCAGGAGAGACCAATAAAAACAGATCTACTGACCACAGAGCAGGATTTTTTTAGACACATCAGTATACCTGGATGTAGCCTTATTTTTTACACGGATCCAAAAAAGATTTCTACTTTTGGATTTTACTAACATGTAACTAATCAATCCATTCACATTACTTTTAAACATTTACCTCTCTATTATATTATATTATACTATATTATGAAATAAAATTTATATAACTTTTACATTTCAGCCATCTCTGTATTGGCAGGTAAAAATGTGACATTGAAAATAAGTCATACAATGTGGCTTACTGGTGAATCTCTGCCCTTGCCTGATGTTTTAGCACCAACACAGAAACATATACCAAACTTTGGATTGAATCATCTATTATACTATAGAGTAATACATTTCCTTTTCTTCTCCTCAAATTCAAAAGGAGCACATGTAGAATTAAGATTAAGAAATTGCAGTCATGTGAAAGAGCTAAATTTGAAATTAATTCAACCTGGATGAAAAAAACAAAGACTTAGAAACTAAGAAACCATCAGAGTTCCAATTGATGTGCAATTAATAGGAAAATGAGGATAATGCTCATGCGTCGGTAGCTGTGAGAGTCGTCACCACCCGCCTAGACCGGCTCCGAACAACTCGGTTTTAATTTGTTTTAACCGTTTTAGCTGTTTTTTATAGGGTTTTTAACTGATTTTAGCATCGCTGGAATTTTAATTAACAGACTCTTTAACATGGCATGTCTAAGTCGGCAGGGTGCGGGTGGAGAATCACCTTTCCCCCACCATGCCTCCACCCAGCGGTAGTCCCAGCTGCGATGGCTGCCTCACACTCAGCCAAAAAGTTTTGCAACTGGAGCAGAGGATATATACTACCGTTCAAAAGTTTGGGGTCACATTGAAATGTCCTTATTTTTTAAGGAAAAGCACTGTACTTTTCAATGAAGATAACTTTAAACTAGTCTTAACTTTAAAGAAACACACGCTATACATTGCTAATGTGGTAAATGACTATTCTAGCTGCAAATGTCTAGTTTTTGGTGCAATATCTACATAGGTGTAGAAGATTTCCTACAACGGTGTGTACTACTCCCTTCAGAGGACAGCACAAACAGGCTCTAACCAGAGTAGAAAAAGAAGTGGGAAGCCGCGTTGCACAACTGAGCAAGAAGATAAGTACATTAGAGTCTCTAGTTTGAGAAACAGACGCCTCACAGGTCCCCAACTGGCATCTTCATTAAATAGTACCCGCAAAACACCAGTGTCAACATCTACAGTGAAGAGGCGGCTGCGGGATTCTGGGCTTCAGGGCAGAGTGGCAAAGAAAAAGCCATATCTGAGACTGGCCAATAAAAGAAAAAGATTAAGATGGGCAAAAGAACACAGACATTGGACAGAGGAAGACTGGAAAAAAGTGCTGTGGACGGATGAATCAAAGTTTGAGGTGTTTGGATCACAAAGAAGAACGTTTGTGAGACGCAGAACAACTGAAAAGATGCTGGAAGAATGCCTGACGCCATCTGTTAAGCATGGTGGAGGTAATGTGATGGTCTGGGGTTGCTTTGGTGCTGGTAAGGTGGGAGATTTGTACAGGGTAAAAGGGATTCTGAATAAGGAAGGCTATCACTCCATTTTGCAACGCCATGCCATACCCAGTGGACAGCGCTTGATTGGAGCCAATTTCATCCTACAACAGGACAATGACCCAAAACACACCTCGAAATTGTGCAAGAACTATTTAGAGAAGAAGCAGGCAGCTGGTATTCTATCGGTAATGGAGTGGCCAGCGCAGTCACCAGATTTGAACCCCGTTGAGCTGTTGTGGGAGCAGCTTGACCGTATGGTACGCAAGAAGTGCCCATCCAACCAATCCAAATTGTGGGAGCTGCTTCTAGAAGCGTGGGGTGCAATTTCTCCAGATTACCTCAACAAATTAACAGCTAGAATGCCAAAGGTCTGCAATGCTGTAATTGCTGCAAATGGAGGATTCTTTGATGAAAGCAAAGTTTGATGTAAAAACAATCTTATTTCACATAAAAATCCTTATTTCTAACCTTGTCATTGTCTTGACTCTATTTTTTATTCATTTCACAACATATGGTGGTGAATATGTGTGTGACTTTTCATGGAAAACACAAAATTTTTTGGGTGACCCCAAACTTTTGAATGGTAGTGTATATGCTTCACCAGATCCTGGAGCATGAGCTTGACGTGGATATTATCTTTCGCCAGACTGTTTGCTGCTGCTTCCAACACTACGGAACTAGCTGACACGCTCCCTTACCAGTCCAGGGAAGCTGCTGCAAAGGAGAAACGCTAGCTCCAGCAGGGAGCTAGGCCAAACGGCCCCATCAGCTCCACCCCAGTGTCTCAGGGTCTGTGGTCGATGGTTGGGCTCGGCCGCGGTGGGGGTGTGCGGAGAAAGTGCCACCATTCTCCTCCATCCAGCCTGCCATTGGCCAACCACTCCAGTACCTTGGACCCTGACTTCCCCCCTTTAGCAGTTGTCGGCGGCCAGCAGCCAGAGCAGCAGTCGGTTTCCTGCAGCCTTCCACGTCGTGGAGGAATGCTCCACTACACCCTGAACCCACGGAACAAGCCCTCGCCGCAGAATAAAAATCGCAGCAGTCATAGGAATACCTCTCTGCCCACCACCCAGCAAGCCAGATCCAGCAGCCTGTAGAACTGTCACCCACTAAACTGATCATTGGAGACTCCATCATCAGAAACGTCAATATGAAAGGTGCCTTCGCCCTGTGTTTCCCCAGTGCCACTGTGATGGACATAGCAGGAAAGATACCAGAGCTTATTCAGCACCACACAGCTGTGAGTAAAATTATTATACACGTCAGGACCTATACCATTCGGAAACAACAGTCTGAGCTCTTGAAGTCCGTTTTTATCCATCTTTTTACCCTTTAAAAAAACTCACATGCAACTGTTTTTATGTCCAGCCCCACCTCCATCGTTGGCAGAGGAAATAGACGCTTTAGTAGGAGTTTGTCTTTAAACGTCTGGCTTTCCTCTGCCACTGTGATGCATAATATTGATTTTATTGACAATTTTGACATTTTCTGGGGCATGAGTCAATTATTTGGGGAATATGTGCTGTATTTAAATAGACAAGACACTAGAAAGTTGTCAATGAGCCTGGCCTGCCCACGTCCACCCCTGTCCACCACGCTGGCCCCAGGTGTTCCTGCCCTCTCTGCCCCTTCGACCACATCCTGGTGTCCAGCTGGTCCCTGCTCCTATTAACTCAGCCCTGATTTTAACAGTAACTTACATATCGGACTTGGACCTTTCACTACATCTCTCATATCTGTTATTGTAAGCAGAGAGCAGACTAAAAATAATAAACCGAACAAATGCAACCCAAATAATCCTAAACAGTTACTAAAAATCCCACCTCCAGTAAATCATACAGTCACTCCATCTCTATCCACTATTAAAATTGTACTTGTAAATGTTCTTTCTCTGCTGAACAAAACTTTTATTGTCAATGATCTGATTTTACACCATAATCTTCAGTGTTTGTTTATAACGGAAACATGGCAGAGTGCAGATGCCCCTGCTGTTCTTACAGAGGCCTAATTTTAACTTTCTTATTCAACGAGGAGTAGCCGGGGGGAGGCGGAACTGCTTTTATAAGTTCATCCACACTGTCTGCCAAATCTGTTTTAGTCAGTGATTATTGCACCTTTGAATACATTGCCTCTGTTTTAGCACTGCTCAGATTTTATGTGTCACTGCTTATAGGCCTCAAAAAAGGATTAACTTTTTATTCAAGAATTTTCAGAATGTTTATCAATTTAGTACAACACACATGAAAGGATCATTTTAGCTGGTGATTTTAATCTATATACAGGTGCTGGCCAGTAAATTAGAATATCATCAAAAAGTTGAATTATTTCAGTAATTCCATTCAAAACGTGAAACTTGTATACTGTATACTTTCCTTCCACACATAGTGATATATTTCAAGTGTTTATTAATTTTCATTTTTATTATTACAACTGAAAGCTAATGAAAACACCAAATTCAGTATCTCAGAAAATTAGAATATTCTGAAAAGGCTCAATATAGAAGACACCTGGTGCCACTCTAATCAGCTGATTAACTCAAAACACCTGCAAAGGCCTTTAAAAGGTCCCTCAGTCTTGTTCTGAAGGCTCCACAATCATGGGGAAGACTTCTGACTTAACAGCTGTCCAAAAGACGACCATTGACACCTTGTACAAGGAGGGCAAGACACAAAAGGTGATTGCTAAAGAAGCTGGCTGTTCGCAGAGCTCTGTGTCCAAGCACATTAACAGACAGGCGAAGGGACGGAAAAAATGTGGTAGAAAAAAGTGTACAAGCTCTAGGGATAACCGCACCCTGCAGAGAATTGTGACGACAAACCCATTCAAAAATGTGGGGGAGATCCACAAAGAGTGGACTGCAGCTGGAGTCAGCGCTTCAAGAACCACCACGAAGAGACTCATGAAAGACATGGGATTCAGGTGTCGCATTCCGTGTGTCAAGCCACTCTTGAACAAGAAACAGCGTAAGAAGCGTCTCGCCTGGGCCAAGGACAAAAAGGACTGGACTGCTGCTGAGTGGTCCAAAGTTATGTTTTCTGATGAAAGCAATTTTTGCATTTCCTTTGGAATTCAAGGACCCAGAGTCTGGAGGAAGAGCGGACGTTGCATGAGGTCCAGTATAAAGTTTCCACTGTCAGTGATGGTGTGGGGTGCCATGTCATCTGCCGGTGTTGGCCCACTCTGTTTCCTGAGGTCCAAGGTCAATGCAGCCGTCTACCAGGAAGTTTTAGAGCACTTCATGCTTCCTGCTGCTGACCAACTTTATGGGGATGCAGACTTCACTTTTCAACAGGACTTGGCACCTGCACACAGTGCCAAAACCACCAGTACCTGGTTCAAGGACCATGGTATCCCTGTCCTTGATTGGCCAGCAAACTCGCCTGACCTTAACCCCATAGAAAATCTATGGGGTATTGTGAAGCGGAAGATGCAATACGCTAGACCCAACAATGCAGAGGAGCTGAAGACGACTATCAGAGCAACCTGGGCTCTCATAACACCTGAGCAGTGCCACAGACTGATCGAGTCCATGCCACGCCGCATTACTGCAGTGATGGAGGCAAAAGGAGCCCCGACTAAGTATTGAGTGCTATACATGCACATTCTTTTCATGTTCATTCTTTTCAGTTGGCCAACATTTAAAAAAAACATTTTTTTTCATTGGCCTTTAAAATATTCTAATTTTTTGAGATACCAAATTTGGAGTTTTCATTAGTTGTCACTTATAAATATCAAAATTAAAAGAAATAAACATTGGAAATACATTGGTCTGTGTGCATTGCATGAATATAATGTACAAGTTTCACATTTTGAATGGAATTATTAAAATAATTCAACTTTTTGATGATATTCTAATTTACTGGCCAGCACCTGTATATGCCCCATTTCCACTAGGGCCAGTACGGTACAAAATGGAATGGGTCGGTACTGCCTGCAACAGGTGGGTTGTGTTTCCAGAATTCTAGAATTCTGAATTATATTCTACAATTGCGCTGCTCAGGGTGGCTAAGTAGCTACATATTGACTTTTGGTTTTTTGGACATTGCTTCCCCCTTTTTCTTAGGGAAGAATTTGCATTTTTTGGACCTGTGTGCATTGTGGGTTTTTGTCCTGTGAAGTTGGAGGAATTTTTGCTGTTGATTTTTCACCTTTTGCTCATGTTATGATGTGTAACCATGGCAACAAGGTGGTTTACAGCCCAGAGCAGTTGATTAATATTGTCAAAGCTGGCATAATACCTCAACTGAAGCCACAAATCCCTGAAGAGTTGAGAAAGAGAAGGTGAGGATGCAGAGCAGGAGCACAAAGGAGACAGAGAAAGAGGAAATTCAAACCATCTCTTCCATGAATCATAGTGGGAAATGTGAGATCACTAGCTAACAAGATGGATGACCTTCAAGCCCTGACAAGGACTCAGCCTCAGTATCGGCAATGAATTTTATCTAAAGTTACATTCCTGCAACACTGACAGCTAACTGGCTGCTATTATTTAGAAGACAGACACACAGAGTTTGGGATGAGCTGCTGAGTTCTCGCGAGAGCTGTGCGTAAGTAAACATGGCGGTATACTGGTAAAATAAACAAACAATGTCAGGTAAAATAAGGCAATAATTTTGAACCAAACGCAGCTTCTGTCCGTTTAAACTAACCATCAAATTATTTCTTTCATCTGATCAACCTGGACGAGGAAACATTGGATTCACTGGAGTGCTACCTAAACGAGTGCTTTGAAAACATCGTTATGGGTAAGTCACGGAATACCTGCTTCGGATGCACCGACAAGTACTCCATCTCAGAAACGCATTCGTTCTGAGGCCAGCACTTCCACCAACTCGCCAGAAAGAAGCTACGGCGACGTCTTGGACTCAATAGATAAGAAGCTAACCAGCCTGGACACCCGTCTCGCACTGGTTGAGGTTCTACACAAAGAATTTCAGGCTCTGAGGGAATCTCTGGAATTCAGCCAACAACAGGTAGCTTCGCTCGCTACCGAAAATCAAACATTGAAAGAAGACGTTAAAAGACTCACTGAGAGGATGATGCAGCTGTCTGGACAAAATAAAAAATTCAAGGAGTCGATCCTGGACATCCAGGCCCGATCTATGAGAGATAATCTTGTCTTTTCTGGGATACCAGAGCAGGCTGAGGAAGACGCTGAAACAACCGTCCGACAGTTCATCCAACATCAGCTGAAACTGCCAAGCGACATGGTAAAAAAAATAACCTTCCATCGGGTTCACCGGCTCGGAGGTAAGAAACCCAACAACACCCGCCCTCCACCAATTGTTGCAAAATTTGAACATTTTAAACAAAAAGAACACGTCAAAGGACGCGGGAGAGAGCTGCGGGGGTCGAATTACAGAGTTAATGATCAATTTCCAAAAGAAATCCTGGACAGTAGACGCGTGTTATTTCCAATTAGAAAGAAACATATTAGTGAGGACTGTAAGGCTACGGTTATGGTAGATAAACTGTATGTTAACGGTCAGCTGTTTAGGGACCCTCAGGTTACTCCATGGCTTTATTAGTCATATTTAAAAGAGTCTAGATAGAAGTTGTTTTATCACACAACTATAGTTTAAAGAAGTACAGCTAAGCAGGTTGTTTATATTTTTAAATGTGGGTAGGGGTAGGGCTGTGCACTAGGTTGACTGCTTTCTTTTTTCTTTTTTTTTCACATTCGTGTCACCAAATCTCTTTATGACTTTTCTTCCTTTTTCTTTCACACACACAGACTTTTATCATGGCATATTCATGTTTTTCCATCATGCTATCATTCTTTACACACCTGTATGGTATGTTATTTCCCTCGCTTTATCTCTGCTTCTGGATTTTCAATCAGGCAACTCCATAGATAAACCAAGAATACACCTATATTCATCCTTGGCGATAGTAAATGTTTAATGTTCATCTTAGCCCTATGAATCCTGTAAGATTTCTAACATGGAACATTCATGGATCTAGCTCCAGAGAAAAAAGAATTAAGATTTTCAACCATCTTAAAAGATTGAAGGCAGATGTCGTCTTACTACAGGAGACTCATAAATCACGTTCAACTGCAAATGATTTAAAAACACCGGAGTATCCTAATTCCTAATATATTTTCTTCATGCTATAACTCTGGACAACGAGAAGTAGCAATATTAATAAATAAAAATACTAATTTTAAAGTAATAGACACAGTTACAGATCCAGAGGGTAGATTTATAATATTAAAACTATTTATACATAACCAAAAGTTATGTATAGTTAGTGTATATGGTCAAAATGTTGACGACCCCTCATTCTTTCATACTTTCTTCTCGGTTTTGGCTAATCACATGGATTGCTCACTTGTTCTTGGGGGAGATTTCAACTTTGGATTAAATTAAGAAATAAACAGGCTCAGTACAGCAGGGACTCAGCTCAGCTGGCAATCCATAGATATAGTAAAACAGTACATGAGCGATTATAGACTTTGCGATGCATGGCGATCACTTCATCCCAACGACAGAAAATACACTTTTTACTCAAATGTACATCATTCTTATTCTAGATTGGACTATTTGTTAGTCAGCAGCTCACTGTTGAATGACATTTCAGACACTGAGATACATCCTATAATTATCAGCGATCACGCTCCTGTTTCTTTAAATTTAGCAAATAGAATAGCAATCCTTCAATATAAAAATTGGAGATTTAATGAATCATTACTTAAGGATAGAGAATTTATTAAATATATTGAAAAAGAATGGGCTTCAACCATGGAATTTAATGATCTCCCTGGTATGTCGCCATCCACTCTCTGGGAGGAAGGGAAAGCTATGATTAGAGGTAAAATAATTTCATTCTGATCAAATAAAAAGAGAACCGAAAATAAACTATCAAATCATTAGAAGCTTCCTTGGATAAAGAGAGCTTAAGCAAAATACGGAAAGCAAACGTAGAATTAAATGAAATTATTAATAAACGGACGCAGTTCTTAATCCAAAGACTTTGAATAGAAAACTTTGAACATAGTAACAAATCAGGTAGCTTCTTAGCTAATCAGTTAAAAATAAATAAAGAAAAAACAACTATATCTATATCAACTATATCAATCAAAGACAAAATTGGGAATATAATATATGATCCTGAGAGAATAAACAACACATTCAAAGAGTTTTATGAAACTTTATACACACCGGAGATAAACCCATCAAATAATGAAATTCAACAATTTCTGGATAAAATAACTCTTCCTAAAATTTCTGACAATAAAGCAAAGCAACCCTAACCCAAGCACCGCTAACAGTGACTGAACTCAAGGAGGCCCTCCAATCCATGCCTAATAATAAAGCTCCAGGGAGATGGATTTCCAGGAGAGTTCTATAAAGAATTCTGGAATATTCTGGCACCAACATTTTACAAAATGTTACAGGAAACAAAGGAAAATGGTCGATTACCACCAAACATGAACTCTGCCTACATCAATCTAGTATTAAAACCAGGAAAAGACCCTATGTCTCCTACCAGTTATCGTCCCATTTCTCTTATCAATGTTTATCTTAAAATAATTTGCAAAGCTCTTGCAAGAAGGATTGAGAAAATAACCCCTCTAATAATCCATCCTGATCAAAAAGGTTTTATAAAAGGTAGGCTCTCTTCCACAAATTCACATAGATTAATAGATTTAATAGAATATTCCTACTGTAAAAACGTCCAAACCAATAAATTATCTTTAGATGCAGAAAAAGCTTTTGATAGAGTTAACTGGAAATTTTTAGTTGCAACCTTACATAAATTCGGGTTCAGTAATTCTTTTGTAAACTGGTTAAAAATATTATACAGCTCACCAACAGCATTTATTAGAACTAATAATCAAACATCATCAAGGTTTTTCCTTCAGAGAGGTACCAGGCAGGGATGTCCACTTTCTCCCTCCCTCTTTGCTATTTTTATTGAACCATTAGCAGCAGCAATCAGGCAAAATAATAATATTAAAGGTATACAATGCAACAAAATAGAACATAAAACTAGTCTGTATGCAGATGATGTACTACTCTTTCTACAGCATTCACAAACTTCCTTCTCTCAGGTAATTGAGTTGATAAAATCTTATTCAAGAGTTTCAGACTTTTCCATAAATTGGTTAAAATCTACAGTCCTTCCAATCAACTGGGTCCCGTTGCTGTGCAACTCCGGTCGGGAAATATTACATATCTAGGTATCCATATCTCACCAAGACTGGCAGACTTATCAAAGCTAAACTATGTCCCACTTTTTAAAAAAGTGGAAGATGATGTGGCAAGATGGAAATCCTTTCCAATATCACTTATTGGAAGGGTAGCTACAACAAAAATGATGGTTTTGCCTAGAATCAATTATTTATTCTCAATGATCCCAAGCAAACCATCACCTGATTGGTTTAGATCTCTGGACTCTTCTGTCTCTAAATTTCTTTGGAAAGATAAACCCCCACGTATCAGCTTAAAAACACTGCAGAAGTCCAAAGATAAAGGAGGTCTAGACCTACCAAACCTTCGTCATTATTTCTTAGCCAACAGGCTCCAATACACATCAAGATGGGTAAAACACAGTTATATCGATGAGTGCTGGGTAGATGTTGAACAGACACTATGCAATAAGATAAAACGTTCAGATCTACCATTTATTAGCTAAAATATAAAACAAAATGAATGTTTTAAAAGTATTAGTATCAGCTCTTCTCTGACAGCTTGGTGGGAATTTCTTAAAATGACAGAGACCTTACTAGTCCCATGCAGGCGTACACCCATCTGGAACACAACAACAGATGTCATCTCAAGGCACTTTACAAGAAGAGTTATTACAATACAATGTTTAATTTAGAAATTAGAGAACCACAGAAGATTGCGTTGTGTAATTCTCAGCAATCCCTCACACTGAGCAAGCACGAAGCGACAGTGGAAAGGAAAAACTCCCTTTTAACAGGAAGAAACCTCCGGCAGAACCAGGCTCAGCACAAGCGGTCATCTGCCGAGACCGTCTGTGGTTTGGAGAATACAGAACAGAGACACAGAACAGAGACACAGAAAGAACAACACAATTATAAAAAATAAATTTAGGCTAAATACAGTCTGAAATGTAATATCACACCTTCTCCCACAGTTTGCTTGCTGGGAAATTTAGATGAAGTTACCATGGATACAAAGTATTTGCAATTAGTTCACATTGCCTTATGCATCGCTAAGAAAAATATCCTCTTGAACTGGAAAAATAAAAATACTCTGAATATTAATCAATATAGAGATCTCCTTCTGGATTACATTTGTCTAGAAACGGCTTCTGCCTCCACATCTGATCAATATTTCTGGTCTCCTTTGATCAGCTCCATCACCTAGTGGGGTCGGGCCCTTGATTTTTTTCTGTGGGACATGATTGTCGATGTGGAGTTTAAGGATTGGTGGTGACTGCTAGGGGTCCTCGGGGTTGGGTCCGCTTGCGGTTGGGGCGGTAGGTGCTGTGAATCTCGCCTGGGGTGGGACTTTGGGGGCTTTGTGTGGTGACTCCTAGTGGCTGCGCACGGCGCCTTAGGGGGGTCGTGCTGGGGGACACTGGTTACTGACCTGGTGCTGTGCTGCTCTGGGGGGGGTCTGGGCTGGGCCTGGGGCTCGGGGCTTTGGGGCAGCGTGCCCTCGGCCTGTGGCCCTGGCCGGGGCTTGGCTAGTGGGGGGGCCGCTGTCGCCGGTGCCGGCTGGGAGGGGGCTGTGGTCTGCCGGTGGTCGTTGGGCGCTGCTGCCTTTTCCACCTCCCTGGGCTGGTTCTTGTCGCTGGCTCCCCGATGGCCCCTTGCCGCGCCTGCGCGTCGGGGTGTCAGCGGGTGGCCGCGGAGGGTGCCCGGCCTCTCTGGGCCCGATCAGTCAAATTGGCAGGGTGGCCTAAACTCAGCCTGCGTGTCTAGTGTCCTGTGTTTTGTTAGTAGTTTGAATGTTGGGAGGGTTTTAGGTCTGCCCCTGGGGTGGGGGTGGGCGGATGGCCTGGGCCCCCATGGGGCTCGGAGGGGCCGCTGCCGTGGGCCCCGACTTGACGTGCTGGGGCCTCCCGCCCCTGGTGGATTGGCTGAACGGGGGTGCCTATTGGGGTCAGCAGGGGAGCTGGCTCCCTGGGGTTGGCATCGTGTCATCCCAGTTATTTCCTCCCCATCCCCATTTGCCTCTGTCCACCTGCTCCTTCATTCTACCATTCACAAGGCATTGGGACGTGGGCACGTCACTGGGGTGCGGGATGGAGTTTCCGTCTTCGCTACCCGGTGGCGTCCTGGGTCCCAATTTTATTGAGCAACTTAGACACTTACACTTGCAACATTTACATGACACACGCACATTTAGGGACCTGGCAGTGGGTGCGCCTCGGCACTGGAGGCGGGGCCACTTATACGGAGCCTCACCTGTGCTGCTGGTACCCACTGTTTAAATGCATCTAGACACTGAGGGCCCGGGGAGGGAGATGGGGGTACCTTGCAGTATTCCCATGTCTCACCCCTCTGTTTTAAGTGCACATTAGAACAACACGCAACAACACCACAATTGTGCAAGGGGAGAGAGGCTGGGGTCTTTCTAGACCCCTGTTTGTTGGACCATCAGGGTTTGGAGCCAGGGTAGATTATCAGGTCGTCTGGTCGGAGACCTAGGCTAGTGGGCTACTCTTGCCGGGGTGGGGGCCTTGGCGGTCTGCTTGTTCCTGTCCTGGTGGGCAAGGGTTCCGTCTCCCGGGTGCAGGGGCAGGGTGCTCTATCGGGGCGTCTGTCCCTGGGCCTGGGGGTATAGAGTATGTATGGGGTGTATGAATGAGTGTACAGCGTCCTTTTTTCGTGTGTCCTGTATGTGTAAGAATGTGTGCGCATGAGAGGGAGGGTACGTATGAGTGTCTCTGTCTGTCTATGTCTACTTGTCAGGTTGGGTGTTTGGCTGCCCTCTGGCCTGGTGCATCTTCTTCCCCTCCGTCACTCCCTGTCGGTGATGGATGGTCCTGCCCGCTGGTCGATGATGGCTCTCGATGCCTGGGGCCCGGGGTCCCTGTTGCGGCCCGGCTCGGTCCTGGTGCATGCCTAGCTGGTCCTGGGTGGGCCGGTGTGTCGGGCGGCCGCTGTTTCGGGCCGACATCCTCCTTGGATTGACTGGGGCACCTCTTATGGGGGTGCCAGGGTTGTAAGTAGGTTGGTGCCATCCGGTGGATCGGTGGGGACCGTTTCCGGCGCCCAAGCTCCTGCCAGTTCCATGATTTCTACTGCCTGGTCGCTTCATCTGGGGGGGCTGTCCGGTATTGGCTGGGCCCCAGATCTTGGCGCTCTGCATGGGGCGGGATCTGGACCTGGGAGCTGGTAGATCTGGATGTCTAGGTGCTGGCTTGGCGCGGCCTGGGGAGGGCGTACATTCGCTGTGGCTTTACTGTGGCTCCCTGGCGTGTGGGTGTGTGGGGGGGACCGGGTTGTTGGCGGTGGGTATTGGTCCGGCGTGGCGGCGGCGTGTATTGTCCGTCGATCGGCTGCAGGTGCCTCCTGCCCGGCGGCGGCGGCGGGGGACCCCTCTCGGCGGGTCCCTGGTCGGGGCCCTGCTGGGGGGCGGGGTGCCCCTGATCCCTGTGGCCTCCGGGTCCTGTTCCGGGCTCGCCGTGGCGTAGCCGGTTTCTGGCGGAGCCCGTGGGCTCGTCCCTGCGATCTCTCGGGGCCCAGGCATTGCAGCTGCTTGGTGTTCCCCTGGGGCTTCCATCTGTTCCTCTCTTGGTGGGTGATCGGCCCTGCGCTGGTCTGCCTGCGGCTCCTGTGCTCTGTTGGACTCTGGATGCATGCGTCTCCTGCCTCCTTCATGTCTGTGTCGATTCCTGTTGGACGGATTGACGGTTCCTTACACCAGCTATCAATTACTTGCATGGGGAAACCTTATTCAGACCTGCATGCTCGCACACACACATAGGTGTGGGGACACTGGTGTGGACGGACATATCTTGAGCTGAGGTTATTGTCATTTTGAGTTCACAGACAGGATGACTCTTTGCCAGCCACATGGAGAGGATATCAATGCCATGACTGAGTGTGTGACTAACTACATAAACTTCTCTGTGGACAACATCATTCCCTCCAGAACAGTGAGATGCTTCGCTAATAACAAGCCCTGGATCACCAGTGAGCTGAAGGAACTGCTGAACAAGAAAAAAAAGAGCCTTCAAGGAGGGAGATAGGGAGTTACTAAGGAGTATACAGAAGCAACTAAAAGTCATGATCAGAGACAGCAAAGAGGCTTACAGGAAGAAGCTGGAGAAAAAACTACAGAGGAACAATATCCGAGATTGTCTGGTCTGGAATGAAAAAGATCACAGGCTTTAAGCAAAGGAAGGACTGGATAGATAGAAGTATTGATATAGCCAATGAACTGAACACATTCTTCAATAGGTTCAGTTCAGGAACAAGCTCAGCATACTCCTCTCCTGTTTCCAGCCAAAGAGACATCCTACTATCCTCAGACCAACACCTGTCCTGTCACACCTCAGTCATGAACTCTTCGACTTCCACACCTTTTTCTTCAACCACGTCAGGGTATGCTGCTACACCATTTATCTCACTCTGCCACCTGTCTGTCTCTAGGAATTAGGTGAAAAGGCAGTTGGAGAAACTGAACTGGAACAAGGCTGCAGGTCCAGATGGTGTCAGCCCCAGAGTTCTGAAGACCTGTGCAGAGCAGCTCTGTGGGATTCTGCAGCACCTCTTCAACCTTAGCCTGACCCAGGAGAAGGTTCCAGTGTTGTTGAAGACATCCTGCCTGGTTCCAGTTCCAAAGAAAACTCACCCATCAATCATCAATGACTATAGACCTGTTGCCCTGACATCCCACATAATGAAGGTCCTGGAGAGACTCCTGTTGCCGCAACTGACTAAGCAAACTAAAACCTATCAGGAACCCCCTACAGTTTGCTTATCGCCATGGAGTTGGCGTTGAAGATGCCATCATCAACCTGCTTCAATCAATTCACTGTCATCTGGACAAAGCAGGCAGCACTGTGAGAATAATTTTATTTGATTTATTCAGTGCATTTACCCTATTCAGCCTGATTTGCTTATTCAGAAACTCCTGAAGACACAGGTGGAGGCCTCAACAAGCAGCTGGATCAATGACTACCTGACAAACTGACCACAATTGTGAGTATAAGACAGAAACCTGTCATCTGCAGAAATACTCAGATGAAAAACAAAGGAGATGGTTGTAGATTTCAGAAGAAACAGGGATAGGTCAAATACTGTCTCTATCAAGGGAGAAGTAATGGAGGTGGTTGAAGAGATACCTTGGAGTTCACCTGGACAACATACTGGCCTGGAGAATCAACAGTGAAGCCATCTATAAAAAGGGACAGAGCAGAGTGTACATTTTGAGGAAGCTGAGGTCCTTCAAGATTTGCAGCAAGATGCTGGTGGAGAGTGTGATCTCTCCTTCCATCATCTGCTGGGGTAGCAGCATCAGAGCCAGGGACTTAAAACGACTCAATAACCTAATGAAGAAGGCTGGTTATGTTCTGGGGTCACCTGTGGAACAACTGGAGATAATGATGCAAAGAAGGATTCTTCATAAAATTAAAAAGATTATGGGCAACCCTGAGCATCCTCTTCATGAGACTATCTTACAGCAACAGAGTATCTTCAGTCGGAGGCTTCTTCAGTTTCGCTGCAACACAGACCGCTACAGGAAATCCTTTCTCCCCACAGCCGTCATGGTCTACAACAACTCCTTGAAAACGAATTAGTAATGAGCTACAACAACACTTAAATTCCCTCTGGGATCAATAAAGTATTCTTGAATTGAATTGAATTCATTACCATCTCAAACTAACTATGTTGGGCGAGGACGTGGGCAAGGCGAGGCAATTTTATTTGTTTGGCACACTTTCAACACAGGGCAATTCAAGGTGCCTTACATATGATTAAAATACAAATGAGTAGTTACATTAGGAAAATAATCAAGAAAATACAACAATGTAGGGACAAGTGAGTAAAAAACGCAGGTTTAGTTCATTAACTGATCTTGCTGAAGAAAGCTCACAGTTTTTAACACAAGAAAGCATTTACAGTAATTAAGACAATGATTTGTGTGACAATTAAAAACAAGCAAGTAAAAACAGTTACTCATAAGCGAGTCTAAATAGGTAAGTTTTAATTTTAGACTTAAAAGAGTTCATTGTCTCTGCAGCTTTGCATACTCCCGGTAGTTTATTCCGGAAATGAGAAGCATAGACACTAAAAGCTGCTTCCCCATGTTTGGTTCTGGTTCTAGGGGCGAACAGTAAACTAGAGATGGAGGACCTGAGTGATCTGGATGGTTTGTACAGTGATAGCAGATCTCTAATGTACTCTGGCCCTAACCCATTCAATGATTTATAAACTAATAAAAGCACTTTAAAGTATATTCTCTGAGCTACAGGGAGCCAGTGTAAGGACTTTAGAACTGGAGTGATGTGTTCTACTTTGTTAGTTCTAGTGAGAAAACGAGCAGCAGCGTTCTAGATTAGCTGCAGCTGTCTGATTGATTTTTAAGGTAGACCTGTGAAGATACTGTTACAGTAATCAAGGCGGCTAGAGATAAACGCATGGATGAGTTTTTCTAGGTCTCCTTGTGTCATCATTCCTTTAATCCTAGAAATGTCCCTCAGGTGATAGAAAGCTGACCTTGTCATTGCCTTTATGTGACCCTGGAGCTCCAGGTCTGAGTCCATTACTACACCTAGATTTCTGGCCTGGTTGGTAGTTTTTGGACCAACTAAAGCTGTGTATTGATATTTAATCTTCTTTTTTTTGGTCCGAAGAGAAGCACTTCAGTTTTGTTTTTGTTCAGTTGGAGGAAATTATGGGACATCCAGCTGTTAATTTGCTCAATGCATTTATTGAGGATTTGGATGGGTTCAACATCACCTGGTGAGATTGAGATATAAGCTGAGTGTCATCGGTATAGTTGTGGTAGTTGACATTGTTGGTGGTTATAATCTGGTTTAGTGGTAGCATGTAGATGCTAAATAGGAGAGGCCCTAGGATGGATCCCTGGGGGACCCCACATGTGATTTCTGTGTTTTGTGATGAGAACTGGCTAATCGACACAAAGAAGTTCCTGCTCTTAAGGTAGGATTTGAACCAGTCGAGTACTGTACCAGAGAGTCCGACCCAGCTCTCTAGATGTTCTTGTAATATATCATGGTCAAACGGTGTCAAAGGCCGCACTGAGGACTAATAGTACCAGTACTGTGGTTTTACCACGGTCAGTATTTGTATGGATATCAATGAAAACTTTGAGGAGGGCTGTCTCTGTACTGTGGTACCTACGGAAACCAGACTGATTAATGTCAAAGTGGTTGATCATTACTTGGAAGCTATTTAATTGTTGGAACACAACTTTTTAAATTATTTTGCTGATAAATGGGAGATTAGAGATTGGTCTGTAGTTTTGCATCAATGTGCTGTCTAGGTTATTCTTCTTTAGTATTGATTTGATTACTGCTGTTTTTAAGGCTTTGGGGAAAACACCTGATAGGAGGTAATTATTTTGATCAGATCTGCTTTGATGGCTGGGAGGATCTTTTTTAGAAAATTTGTTGGTAAGATATATAAGCAGCAGGTGGTCCAGTAGTTTGTCAATAATTTCATCCAAGCTTGTTTGATTTATTTTTTGGAAGAGAGTCATTTTCTCTGCAATGGTGTTAACTGGGCTCAATGTTGGTACTGGGGTTAGAGCTGATGTACTGATTGATCTTCTGATATTCAAAATCTTTTTAGTAAAGAAGCTGGCAAATTCATTACAGGCCCTGGTGTAATTTAGTTCAGAGGCTACTGTGACTGGAGGAGTAGTTAGTCTCTCCACTGTAGCAAATAAAGTTCTAGCATTATTGTTGCTTCTGTGAATAATTTTAGAAAGGAATGATTCCCTTTCAAGGTTACTTGATACTTGTTCAGTCTCTCTTAGGGTCTCAGGCTTAGTTTAACAAAAGTTTCAACAAAATGCTCCAGGACAGGGTGATTGAAATAACATAAAATAATAAAAATATTTGTTATCACTTGCAATTTCTTCATATGAAAAAAAACAGGTAGGAAAAATTGATTAAATAATTGGAGATTTCATTTTTAAGCCATATCGCCCAGCCCTACCTCCAAGTTTTTCTGTAAATACTCACCCTCCATTCTGAACCTTTCATCCTATACAATAAGAGGGGTTTGGCCCTTGTTTAATAATTTAAGTCAGAGGAATCATATTTTGACACAAAAATAAATAGAACAAATATTGCATTGAAAAATCTCAAATTAAAAGTACTGCTCTTCCATTAAAATTTTGTTTTTGGTTTCATTTTTTGAAATAGAAAACCTAAAATAAACCAAAAATAATTTAAAATAAAATATGAATAATATATTTTTTTAAATCTAGAAAAAAAATATTTTTTTTCTGAAACAGGATGAATATCTGTGAACCTGAAGCTACTGTGAAAACGACGTTAAGCAGTACAGTAGTGGGACATGAACCTGGACCTACTGAATGAGAGTCACCAACACTTACCATTCAGCCAACATCACAGCAGGAAGAAATGCATGGATTCAGTGGTATAAATACTGACAAGATCCCCATGTTTAAAATGTATATAGTTCACGACTCACAGATTTTAGTTTTCATTTTAGGCTGCTTGCAGTTAACTGCAGTGTGCTGCTTATTGAAACTTTAAACTATAGCTTACTCTGAGACAAACAGAGAACTCCAGACCAATCAGCAGCTACCACTGCTGCATAGGAGTGAGAGGGATATCATATTACTGGACCAATCAGTCCATAGTTGGGCGTTTCAGGTCGCTTTAGCACACTTGGAACCAAGGCAGAGGTAGTCCGAAAAAAAGGGTCGGTTGGTAATAGGTAATGGAAACACGCCAAAGCGTCCCAATCCGTACCGTGTGGCACTAGTGGAAATGGTCCACATGGATAACTTTTTAGATGCTTTATCAACATATTTTTTAAATATTTTGAATTATATTGATTTTAGTCAGCATGTCATGCAACCAACTCACAACAGAGGACACACCCTGAATTTGGTCATCATGTATGGCCTGTCTACTAGCGTCTCCTCTGTTGTTGACTTGGCTGTCTCTGACCACTACTGTGTGTTTTAAATATCATCAGTTTTATCCTATTAGAAACCTCTGTGAGAACTATCAGGAAACATCATCTAACCCCTGAAGTGGCTGCAGGTTTCTTAGATGTTTCCTCCTATTCTCTTACCTTCCCCCTGTGATTTTATCGTCAGTGATTTTAACAGAAGGCTTTCAGTCTGCTCTGGGCCTGCTGGCTCCACTCAAAGTTAAACATTTACACTTAAAACCTGCAACGCCTTGGGGAAATTTAAAAAAGATAAAATATTAAAACTAAAGAGGAAATGCAGGGCGGCATAGAGAAAATAGAGGAAATGCAAAACCACGATAAACCATCAACTGTATGCAGAACTTCTCAAATCATACAACCACACTGTGCTCAAACACTCTGTGTTAGGAGTTAGTAGACCATTTCAGAGGGAAGGTAGACACCATCAGATGTAATATTTTATATTCTAAAAGTAACATGGTTTTAGACAAATCTGAGCATGTGTCTCTACCAGAGGAAACACTGGACAGTTTTGTCCTGGTAGAAGCTGGGACCCTTAATAAAGTTTTCTCCTCAGTGAGGCCTAGCACCTGCATTCTTGACTCAATCCCCACTTTATTTTTAAAGCCATTTTATGGATCTTTTAAAGATGAGATATAACCATGATGAATTACTCCCTTCAGACAAGGGTTTTTCCTGACGCCTTTAAAGGCCCCTCCTGATGAAAAGCAATTTAGATTTGAATGACTTAAACAACTTCTGACCGGTATCTAACTTACCATTTTTATGCAAAGTTTTAGAAAAACTTGTTTTTATTCAACTTAATGATTTTATTACCGCTAATAATGTCCTAGAGAAATTTCAGTCTGGTTTCAGGGTGAATAACAGAACTGACATGGCCCTTCTGAAGATTTTTAATGATTTTAGATTAAACCACATGCTCAGGAGGCTACAGTGTTGGTTCTACTGGATCTAAATGCTGCCTTTGATACAGTATACCACACTATTCTTTTAACTTGTTTTAAACATATCGGCCTCTTTTGGTGATGTTTATAAATGGACTGAACTTATATAGCAATTTTCTAGTCATACTGACCACTCAAAGCGCTTTACATTGAAGCCACATTCACCCATTCATACACCGACACCCAACATGGCTCGGTAGGACGATGTTTTTTGGGGTTAAGTGCCTTGCCAGAGGCACATCGACATGTGACTGGAAAAGGCAGGAATCAAACATACAACCCTCCGATTGCAAGCCAACTCTACTCTACCACTGAGCCACAGTCACCCTAAATGGTTCACATCATATCTCACTCAGAGATGAACAGTTATATAAACTTACCATAAAAGTCCTGAGGTCCAGTTATGCTTATGATACACACTTGTATATCTCCATATCTCCTGATAACACACGGCCAATGGATGCACTTTTTAGCTGCATTTTAGACATTAAATCCTGGATGGCAGAAAACTTTCTCCAGCTCAATCAGGACAAAATAGAGGTTTTAATTATCGGTCCTGAGGCTCAGAGAGAGAAACTTTTACCAAAACTACAATTACTGTCTTTTAATCTTTCTTTAAAAGTGTAGAACCTGGGTGTGATTTTTTGACTCTGTGCTGACTTTAATCCCCCACTTTAAAAACATGAATAAAATGTTTTTTATCACCTAAAGAACATCGCCATAGTTGGGGTAGGGTGAACCTTTGCGGTCTCTGGGCTCCTCTAGCAGCCGTCTCCTTATCATCCCTAAAGTCAGGACAGGGATTCTTGGTGAGGCTTCTTTCCATTATTATGGCCCTCACCTCTGGAACAGGCTGCCAGAGGACCTCAGGGCTGCAGAGAATGTTCATGCTTTTAAGGTTCAAGACTAACATTTTAGCCTAGCTTTTAGCTGACTATTTATTGCCTGTTTATCTGCCCCTAATGTTTTAATTGCTTTTTTGGCTTGCATTTATCCCGTTACTTTTATTCAATTTTATTTATTTATTTTCTTACACATTTATCCAACTTTTATTTATATTATTTACTTATTGCATGATGTGCTGTCAATTCAAGCACTAACCTGTTTTCTATAATAGTAGGTACTCCGGATTAGCCCTGCTTGACGACCCTGACTAAGATGACATTGCAGTGACGGAAAATTCTCCACGTCCTGCAACAAACTTCTGCATCAGTTCTATTGCTCTTTCTGTGTCTCTGTTATGTATTCTCCAAGCCACAGACGGTTGCGTCAGATAACTGCTTGTGCTGAGCCAGGTTCTGCCGGAGGTTTCTTCCTGTTAAAAGGGAGTTTTTCCTTCCCACTGTCGCTGCATGCTTGCTCAGTATGAGGGATTGCTGAGAATTCCACGACGCAATCTTCTGTGGTTCTGTAATTTCTACACTAAACATTGTATTGTAATAACTCTTTTTGTAAAGTGCCTTGAGATGACATCTGTTGTGAAATGGCGCTATATAAATAAACTGAATTGAATTGAATTATTTATTTATTGTCACATGTTTTCCTGATATTTTACACATCTTAATAGTCATATTGTTCCAGTGCTTCCTTTGTAGGAGCCCTCTGCATTGGAGCGGTGGTCATCTGGGGCTGTCTTGGCACTTTCCAGGTAGTGCGTGGGTTGAGGGGGGATCTCGGCCCCACCTCCTTTGAGCACCCTGGGTTGGGACCTCAGCTGCTACTGTTGATTTGCTCCCGGTGCAGAGTACTCCCTTGGTGGTGTTTCCTGTTCTAAACTGGCTCATCTGCACTCAGCCCTGTGTCCATTGTAATGCCCATTTTTATTTTCCATTTTAATGTCATTTTCATGTTGCTTTAGAGTGTACATGGGGATATGATTGGGGGGAGGGGAGTAAAATGTTTAACTTGTTTGTGTATGTAAGGGGTTGGGTTGGGGAGGGGGGATATATATCTGGGGTTAATTTTTAATTTTGTATAGCACTTTGAACTGCATTTTATTTCATGAAAGGTGCTTTATAAATAAAGTTGATTGATTTATTGATTGAAAGTGCAATTCTATGTTCTCTTAAGTCCAGCAGCACAAAGCAAGTGAATATTTGTGGAACTTACTTCCATGGATCAGTTAATCTTTCCATTAACTTTTTTCTTTTTCATTTTACCTTGGACTTTTATTCCCTGTAATGTAGCTTGTTCAGGCTACTCCTGTTATGGCAGTAGTGTTTAGGAATATTCTAGCTTCAGCTCCCTGTCTCAGCAGTGAATTCCCTTATTTAGTTGGTTTTTCTAAGACTAAGGTGGGATTGCATCATTCTGGGTGTTTCTGGTTTGCTTATTTACATTGAATTATATGTCTTGTTAGCACTTTCATATCCAGAAGACTATTCATAAATCAGATAATAGGGCAGCCATATCCAGATAAAATTTGTTTTTCACTAAATTGGTTACATGTTCCTCAAAATGAGAATAACTGATATGGTAAATGAGCACATTCTGAATAAGTCTGGGAAGGAGAGCAGTGCCCATGAGTGTTATGAGTACTGACACCTCCGCTCATGTGATATACATGATACAGTGTCCTTGTAGCGCTGCTTATGTCAGCAAAACGTAACATGATGAATAAGGAAAAATAAAAGTGTTAGCCCCTTTGCAGAATAAATTTGATCAGGTTATTGTCTGTTTTAATGAAACAAACCATGACACGACCTTTCTTTGTGTTGTGGGATCAAACAGCGTTGATCCCACAATGTACTAAAATTATTAGCTGCATCTAAACCTTCAACTTGCGTTTTAGACCCAATCCCAACTAAATTCTTAAAAGAAGTTTTCCCTCTGATCGCTGCTCCAATTTTAGATATAATGAATCTATCCTTAGTCAATGGATATGTACCACAGGAGTTTAAGATAGCTGTAATTAAACCTCTACTAAAGAAACCATCCCTTGATCAAAACGACTTAATTAACTATAGACCGATAGCAAAACGACTTAATTAACTATAGACCGATATCTAATCTTCCCTTCTTATCTAAAATTCTTGAGAAAATAGTTGCACACCAGATATGTGAGCATTTAAACAATAATGAGCTGTTTGAGAAGTTTCAGTCAGGCTTTAGAGCTCATCATAGCACTGAAACAGCTCTGGTGAAGGTTACTAATGATATTCTCATAGCCTCAGACAATGGACTGGTGACCATTCTGGTCCTGTTAGATCTCAGTGCTGCCTTTGACACTGTTGATCACAATATTCTCATAGAAAGGCTTCAAAGTGTCGGTATAATAGGAACAGCACTAGGTTGGTTTAAATCTTATTTGTCTAACAGATTTCAGTTTGTTCAGGTAAACAATAGATCTTCCTCAACCTCAATAGTTACTTGCGGAGTACCACAGGGTTCAGTGCTTGGGCCGATTCTTTTTACTATATATATGCTTCCTATTGGTAAAATAATTAGGCAGCATGGGATAAAATTCCATAGTTACGCTGATGATACACAGCTATATCTATCCATTAATCCTGATGAATCCAATCAGTTAGGTAGACTACAGGCATGTCTGGAAGACATAAAAACTTGGATGACTCTAAACTTCTTGCTTCTGAATTCTGATAAAACAGAAGTTGTCGTCTTTGGACCAGAAGCTGTGAAAAATAAACTACTTAGTCAACGCCTTCACCTGGACGGCATTAAATTAGCCTCCAGTAATAAAGCAAAGAACCTCGGTGTTATTTTTGACCAAGATATGTCATTTAGATCTCACATTAAAGAAGTCTCTAGGATTTCCTTTTTTCACCTTAGGAATATTGCAAAAATTAGAACCATCCTGTCCAGGAATGATGCTGAAAAACTAGTCCATGCCTTTATTACTTCAAGACTGGATTACTGTAACTCTTTATTATCAGGTAGTCCACAGAAAACAATTAAAAGTCTTCAGTTAGTCCAAAATGCTGCTGCTAGGATTCTGATGAATATTAAAAGAAGAGATCACATTTCCCCTGTTTTAGCTTCTCTTCACTGGCTCCCAGTAAAATCTAGAATAGAATTCAAGATCCTCCTTCTGACATATAAAGCTCTTAATAATCTAGCTCCATCATACATAAGAGACCTGATTGTTCCATATGTTCCTAACAGGGCCCTTCGCTCTCAGACTGCAGGTTTACTGGTAGTTCCTAGGATTTCTAAAAGTACAATGGGTGGCAGATCTTTCAGCTATCAGGCTCCCCTCTTATGGAACAGGCTCCCAGGGTTGGTTCGTGAAGCAGACAATTTGTATATCTTTAAAACTAGGCTTAAAACTTTCCTCTTTGACAAAGCTTACAGTTAGAGATATGTTAATAGGTAGTTAGACACAGGTTAGTCAGGTAGCTAGGAAGAGATAGGTTATGTTAGTAGCTAGGTAGAGTGTCAAAAGCTAGGAAGGGATATGAAGAGGTAGAGTAGCTACGTAGAGATAGATTAATGTAAGCCAAGTAGAGAGTGTTAGTAGCTAGGTCTCATAGTAGCTAGGAGACAGGTTAATGTTAGTAGTCAGGTAGAGTGTCAAAAGCTAGGAAGAGATAGGAAGAGGTAGAGTAGCTAGGTAGAGATAGGTTAATGTAAGCCAGGTAGAAAGTGTTAGTAGCTAGGTCTCCTAGTAGCTAGGAGACAGGTTAATGTTAGTAGCTATGCTGCTTTAGGCTAGGCTGTTGGAGGACATTATTAGGGTCTGTTCCTACTTTCTCTCCTACTTCTCCCCAACTGCATGATGTGCTGTCAATTCAAGCGCTAACCTGTTTTCTCTTAGTCTCTTCCTACAGTAGGTGCTCCTGACCCGCCCTGCTTGACGACCCTGACTAAGATGGCATTGCAGTGACGGAAAGTTCTCCACGTCCTGCAACAAACTTCTGCATCAGTTGTGTTGTTCTTTCTGTGTCTCTGTTCTGTGTCTCTGTTCTGTATTCTCCAAACCACAGACGGTCTCGGCAGATGACCGCTTGTGCTGAGCCTGGTTCTGCCGGAGGTTTCTTCCTGTTAAAAGGGAGTTTTTCCTTTCCACTGTCGCTTCGTGCTTGCTCAGTGTGAGGGATTGCTGAGAATTACACGACGCAATCTTCTGTGGTTCTCTAATTTCTAAATTAAACATTGTATTGTAATAACTCTTCTTGTAAAGTGCCTTGAGATGACATCTGTTGTGAAACGGCGCTATATAAATAAACTGATTTGAATTGAATTGAACTTTGTCTATTGCCAGACGCAGGGAGGAATTAACTGTAACAAGCTGTGAGGGGTCAGGAGTTAAACCGCTATTTTCTATTGTACTTTTATGTACTGAGGAAACTAAAGTTGGAAGAGCTTCTTTAAAACTTGCTACAGCATTGTCTGATAACGTTCTGGTATAATGAAGATTTCTTTCAGGTTTGAAATGGTATTATATATATGCATATTTATATACACAAACATAATTTGTTGGGAGACCTGGTCATTTCATATTGTTTAACACTTGCCTTTGAATAAATGTTTCATACAAACCAAAAAGAATTCTAAACCGGCTTCCAGATTCAGATTAATTTATGGGTGGAATTTGATTTCAATACAGCATTACATACTCAAATCTTTGTGTCAACACACCAATTCAATTCAATTCAATTCAGTTTATTTATATAGCGCCATTTCACAACAGATGTCATCTCAAGGCACTTTACAAAAAGAGTTATTACAATACAATGTTTAGTGTAGAAATTACAGAACCACAGAAGATTGCGTCGTGGAATTCTCAGCAATCCCTCATACTGAGCAAGCATGCAGCGACAGTGGGAAGGAAAAACTCCCTTTTAACAGGAAGAAACCTCCGGCAGAACCAGGCTCAGCACAAGCGGTTATCTGCCGCGACCGTCTGTGGCTTGGAGAATACATAACAGAGACACAGAAAGAGCAATAGAACTGATGCAGAAGTTTGTTGCAGGACGTGGAGAATTTTCCGTCACTGCAATGCCATCTTAGTCAGGGTCGTCAAGCAGGGCTAATCCGGAGCACCTACTATAATAGAAAACAGGTTAGTGCTTGAATTGACAGCACATCATGCAGTTGGGGAGAAGTAGGAGAGAAAGTAGGAACAGACCCTAATAATGTCCTCCAACAGCCTAGCCTAAAGCAGCATAGCTACTAACATTAACCTGTCTCCTAGCTACTAGGAGACCTGGCTACCAACACTCTGTCTGAGTCCTCCTGACCCGTGGACGGTGTAGGGCCGGTAACGGCCCCCGTCATGCCGGGGTCTTCTCGGAGTCGGGTTGTTTGAGAATGCAGCCCAAAGTGGGTGGTAAACTCCATCTAAGGCTAAATACCGGCACGAGACCGATAGTCGACAACTATCTTAAGGAAAAATTGACAGAACTGAGAGGACAGAGTTGAAGAGGGCGAGAAACGTTTAAGAGATAAACGGGTGGGGTCCGCACAGTCTGCCCGGGGGATTCAACCCGGCAGGTAATGGGCGGCCGCACTGTGCGGGAGGATCCCCTTGAGGGACCTCTCTCCGGCGCAGGCTGGCCCCCGTGGGGCGCATTTCTTCCGCGGCGGTAAGCCGCGACCGGCTCCGGATCTTTACCTGGCTTACATTAATCTATCTCTACCTAGCTACTCTACCTCTTCTTATCTCTTCCTAACTTTTGACACTCTGCCTGACTACTAACATTAACCTGTCTCTTCCTATCTACCTGTCTAACCTAACACCACACAATAATACAAACAATAAAAAGACAGATACACATAGAAAAATCAGATAATGACTTGATTAAGGGACCATACAACTGTTGTATGGTCCCTTGTTGGAAAAGGCTGTTTTTGAATCTGGCTGATTGTGTCAGCAGGGACCTGGAGCTGAGGAGCCGAAAAAGTCTATAATAAACTAACGCAGGGTTTTTCAAAAATTCATATGCTCATTCACAAATAACTTTTCAACAAACGTAATTTCAATACAATTATAAAAACATTCCAATCAGTTAAAAGTTTTCTATGTAAGGAATCCCAGCAGATTGCGATGAGTCATCAACATGAGGTTGTGCCAAGATCATACAGACTCCAACCTCAGCAATGCCTCATACTGAGCCTGCATGTAGTAACAGTGGAGAGGAAAACTCCCCTGTAACAGGAAGAAACCTTCGGCAGAACCTGGTGACTTTGAGCATCGTCTGGACCGATGTTCCCCAGCCAGCAGGGAGCACTATAGTCGAGCAGGGTACCAGACCATTTGGAGCTTCTATGGGGAGAAAAATACAGAGAGAAAATTGGGTTAACAATCACAATAAAAGCAGAAAAAATATATCTGGAGAGTGGTAGAAGAAAAAAGTAGAAGAGAGAAGAAAAGAAGTCTGTCCTCCAACAGTTTACACCTATAGCAACTTAATTAAAAAAATAAGTTCAGGATAACCTAAGCCACTAACTATAAGCTTTATCAAAAAGAAAGGTTTTAAGCCTAGTCTTGAAAACAGACAGAGTCTGCCTCACGGACTAAAACTGGGAGCTGGTTCCACAAGAGAGGAGGCTGATAACTAAAAGATCTGCCTCCTATTCAGTTCAAACAGGTGCAGTTAATACAGATGAGTGGAGAACAGAAGGGCTTCTTAAAGAAGAACTAACAGGTCTGTGGGAGCCTAAATTCTTACTGGTTGAAAGGTGATAAAATACTTATGTCATGCAATAAAATGGAAAATAATTATTTAAAATTCATTCACTGAGATTTTCTGCATTTTTGTTTTAGATTCTGTCCCTCACAGTTGAAGAGTACCTGTGATACAAATTACAGACCTCTACATAGTGTAACGTTCTGCACTTTGTGTATCTGTTATAACATTCCTCAGTTGTGTTCCATAATTCAGTCTTCTTAGTTACTGGTGCTGCTTATTAGTTACCTTGTTCTGTAATAATGGGGAATAGTAGGGGAGGCCCCGTGGGGGGAAGAGAGAGAGGGAGAGTTCTTCTTCTGCAGTTTTTTTGTTGTTGTTGTGTGATGGCTGTTCGAGCGAGTGAGCTGGAGGAGTTCGATGTTCGGCGTGGTTGCGGCCAACAGCAGCCGTTCATTTTTTTTCTTCATTAAAAAGGGGACCCACCCCAAAGTGACTGTCTCCGACTGTCATTGCGTCTGAGAGGACGTTACATTGGTGTCAGAAGTGAACGACGGCGGACTTTGCTTGGCTACCGGGTGGACTACCTAGCGGCTTCCAGCTAGCCCTGCTATCACCGATAGCAGCATGACCGCACAGCAGAACAACGCGGGCGCTCGGCCGAAGTTCAAGGAAGAGGTGGAGTGCAAAGACTATGCTGGTACACCGAGATGTGAGGTGGACTTTTTCCGCGATGTGGAGCACGTAGCTCGCCTGAGACGGACGGCCAGGAAGCTAGCTGCTGATGCCGGATTGAGTGTGGGGTCGGCGGAGAGTGGCGCCGGCACGAATATGCCCGCCAAGAAGGACGTGAAGCCGACTGTACACAGAAATGGCGGCCCCCTATGTGACCAGCCGCAGATGAAAACACCAAAATATTCTGGTAAGACTGACTGGGAGGCCTTCTATGCGCAATTTGAACTGTTAGCGAGGGCTGCTGGCTGGTCCGAAGACATCAAAGCCCTTCAGCTGGCTTTGTGCCTCACGGATGATGCCGCTCGTTGCCTGCTGTTACTTAGCCCAGAAGAACGGGGTGACTATGAAGCTTTAGTTGGCGCCTTGCAGCGGCGTTTCGGACAATGCAATCAGCCTGCTCTTTTGTGCTCTGAACTGGCTAATAGACAGAGACTGACAGGGGAGCCGCTCCGTGTTCTTGCCGCAGAGATTAAAACTCTGACGAGGAGGGCCTATTCGCACATGCCAGCTGGGGTGCAGAGTGAGCTGGCGAAAGGCCAATTCATTCGGGCTTTATCACCGAGAGAACTGCGGGTGCAGACACAGCTGGCTCACCCTCGCACGCTGCAGAACGCTTTGGAGATAGCACTAGAAAGAGAACTGGTTGGAGCCACATCAGACTCTGATACTATTGCCTGTAACCCTGTTGTGAGGGCCGCGGGTTGTGAGTCCCAAAGACCGGAGAGACCAGCGTGGGTCAGCGAGCTGACCGAGATGATCCGAGCGGTGTCACTGCAGCCCCCGCAGAGTGGAGGGCCTCGCCGCGGTGATCGTGTCTGCTGGGTGTGCGGCCAAAGCGACCACATCAGCGTGCGTTGCCCAAAGCGTGCTGAGGAGGCGTCTCAATTATGGTAACAGCCTCAACTTCGCGTTGTTGACGTATCGCGTTGGTAAGACGTATCGCGTCATTTCCTGTTTTGTGACTAACTCGTTTGTAGCAAGTCGGTGTTTCTCTCTCTCTTGAACTGATCTAACTTTCTCCGTCAATAAGTTTTTTCTGAGTTGCTTTAACACACAAACACATTAAAACGTTAATTTTCTTCACGGTTTGGGACTCTTTAAGCGTTTCACTGTTTTGTTTTTTTTTTGTTTTGTTTTTTTTGGGCTTGTTAAGGTACCGCTTGGTTAGCTTAGCTTCACGGCTAGCATGGCTTCGGCAACTTTCTCTCTTGTCCCTCCATCTCTCTCTACACCTCCTCCTCTTTCCTGCTCTCTCTGTCAGATGTTTAGTTACTCCTCCGCCTCATTTAGTGAAGTTGGTAGGTGTAATAAGTGCAGCATTTTTGTAGCTTTGGAGGCGAGGGTTTCTGAGCTAGAGGCCCGGCTCCGCGCTGTAGAACAGCCAGGCCCAGCAGTAGCTAGCGCGGAGTCAACTAGGACAGGACCTAGCCGTCCTTCAACAGCTCCCTTGCAGCCGGGACCTCAGGCGAGCTGGGTGACTGTTCGTAGGAAGATTAGCGCCAGACCCCAGTCCGCGGCCAACCTCCAGCCCCTTTCTCTGAACAATAGGTTCGCCCCGCTCAGCGACGCACCCGCCGAGCAGGAGAGGCCGATTCTTGTAATTGGCAGCTCCATAGTAAGGAATGTGGCTCCAGAGACACGAAAGACCACCGTCAAATGCCTTCCAGGGGCCAGGGCTGCGGACATTAGGTCCCATCTGAAGCTTTTGGCCAAGGAGAAACGGCGGTATAGCAGGATCGTTATCCATGCTGGTGGCAAAGACACCCGGCGACGGCAGTCGGAGGTCACTAAAATTAGCGTAGCTTCGGTGTGTAGGGCTGCCAAAAAGATGTCTGACTCTGTAATTTTTTCTGGTCCCCTGCCTGATCGTACTAGCGATGACATGTACAGCCGTATGCTTTCGTTCAACCTTTGGTTGTCAAGGTGGTGTCCAGAAAACGATGTGGGCTACATTGATAACTGGGGGGCCTTCTGGGGAAAACCTGGACTGTTACGTAGAGACGGCATCCATCCCACCGAGGACGGAGCTTCGCTTCTTTCCAGGAACATTGATAGGGTTATCTCTAGTTCCCCAAAGCCGTGACAACCCAGAGTCCAGCTCAGGGAACCCAGAGTCGAGCTCAGGGAAACCAGATTCCAGATCAGGGAACCCAGAGTCCAGGTCAAGGAAAAGGGGCTGCCACCCACCCACTACCCTATAGAGATAGTTTCCCGTCCACTACCCAAAACTAATGAATTAAAAGTTAATGCTACTAGAGCAAAGTATAAAAATCTCATAAAGATAAATAAAACTCGGACTGAACATAAAAACAAATCAATTAAATGTGGTTTACTAAACATAATATCTCTCCCCTCAAAAACACTCTTGGTAAATGACTTAATTTGTGAAAATAATATTGATTTGTTTTGTCTTGCAGAGACATGGTTGCAGGAAGAGGACCATGTCACAATAAATGAGTCAACTCCCCCTAGCTACTTAAACTTTAGTGTCCCTCGAAGTAATGGTCGAGGAGGTGGAGTAGCAACTATCTTTCATTCCGATTTACTAATTAATCTCCAAAAAAATAATAGTTACAGTTCCTTTGAGCATCTAGTTTTTAGCCTTCCTCATTCACATAACAAAGCAGTAAAGCCACTTTTGTTTGTGGTCTTATATCGTCCACCAGGACCTTATTCTCAATTTTTAGATCAGATTTCAGATTTTCTATCTGACTTAGTTTAAAACACTGATAAAGTCATTATAGTCGGAGACTTCAATATTCATGTTGATAATGAAAGTGATAGTCTAAATACAGCTTTTAACACTATCCTAGACTCAATAGGCTTTACTCAAAATGTGCAGGGACCAACACATTCTTGTCACCACACTTTATATCTTGTGCTGACTTATGGCATTGACTGTGAAGAAATAACAGTCTTTCCACATAACCCTATCCTGTCTGATCATTTCCTTATCACTTTTAAACTTACTCTAATGGATCATATCAAACCTGAAAGAAAACTTCATTATACCAGAACGTTATCAGACAACTCTGTAGCAAATTTTAAAGAAGCTCTTCCAACTTTAATTTCCTCAGTTTATAAATGCAGAACAGAAAACAGTGATTTAACTCGTGACCCCTCACAACTTGACATTTTAGTTCATAGCGTTAATTCCTCCCTGCGTCGGGCAATAGACAAAGTTGCCCCCTTGAAAAGGAAGGTGGCTAGTCATAGAAGATTAACTCCCTGGTTTAATTTAGAGCTACGTACCCTAAAGCAGAATGTTAGAAAACTAGAGAGAAAATGGCGCTCCACGCATTTACATGATTCCTTTTTAATATGGAAAAATAGTTTATTGCTATATAAAAAGAGCCTTCACACAGCTAGAACAGCATATTATTCATCTTTAATCGAGGAGAATAAAAATAATCCTAGGTTTCGTTTTAATACAGTTGCCAAACTCACACAGGATCATAGCTCTATCGAGCCAACCATTCCCCAAGCTCTAAGCAGTGACGACTTCATGCAATTCTTTATAAATAAAATAGACTCCATAAAGAATAAGATAATTGGGAATCTTCCCAATATGCTTGCTTCCTCCTTAGTTAATGAGGCAGCCTCAAAAATGGTTGAACCTAATATATGCTTAAACTGCTTTAATGCAGCCGAACTTTGTGATGTACTAAAATTATTAGCTTCATCTAAACCTTCAACTTGCGTTTTAGACCCAATCCCAACTAAACTCTTAAAAGAAGTTTTCCCTCTGATCGCTGCTCCAATTTTAAATATATTGAATCTATCCTTAGTCAATGGATATGTACCACAGGAGTTTAAGATTGCTGTAATTAAACCTCTACTTAAGAAACCCTCTCTTGATCAAAACGACTTAATTAACTATAGACCGATATCTAATCTTCCCTTCTTATCTAAAATTCTTGAGAAAATAGTTGCACACCAGATATGTGATCATTTAAACAATAATGAGCTGTTTGAGAAGTTTCAGTCAGGCTTTATAGCTCATCATAGCACTGAAACAGCTCTGGTGAAGGTTACTAATGATATTCTCATAGCCTCAGACAATGGACTGGTGACCATTCTGGTCCTGTTAGATCTCAGTGCTGCCTTTGACACTGTTGATCACAATATTCTCATAGAAAGGCTTCAACGTGTCGGTATAAAAGGAACAGCCCTAGGCTGGTTTAAATCTTATTTGTCTAACAGATTTCAGTTTATCTCTTAAACGTTTCTCGCCCTCTTCAACTCTGTCCTCTCAGTTCTGTCAATTTTTCCTTAAGATAGTTGTCGACTATCGGTCTCGTGCCGGTATTTAGCCTTAGATGGAGTTTACCACCCACTTTGGGCTGCATTCTCAAACAACCCGACTCCGAGAAGACCCCGGCATGACGGGGGCCGTTACCGGCCCTACACCGTCCACGGGCTGAGCCTCGATCAGGAGGACTCAGACAGAGTGTTGGTAGCCAGGTCTCCTAGTAGCTAGGAGACAGGTTAATGTTAGTAGCTATGCTGCTTTAGGCTAGGCTGTTGGAGGACATTATTAGGGTCTGTTCCTACTTTCTCTCCTACTTCTCCCCAACTGCATGATGTGCTGTCAATTCAAGCACTAACCTGTTTTCTATTATAGTAGGTGCTCCGGATTAGCCCTGCTTGACGACCCTGACTAAGATGGCATTGCAGTGACGGAAAATTCTCCACGTCCTGCAACAAACTTCTGCATCAGTTCTATTGCTCTTTCTGTGTCTCTGTTATGTATTCTCCAAGCGGCGTGAATAACCGCTTGTGCTGAGCCTGGTTCTGCCGGAGGTTTCTTCCTGTTAAAAGGGAGTTTTTCCTTCCCACTGACGCTTCATGCTTGCTCAGTATGAGGGATTGCTGAGAATTCCACGACGCAATCTTCTGTGGTTCTGTAATTTCTAAACTAAACATTGTATTGTAATAACTCTTTTTGTAAAGTGCCTTGAGATGACATCTGTTGTGAAATGGCGCTATATAAATAAACTGAATTGAATTGAATTGAATTGACCGTCAGGGAAACGGCCCAGGGTCTGCGTAGAGGGGACGACGCAGACCCCCACTCATCAGTCCCACTGCGTGGGCCCGTCGGGGGATGGAGCCCACCCACAAAGCCGGGGTAGCGTGGCTCAGCTTCCCCCAGAAGCAGACGACAGCGCGGAATGGACCAGGGTCGTCGGGTGGACGCATGTCGGGGACTTTTGCCACGTCCCTGTTTCCCTGAAGGGGGCGCTTTGTGTGGCACTAATTGATACGGGCTCCACCGCCACACTCATCAGACCCGACATGGTCCCAGTAGGGACGCAGTTGGAAGACACATCTGTCAAGCTTCGAACTGTGACGGGGGATTTAACCCCCATGCTGGGTAGAGGGCTGGTGACCATCCGGATCGGTGGCCTGTTAGTGGACTTCAGGGTGTGGGTTGCAGCCCATAAGAGGGAGGACGTGCCCCAGCAGGTAGACCTGCCTGCTCCCACACACCCTTTCATCCATACCGGAGATGTTGTACAACCACAGCCCGCGGTCCAGCAGCCGGTGTCGGATGAAGTTGACAAGTTGATGGCGATGAAAGAGATCTGGAGGCGCAGCTGTGACGGTCTGCAACCGGGGCAGCAAGAGGAGCTGTGGCGGGTGTTGTGGGAATTTAAAGACATCTTCGCGCTCTCTGAAGAGGAGACGGGCCTGACTCACCTGGTCCAACATGAGATTGACACAGGGGATGCACGGCCGCTCAAGACACGCCCCCGCCGCCTCCCCCTGGCACATCAGGAGGCCGCCGAAAGGGCGATTGAGGAAATGCTCAGCGCAGGGATCATTGAGCCGTCTAACAGCCCGTGGGCTTCAGGGGTTGTGATGGTCCACAACAAGAAGAGTCAGAAAATGAGGTTCTGTGTAGATTACAGGCCTCTGAACAGTGTGACTAAAAAGGACTCGTACCCATTACCCCGCATAGATGAGTCCTTAGATCTGGTGTCGGGCTCATCGTGGTTCTCCTCATTAGACCTGCGCAGCGGCTATTGGGAGGTCCCACTCAGCCCAGAAGCTCGTCCGAAGACTGCTTTCTGCACCGGGCGGGAGTTGTGGCAGTTCAGGGTCCTCAGCTTTGGCCTTTGCAACGCCTCGGCCAAATTTGAGCGGCTGATGGGGAGGGTCCTGGATGCCATCCCCCGTCAAGAGTGCCTAGTCTATTTGGACAACATTCTGGTGCACGGCAGTTCTTTTGAGGCGGCTCTGGGTTCGCTGAGGAGGGTCCTGCAGAGAATAGCAGCAGCGGGATTGAAGCTGTACCCAGAAAAGTGCTGCTTCATGAAGAAAGAACTAGAGTTTTTGGGTCCCAGGATCGGGGGAGAGGGCATCAGCACATTAGAGGACAAAGTTCGGTCGGTGAGGGACTGGCCGACACCTACCACCATCAGGGACTTGAAGAGCTTCCTCGGGCTGGCCTCCTATTACAGGCGGTTTGTCCGGGGGTTCTCCTGCATAGCAGCACCCCTGTTTCGCTTACAAGGGAAAGGCTGTGACTTTGTGTGGACACAAGAGTGTGAGCGGGCCTTTAGCTCCTTGAAGACAGCTCTCACAAACGCTCCAATCCTTACCCCCCCGGACCCCAGTAAGCCGTTCATTCTTGACACAGATTCCAGTGATGTGGGGATGGGGGCAGTGCTGAGTCAGGTGGTGGAGGACGGGGAAAGGGTGGTGGCCTATTTCAGCAGGACTTTCAATAAGGCAGAGCAACGCTATTCCGTGACCCGCAGGGAGCTCCTCGCCGTTGTTAAGGCCATAGGCCATTTTAGGTACTACCTTTGCGGCCTCCCTTTCACCGTCCGGTCCGACCACTCTGCCCTACAGTGGCTGATGTCCTTTAAAGAACCAGAGGGCCAGATTGCCCGCTGGCTGGAGGAGCTGGCATCATATTCTTTTACAGTGGAGTACAGGGCAGGGACCCGGCACACCAACGCCGACGCCATGTCGCGACGCCCCTGCACATACACTGGCTGCAAGTACTGCGAAAAGAGGGAGGCCCGGGAGGCTGAGATCAAGGGGGAGGAGGAGCAAAGTATCACATGTGAGGGGGGTGGAACGGTCTGCAGGTTGGCTCAGATTGTAGATCAAACAGAGTGGAAAACTCAGCAAGAGCTGGATGCTGATCTGCAGCCGGTGATACGATGGGTGGAGGCTGGTCAAAAACCACAGTGGGAGCAGGTGGCGGGGTGTTCTCCTGCCTTCAAAGGACTGTTTGAAAAGTTTGATGCTCTTAGGATGAAGGATGGGGTACTACAGAGGGCCTGGAAAGAGCCAGCCACAGGGGAGGAGAGGTGGCAGGTAGTGGTCCCCCGAGCACTGAGAGATTACATCCTCCAGGCATGCCATGGGGCCACAGGGACCGGCCACTTTGGGGTGGCAAAGACTCTCCGTCGCATCCGGCAGGGGTTTTATTGGGGTCAGGTCAAGAGGGACGTTGAAGACGTCTGCCGTCGCTGTGACCTCTGCACAACACACAAGGGTCCTCTTCATCAGTCACGTGCCGAACTCCAGCAGATGGCAGTTGGGGCCCCGATGGAAAGAGTGGCAGTGGACATAGTGGGGCCGTTTCCACGTTCAGAAAAGGGAAACCGTTATATCCTTGTCGCTATGGACTACTTTACCAAGTGGCCGGAGGCGTACGGAATTCCAGACCAGGAAGCAGAGACCGTTGCTGATACCCTGGTGGAGGGCATGTTCTCAAGGTTTGGCGCATCAGAAACCATCCACAGCGACCAGGGAAGGAACTTCGAGTCGGCTGTGTTCTCAGCCATGTGCGCGCGCCTGGGCATGCAGAAGACTCGGACCACCCCACTGCACCCCCAGAGCGATGGCTTGGTTGAACGTTTCAACCGAACGCTAGTGAAACAACTAGCCATCCTCAAAGCAGAACACCAGCGGGACTGGGACACGCATCTCCCCCTCATATTGCTGGCCTAGCGGTCTGCTGTCCAGGACTCTACCCTATGCACACCTGCCCTGCTCATGTTGGGACGGGAACTGCGAACCCCCCCGGAGATGACCTTTGAGAGGCCCCCAGACATGCCCGCTGTCCCGCCAGGGCCAGAATATGCCAGGAAGCTTCAGGACAGAATGGATTCAGCTCACGCCTTTGCCCGGGATCAGCTGCAAAAGGCGGGAATAAGACAGAAGAGGAGCTACGACATGCGAGCTAAAGGTCAAGATTTTAAGGCTGGGGATCTGGTCTGGGTGTATAGTCCTAGGAAAAAAAAGGGTCGATGTCCTAAGTTGGACTGCCACTGGGTGGGTCCTTGGAGGGTGCTCGAAAGACTGGGAGAGGTGGTTTACAGGGTCCACCTTCCTTCTCGAGGAAGACGGGTCGCCCTCCACAGGGACAGACTGGCACCATACAGGGGCACCACTCAGCCACAACAGAGCCCTAGACGGCCCGTTCTCTCCCAGGGGAACCTGATGACCACCAACCCCCCTCCCGCTGCCATCTTCCCTGCCAACCCTTCGACTTCCCCCCCTACGCTGCACTCACCTGTTGCGGGACCACAAGCGCACCCACATACGGTCACACCACGCAGGCCTCAGAGGCGGAGAAGACCCCCCGGGCACCTCAGGGACTTCTTGTTGGACCCTCGGGACGAGGGTCTTAGTGGGGAGGGGGCAGTGTAACGTTCTGCACTTTGTGTATCTGTTATAACATTCCTCAGTTGTGTTCCATAATGCAGTCTTCTTAGTTACTGGTGCTGCTTATTAGTTCCCTTGTTCTGTAATAATGGGGAATAGTAGGGGAGGCCCCGTGGGGGGAGGAGAGAGAGGGAGAGTTCTTCTTCTGCAGTTTTTTTGTTGTTGTTATGTGATGGCTGTGCGAGTGAGTGAGCTGGAGGAGCTCGATGTTCGGCGTGGTTGCGGCCAACAGCAGCCGTTCATTAATTTTCTTCATTAAAAAGGGGACCCAATTCAAAATGACTGTCTCCGACTGTCATTGCGTCTGAGAGGACGTTACAATACATTGGAAGTGGGAAAACTTCAAACATCAGCGGTGTATCAAATACTTGCTCTCCTCTATGGAAGCATATGTGTAACATATATCAAATTCAAATGGATTAGCAGAAATGCTTTTTCATTTTCAAAATCTAGCTGCTATTTTTGACTCATAAATAAAATGAAAAAGAAATCATCCAAACTGCTTTTTCATTTTCAAATTCAGCATTGCTCATTCTGTAAATTAAAATTAAAAAGTTTATAAGATTTCATTTTCAAATAGAACCCCAGCAAAATTGTTACAAAATTCAATTTGAAATGTCAAATTTGAAAATTAAAAGGCATTTCAAGAAATCCTTTTTCATTTTCTAAATACAAATGCTACAATTGGCTCATAAATAAAATAAAAAAGAAATCATTCAAACTGCTTTTTCATTTTCAAAATGAGCGTTTCTCATTTTGTAACTTCATTAAAACGACAAAGAATATTCTCTTGATTTTTCGTTTTCATAATTGAGGCAGCAAAAAGTGTAACATAATTTAAAGTGGATTCGCAATCCTACACGGCGCAGGAGAATGACACCAGCGCTGGTGCTTCCTCTTCTGCTGCTGATTTGGTTGACCACATTGGCAAACAATATGGCATTTCTAGATGCAATCCCGCAATTCTTGTTGGAATTAAATTCTCAGATTAAGTTAGGAACAATTTCAGCGTTTCATGCCAGTGACAAAGTTAAACAGATTCTTTAGATCTTGGCAGAATACTCTGCATACACAGACAACAGTTTGAACGAAGCTGCCTTAATCAACCTGTGCTCGGTCCTCCAGCGGCTCGGCTATGGCTGAACGGGGGCGACCAGCTATCAAAATCCCTTTCCAAGCGATTGAAAGCTATTTGTTATATGGCCTTAAGGTGACTGCCAGACAATTCATTGCAAAATAATGGATTTAGGTAATTCTCTTTCCTTTACTTCTCTTAGCCTTAGATTTCTTTATGAGGATGGTGCAAACCCCAGACGGTCTCGGCAGAAGACCGCTTATGCTGAGCCTGGTTCTGCTGGAGGTTTCTTCCTGTTAAAAGGGAGCTTTTCCTCTCCACTGTCACTTCATGCTTGCTCAGTGTGAGGGATTTTCTGAGAAATCACGACGCAATCTTCTGTGGTTCGCTAATTCCTAAATTAAACATTGTATTGTAATAGCTCTTTTTGTAAAGTGCCTTGAGATGACATAAATAAGCTGAATTGAATTGAATTGTAAGTATTTAATTTGAAGGGATAATTAATTTTATTAACCGTAGGCCTATATACAAAAAAACTGCTAAAGTGTTTTGCCAAGAATGATGAATGAGATATGTGCAAAACATCACAAATGTATGGTGAGAGGCTGCTGGTGGTTAGGGATACTCAAAATGCATTCATGCATTCGTCAAACGCTTTCATCTAAATTGATTTACAAAAAGATGATTCACAATCAAGTTACATAGAAGATGGGGTTGTCCGTCATTGGCTGGGTCCCTGGTCTCGGAGCTCTGCGTGGGCCGGGATCTGGACCTGGGAGCTGGTAGATCTGGGTGTTCAGGGCTGTGTTGTTGGAGGTGGTAATTGGCCCGGGGTGGCGGCGGTGTCTGATGTCTGTCGGCCGGCTGCTGGTCCCTCCTGCCTTGCGGCGGTGGCTGCGCCGAGGTACCCTTGTCAGCCATTCCCTGGTCAGGGCCCTGCTGGGTGGCGGGGCGCCTCTGATCCCCGTGGCCCCAAAGTCCTGGACCGGGCCTTCCCCAGCATAGCCAGTAACTGGCGGAGCTTGTGTGCTCGTCCCTCCAGCTTCCTGGGCCCCAGCAGCCGCAATGCTGGGTTTTCCCCTGGTGCCTCCATCTGTTCCTCTCTTGGTGGGCAGTCAGCCCTGCATTGGTCCGCTTATGGCTCCTGCGCTCTGGCAGTGGCGTCTGTCATCCGTCGGCTGCCTCCTGGTCCCTCCTGCCTTGCGGTGGCGGGGTACCCTTGTCGGCCAATTCCTGGTTGGGGCCCTGCTGGGGGGCCGGGTGCTACTGATCCTGTGGTCTAAGGGTCCTGGTCCGGGCCTTGCCAGGTGTAGCCAGTTCCCGGCGGAACCCGTGGGGTCGTCCCTGCGACCTCTTGCGCCCCAGCATTGCAGCTGCTGGGTGTTCCCCTGGTGCCTCCATCTGTTTCCCTCTAGCTATCAATCACTTGCATGGGGAAACCTTATTTATACCTGCATGCTCGCAGACACACACAGGTGTGGGGACATTGGTGTGTACGGACATAATCATGATCTGATGTTATCGTCTTTAGTTAGTTGGTACGAGGAGCTTACCAGCAACATTAGTGTTGTTTTCATTAATCCATTGTGGGTTAGGGTTAGGGGTTAGTTTTGTGTGTGGTAAATGTGTAGTTCTTAATTCATATTACTAGATCTGTTTTGTTAAAGTTGTTCTGTTCTATTGATGGTTTTTGTTTCTTTTGTTTTCCCTACCTCTCTGCCGTCCAACAGAGGTGGAGGACTGGGATGTTTTCTTCTGTTCTGTCTTTACCTCCCTATCATGGGGACCAACTTCGGTTGGTCTCTGATAACCGTCTCCAGACGGTGAGGAGAATGATGCTCACCCCTCTCCAATTTTGCACAGCATGTTTGTGCAGAACATGGTGCTAAATGATTTGCAGACGACCTGATCTGGGTCAGGATTTTGTACGTAGCAGAGCAGCTCCCTCGTTGTGATCTATTGAAAGTCAGCCCTCGATCAAAGTTTATGTCGGCTGACCTCCTGGGCCTCCCTCCCTCCCTAGCAGACCCCTGCCTTAGTAGAGGCAAAAGACTTTGAAAAATTTTAAAAGTGTTAAGCTCCAGCATGATAGTGGTGCGGGTGGCTGAGGGGTGCCTGGTTGGAGGGGCTCTGGCCAGGCAGGGGCTCTGGCCGGGAAGGGGCTCTGGCCAGGCAGGGGACTGGCGGCAAGTCCCCGCTCGGTGGCGGAGCCCTACCTTAACAGAAGCATGAGGACCTCCCTGCCCTACCAGAGACACAAAGACCTCCCTGCCTTACCAGAGGTAATGGATGTGTGGGTGCCCCAGTTCACCTCGTGGCCCTGGTTCTGGAGCTCCCTGCCTTACCAGAGGCACGAGAATGTCCCTGCCTTAACAAATGCACAAGAATGTTGGCGGTGCATACTGCTTGGTGTAGTCCGTGCAGGGGTGCTTAAGTGTGGGTACCCTTGGCCAGCTGGGTTGGAGGTACCAGGAGGTGCTGTGTGCTTTTTAACCATTTTCCAAGGGAGCATGGTGGCCCTTTAACACCCCAGAAAGGTGCTTTCAGCTGGGTTGGACATACCAGGAGGTGCTGGGTGCTTTTTAACTGTTTTCCAGGGGAGCATGATGGCCAAAATTTTTGTTTTTAATAAACTTTGCTTCGATTTACTAGCCGGGCCTATTTGATTTTTTTTTGTATCAGAGCCGTCTATAGTCATCTATAATCACAACCCTAACTAAAACTGTTAAGTTAAACGTATTACTGATGTAAATGTTAACAGCTTTAAGTGGATGGTAGGTATTAAAAAAATATTGAGAAGTTCTTGAAAAAGCCTTGAAAAGGTATTAAAATTAACTTCAAGATACTTTAGCATATACCCTTACTAAAAGTTACTGAAATAATGACTTTACTAGCTTCCCACTAAGCAATGAGACGTCAGAGTGACATCTTTTTTTTTTAAAGGTTTTGTGGCCACAGTGGCCTTTATTTTACAATGGACAGTTCAGAAAGGGGGAGAGAAGTGTGGGAGAGACATTTGGCAAATGTCCACAGCCAGAAGTCAAACCGGGACAGCCACGAGGGCTAAAGCCTCTAAACATGGGGTGCCCATCTTAACCACTACGCCATGCGACACCCCAAGTGACACCTTTTTTTATGTAATTTTTGGACGTCCAATTTTGGTTCACTGAAGGGGTTGTTTTGTAACACTAGGTGACGTCTATTTTGGAGGTCTGCTGCACATCTAATATTGATGTCTGTGGGATTTACGTGCAAAGGCTATTTATAGCACAAATGTGGTTATTTTAGACATCTTTTCAACATCAAATTGAGACTAGTTTTAGACATTGTTTAGTATCACTTCTATAACTTTCAAGAGGCTGGATGACATGTTGTAGATTTAAGCGTCCTGAGAGTTGAAATACTGTATGATTTCTGTTATTTTTCATTTTGCAAACCTACTAGGGGGCAAAGTTTTAAGCACCTTCAGCATAAATCAGTCAAGATCGCTAACTAGCCACAAGGCAGGGCGGATCGATCTAAAATATTAATAGTAGATCCCACTCAGCTCCCACCCTTGCACTGCCGCTAAGCCCCTCCCCCTTGCACTGCGACACACAACTCTATTAAAGTGCGAGGCGAGCGAACGCAGAGCGAAAGAGGAGCATCGTTTGGAGCTATTTTACAGTCCTTGACCAAATCACTGCAACCTGTAATGTTTGCGGGAAACAAATACGGTACTGTAGCAACACCACAAACCTGTACAAGCATATTAAAACACACCCCAACCAAAACTCTGAGCTGCAGCAGAGCCAAAATAAGGAAGAAGAGAGGCAAAGCAGCTCCCCAGCACCGAGACAGCGGTCTCTTGCAGAGGCGTTTCAGCATGGGCAACAACAATATCCAGGTAGCTTATAGTGAAATGAAAATAAGATTTAATGAGTTTACACATTTTTCAGTGTAATTGGTTATAATAATTTAGTATTTTATTACTACTACTATTCAGAAAGTCACATAGGAAATATATTCAGCCAGTTCAAATAAAATATATTTTTCACTGTAATTGAAAAAATAGATATGCAGCTACCTACACAAAATTCATAGCTTTGCCTCAATTCTGCAGTATGAAACTGGCTGAATAGATCTTTTATATTAACTGTCTGAACAACATTAGTATTCCTATGTTTATTCTTATATCATATTATTATTATTACTACTACTATTATACTTTTATCATCATCATCATCATATACATGATCTATTAAAGGAAAACTTACAAAATAATCATGAATATTCAAGTTTTTAGACAAATTGATGATACATTCACATAATAAATTAGACAAATGTAATGGTGTAAACAATTAATATGGTTTTATTATTAAATTCCTGTTAAACTTGGATTACAACCACGGTTTTGGATTATTTAGATTTGATTCGGAAACTTTTGTTTTGAAACTCCACAGCGGAAGTCTGCTACTGGTAAACCTATTGTTTTCAGGGTATCCCGTTAGGAGCAATGACGCTTTTGCTGTGGTAAGTCCCTCCTCAGCCCGCACAGAATGAAAATACCTTTAAAAAGATACTCAAAGATGTTTATTAAGCTTAACAGAACTGTATATGAATGGTGTCTGGTGGAATTTCGGTTTTATGACTTTGTTAAAAAGGTAATGGGTTAGAAGGTAGAAAAATGGATATCCTGCGCTAACGGCTAACAGCTAAAGGAGACTGACATGTCTAATAATTTGAAACTTCTCTTGTTAGTTTGGGCGGAATCCTGTTCCTGTTAACCTACGGTTGTACATGTCCCATGTTGTTGCAGAACCTGCAAAAAGGGGAATAAACCACATCTGAGCTCTGAATCTTAATTTAATGTTATGTACTTTCTGTACGTTGTAATCAACTGTGACCTGGTTTCCTTAATGTTGTAGTATCAGTTTGAATGACTAGTCTTATTAAGTGACGTTTTTACCCAGGACAGATAGTTTTTGATAATGATAGTCCATATCCTGTGTTACCATGGAGATGGTTCTTCAACTGGGTATCCTTAAAGATACACAAAGTTCTCAGCTTTCTAATCTAAGAGAAAGGCGCCACAAAGTCTATGATTTTCATCTTGAGAGTTGTACTTTATCGAATAGAATACATAGACCAAGATTGCTAGTAATAATATAAGCTTGTTGTTGTAAGACCGAGACAGGTCAGTATTCCTAATTTGCTGTGATGTGTTGCTGTCCTCCTGTACGATCAAATCAAATCATATTCAAACCTCCAAATGCTTAAAATGAATCTCTATCATTTATTAAGAGTCTCAAATATCTGACTACATTCTTGGCGCCCAAATGTTTTTTTCTGGCTTTCAACGGCAGATCGGGTTTCCACCGGAAAATCAAATCGTCAAGGACAACCCGGGGAACAACTCACTTGACCGGCCTGCGACCTCCCATCTTCGGAGAAACGGGGATTTGGTCCTCCATGGACCTCCGTACCCTGTCTGGAAGGACCCATCGACCGGTGAGAGAGATTTCCTCTTTTATAATTACATTTTCATTAATCTGGCGAAGTGTAAACATTGTGCTGTGTAATGGTTTTTGTGAACACAATGCTGTGCTGCGTTTCAACATCATTTCACTCAAAAAGAGTTAATTAACAAGATTTTTTGCTGGGTTTCATTCTCTTTACATAATAGGAACAGCAAAGTCCAAATTTTCGGCTCTGGACAGTGCTGTCTGTCGGTCAATGCGAGATAAATACAGGCAAGAATGCTTAGAATATGTTCACTTTTGGATTAAAAAAACGGATTTCCCGATTGGGGGTAGTCTTGACGTTACAGAAATTAAGAAAATAGAGGAGAAATTAATCTCAGAGGGGAGAAATTACAATCTAAGTTTTTTTTGCAGGGGGCTTCATATAAACAGATTGAAAAACAAAGAAAGGTGTTGAAGGTGTGGCGAGATAAAGCGGTTTGCTGTGAGCGGGAAACCAGCTTTAAGGAGCTGGACGGTGGTTTAGATAATTCCGGTACTATTGCTGGACGTTGTGACAATGCATCGGTTGAACCCAAACGCAAAAGGATTAAGATTCGTTTTGTAAAGTTTCCTACACACACAGATACTCAGCCGACAGCTCCACTCTTAGACACTTTACGTAGGAACGTCACTCCACACAACACGGACGTCAAAAGAGAAAGACACTGAAATTGATAATAATGATGTTGTTCAGACTTTCCCGATGCTTGATGTAGCTGGAGCGAGTGAAACAACGCTTGTTTTCTGAGCCAGGAGCGATTCGGACTGGGACCAGGCTGTCTCAGGCCTGCCGCCGATCACCAGCAACGGGCGTGACTTCGCGAGGGAATTCAAAGAGATTTGTCTGTCCCACAAGCCCACCGGTGCGGAGATCGGTCGGATTCTGAAACGCAAACTCAAAGCTTTCCGACGCTGCGAAGCTGTAAGACAGTTTGCCTGCAGCGGACTTGCGTGCAAAGCTCGAGCACGGGGACGGGAACGAACCCGAGGTAAGCTCTGATTATTCCGCAGCGATAACAAAGCTCTGTAAAGCCATTGAAAAATAATTTCCGACAAGGCTGAACTTGACTAAGCTGCATTCTGTGAAACAAAGACAAGGAGAAGATGCAGATGACTTTATTCACAGATTAGGAGAAGCTTTTGAGCAGTTTAGTGGACTTCAGAAACCGGAACAAGGTGACTTCGTTGGTTCTGCTTACGAAAATATGATTTGTGACAGAGTTCTTGGTGCTTTATTGCCAGAACTTTGAGCAGAAGTAATGGACAAGTACATTGGTTTGGATGCTGGCATGAATTTTAGTGACCTGTGAAAATATGTGATTCAATGTGAGAGTCAGTTGAAAAAAAAAAAACGAGCTGCAGTCAAAGAGCGATACAAACATGCATAAAGCAGCATTAACAATGTACTCTGCAGACACAAAAGTTTACAGGAGTGGACCGCCCCGACGTCAGCCTACAGGCCCTCATGAGTACCGTAGAGGAGGCAGACAACAGCAGCAGAACTCAAACCGACGCCATTTTTCCCCAGACCAGCGCAACAACGAAAATATCAGAGAATATGGTGATGACGATGACCGTTGTTTTGCCTGCGGGGGGTGTGGCCACTGGAGAGACCAATGTACCAGGAGGCGGAGTCAAGGCCCACGCAGAGGACGTCAAGAAGCTGACTGATCAGGGGTGCGGACCTCCAGTTCAGAGCCAGAAGGAGATTTCTCAGTTTCACCAGCAGGTGGAGTTGGAGGTCTGACGCACACACCAACACACACAGACACACATGTTCACTTTGAAAGTGATAGTCAATGTGATTTAAGTGATGATACACATTCTGAGGGCGACAATCAGTCTGATTTTAGTGATCAAACACTTAGTGAAGGTGACAATCAATCTGATTTTTGTGATGATTTTTTTGATGAAAATGTTTCCTGTAATTAACAAACCTGGTGATGATGGAGAAGTTGTTTTTTGTGATACAAATCCTGATGCCAGCAATGAAAATGCTGCAATTTCAAAAGTGACTGCCAGCAATGAAGAAATTGCTTCCTGCACTAACCATTCAGATCAGAGTTCTAACCCTCACACTTTGATCACAGAAGCCATTGCACATTTAGAACACCAACAAACGCCACTGACAGGTACGTACGCACAACTAACTTCTGATGCATACAAAGCCTTACCTATCCTGTCACTCACTGTCTCAGGTACATCTGTTGAATTCCTGGTCGATCGCGGCGCCACCCACCCAGTGTTGAAGCACAAAGCCCTGCATCCACCGCCAAAACTAAGTGGGAACCATGTCTTCTCAATTTCAGCATCTGGTCAGGTTGTGAAAGAACGATTCAGTTCAAGTCAAAAATGTGATCCATACATTTCTCTCTCTAAACCTGAGGGTGAAGAGTGGGAAATGGTGTCAGACCTCGTTCATCGCGCTCAGTTGGCTCCTGATTGGGAGCGAACTGAAAATGACCATTCGATCCTCTACCTCAGATCTGCTAAACTTTACAAACTTTCGCTGATCTCAACCATGCATGTCACAAGGGTGATTGATTTAACTGAGGACCCTGATGAGGTGCTTTCTCATGTTTTTCTACATTATCAAGTTGCGACCGACGGCTCAGAAATGCCTCTTTTGTTCAAAGAGGTTCCAAATGATTTGTAGGCTAAACATTTGTATGATGTGGGATTAATTAAGGGTTGTACCCCTGTTAAAATCACACCAAAATTGTCTTTTTGACCAGTACAACGCCAGTACCCACTGAAACCAGAAGCCGTGCGTGGGATCAAACCAGTGTTTGAATCCCTTTTGAAATCTGGCATCATAGGTCGAATGCAACGATTCCCCTGTTCGCAGCCCGATTTTTCCTGAGAAAAAAATCAGGGAAAAGGGAGAAGAGTGGCGTTTTGTGCAGGATTTGAAGAGAGTAAATGCTGCTGTGATGTCTAAGGCACCTGTTTTTCCAAATCCGAGCACCATCTTCTCTCAGGTTCAAACTTCAGCCACTTATTTTTCAGTTGTTGATCTGAGTAATGCATTCTTCAGTTTACCAGTAGAGAGAGAGAGTCAGTTTTGGTTCGCTTTTGAGTTTGAAGGAAAAGTGTATTCTTTCAGCAGACTTCCACAAGGCTATGTAGAATCACCTACCATTTTTAATATGGCTTTGAAAGAGAGCTTGGATGGGTTGTAGCTGTCTCCTGGCTCCACCTTAATCTGTTATGTTGACGACATGATGGTTTGTTCTCCATCAAAAGAACAGTGTGAGGAGGGCACTGTTAAATTGCTGAAGCATTTGCATGCAGTTGGACACAAAGCTAGCTTTCCAAAGCTGCAATTTGCAAAACCAGAGGTGATTTTTCTTGGTCATTCTATATCCAGAGGAGCAAGGTCACTCTCCTCCAAGAGAGTTGCAGCCATACAACAGATTCCCAAGCCAGTCACCAAGAAACAGATGATGTCTTTCTTAGGTTTGACGTCATATTGTCGGAATTTCATAATCGACTATGCGATTTTGGACTTTCTGAGTTGATTCATGTCAGAGATATGATGACCTCTGATAACATCCAGTGGACTCCTGAGGCATTGCAATCATTTGAGGAGCTGAAGAAAGCTCTGCAGTGCCCTCCAGCTCTGGCATTGCCACACGCAGAAAAAACATTTATTCAGATATTCGATGAAAAGAACGGATGCATGACGTCTGTTCTCCTTCAAGAACACTGTGGTTTGAAACGACCTGTGGCTTGTTACTCTGTTAAGCTTGACCAAGTGGCAGCCGGTCTTCCGGGGTGCCTCAGATCTATAGCGGCGGCAGAAAAAGCAGTTTTGGATTGGAGAGACATTGTAATGTATAGAACACTAACTGTGTTTGTTCCCCACAATGTTGCCATCATTTTGTTGGAGCAGAGGACTTCCAACTTGTCTGCGGCTAGATGGCTCAGGTACACTTCTGTCTTGCTGGATTTGCCTAACATCACTGTTAAGAGGTGTAATGTTCTTATTCCTGCAAGCTTGCTGCCCATTGAAGACGACGGGACCCCGCATGACTGTCAAACAGAATTAGAGGTACTGTGTACACCCCGTCCAGATTTGACTGACACGCCCTTGAAGAATCCAGACATGGTGTTGTATGTCGATGGATCATTGTACAGAGACTCATGGGGGGAAAATAGAGTGGGCTATTCTGTTTAGTCTGCTTATTGTACTTTGTCTGCAGGAAGCCTTCCGTCCTATTTCTCTGCGCACACCGCAGAACTGGTTGCATTGACGAAGGCCTGTGATTCGTCTAAAGATAAAGCAGCTACTATATACAGTGACAGCAGCTATGTAGTGGGCGTGGTCCACCATTTTGGGGCTCTGTGGAGACACAGAAGGTTCGTGAAGTCTGATGGTAAGCTGATTTTGAATGCATCACAGGTTGCTGACCTCCTTGATGCGATTTTGCTACTATCCAAAATTGCAGTAGTGAAATGTGCTGCACACACGGCATCCAGAGATACTGTTTCTCTTGGGAACGCCAGAGCGGATGCTGCCGCCAAAGCTGCCGCAGTACAGGCAATGACAACTACCTGTGCTGCTATTGAGCCGTCAGAGGAGCCCCTTGACGTGTCTGATCTGACAGCTATGCAGAGTTTTGCTGCTTCTTCTGAGGTAAAAGCATGGACAAAGGCAGGTAGTGCGAAAGAAGAAGGTGTGTGGGTTTCAGAATCAGAATCAGAATCAGAATCAGCTTTAATGGCCAAGTATGACACATACAAGTATGACGCATACAAGGAATTTACAAATACAGTACAACCTGTCCAAGATCATTACAAACAACAACAACAACAAACAGATCCAGGTCACTGTTGGGCATGCAGCCACCGAGCGGCGCTCCCGTTTATGAAACATAGAGAAATAAACATCTGGGGAGGGGAGGGTTCCACGGTGAGGGGAAAAAAACGCTCACCTGTGTTGTGGGTCCGTACAGCACTCACAACGCAGGTAATATAAAAAACCACACCAACAAACATTTAAGCACATATTCAGACAATAACAATGACACATCAGGAAGGATGGGCAGGTTTGAGCTCCAGTTCACAGGTTAACGCGCTGCCATCGAGGCGCGCTGTTATCCAGCTTCCTGTTGCAGGAGAGAGAATTAAGGATACAGCAAGACGGTGTGTGTGAATGTGAGTGTGTGTAACCATGTCAGTGTGTGCGTCAGTAGATGCAGGTGTACGGGGGAGAGGAGACTCTGTTGACATTCTTCTCAGGGACATTTGATTAGGACCAGGTTGAAGGTCTTCATGGGAGCCAAAATATAAATTATTTGGATTGCAGGGAGAGATCAAATATTCCTCTCTGTCCCTTCAGTCTGTCAGTGGTTTCTTTTTTAGTCTAATTCAGCCAAATTGTAGTTCAAATTAAAGTTCCAAATCCAAATTAATTCCCAGATTAATAGTTCCAAATCCAATTAATTTCCAGTTGCCCCAATCCGCACCGACAGTTTCTCCAAGTCCGATGACAAATTGCGGATGAGTCCCAGAGCGCCGGCCAGATCGCCTCTTACAGCGTCTGTTCTGCGTCCCAGCTCCCCCAGCATTTGGTTCTGAGTCCCATCAGTACGAATCAACGCATCCAGCTGTTCCTTCAGCCGTCCAATCGCTTCCAGAACAGTGACCAATCTCGACCGTGTTTCAGATCTTTGTTGCCATTTTTCGGTAGTTCCAGTAACTGCCCATTCCAATCAGCAGAAACCCGATCACCATGATTGACACCCCGGTTGACCCTTACCGGTGCTTCGTATCAATAGCATTCAGAGACCAGCTGACCATTTCCATCTTCGGTTATTCAGTTTGGTTTCGGAGAAAATTGCCAAAAGATACTCCAGATAGAGGCACAGGAGACAGAGAGCTGTGGGAGAAGACACAGGAGGAGGAGGGAGGGAAAAAAAGCGACCGTCCTCGCTGAGAGCTGAGCAGAATTAGGCTTATTTTCTGTTGAAAAGAAGCCGTGTCTGCCTAAACATTTTTTCCCAGTTTTTGCCAAACTCATTCATGGACTGGATCATTGTTTCGAAACTGGAATGTTTGATCTTGTTGCTACACATTGGTTCACAAAAGGTTTCACATCTTTTGCTGAAAAATACTGCCATTCATGCATGGTTTGTGCTGCAAATAATGCAGGTTGAGCAGTGTCCACTCAACCTGCTGGTCATCCGGCTCCACGGAGACCTTTTGAACATCTGATGATGGACTTCATCGAACTTGAACCTTCCGAAGATAAAAAATATTGTTTGGTGATTGTTGACATGTTTTCCAAATGGACAGAAGCGTTCCCCTCAAAACATGCTGACACTGCTGCGGTAGTGAAAACCGCATCTCTCTACAGAACTCTGTGAGGATGCTATGATTTCTTACTGTCAACATCTCTCTAAGACTCTTGCATAGGTGCACCAGCAGGTGAAGGACGCCCTTCCAAAAGCAGCTGTGGGACCCCTTCATTCAATCAGACCTGGAGACTGGGTTCTGATTAAAGAACTGAGGAGACGAAATTGGAGACAGCAATGATGGCAAGGGCCTTTTCAGGTGTTGCTTGTGACCTACACTGCTGTGTGTTAGGGAAATGTTAGGTAAAATAATAATGTTGTATTATTATTATTTTCTTAGGGTACCTTTCTTTATCACATAGTTTAAATGTACTTTTTAAATGTCATTTGGTTTCAGACATATGTTCCTTGGTATGACATCCTGTACTTTTTGAGATGCTGATGAAGTTCACTAAATAAAGAGAGACTGCAAAGGGGATGGGCTTTGGAGACCAGGAGACAGAGCTGTGAGACCAGGAGACGAACTGAGAGGTGGAGAGCAGACACACAGTCAACCACAGTATTCTGCTGGTCTCCCTCTGCAAAAAACTTATTCTATCTCCCTTTGCAGAGCTCACTAACTTCAATTTCTCTCCGACCCCTGTGTGTGATTCTTTCTAGGTCAACCATTATTTTTTATGTAACACTTTGAAAGTCGCTGAGAGAGCAACTTGGGTGCACGCCAGTCATTGCAAGAGGGTGACAGGACCGATTCTGGACAAGCATACTACTGCTGAAGCAGAAAAAACTGAGATAAGTAGACTCTGAAACAAACACTTCACTTTTATAGCTTTTTCATTCATCTAATCATCACACGTGAAAAAATGGAGAAGATGACACATTCTTCACAGCTCTGGGGATCCGGAGCAAAAAAGACTGAGACATTTATGCTGTTTGTGTTTTATTTCTTGTTAGTGGGTGTCGTTCGACTCTGCAGCAGGGACGAGAGGTCACCTGAGCTGGACTGATGCAGAAGGCACCTACGGGCCTGATGCAGACTCGATTCGACGAGATGGAGATGGAAGAGAAGAGCTGTATGGAGATGAAATGGGTATGGACTTGCTTGATGACCTCGAATTATATGAGTAATTAGTTTACAGATATATGACAACTTCCTTTGATCCCTTTGTTACTTAGGTTGTCTGATGTTTTTCCCTGTGACTAATGTCTTGTGTTCTTCCATGGGAGTTTAGCAGTCTCATTCCAGGGATGTCAATGGCAGAAAGAGGGGTTTGATTTGATTTTTTTTTTAATTTCATTATTTTTTGTGTTTCTTTTTTAGAATTTTACATTTTTCTTCAATTTATCAGTATTTTTTATTCATTCATTATTTCATCTAATGTATTCAAATAAAGTTCATTTGCAGTGATTTTTATTTTATTTTATTGATTATTAATTTATTATTTCATTTTGATTTAATTTTCTTTGTCTTGGTTTTCATTGTTTGAGGATAAATAATGAAAAGGGGGGATTACAGATTATAGATTTTTGGATTACACATACATAATCCTGACAGAAATAGGAGATTTTTTAGAAATTATTTTTGTTCTTATTCTATTTTGCCGCGATACATGGTGTTACTCATTTTCTTACCTTTACAGCACGTTTTTGTGGTATGCTTTGTATAGTTATTAAAAAGATGCACAAGCACACAGCTATTTGCTCCAAATTAACTTCTTTTATTTTCAGCCTCCATCCATTCTTATTCTACATTTTGCTCCTCTTACTCGCCAGTCACAACAACCTACATGTCTTGAGGCAGTGCCATCTAGCGGCCACTATGAAACATAAGTCACACATTTACATCTCCCTTCTTAAAAAACAAAGAAAAAGAACAAAACAATGCTTACAAAAAATTTTCTGGCAACTGAATTGCAGGATTAAACGTTCCGGACGCAATCATCCATATCACAGCATCTAGGCTCAATACTGCCTGGTTTGTTACTATAATAAACAAATGAATTCATTAGAATTATTAGAACACAACCAGATGAACAGCTGATATATATATATATATATATATATATATATATATATATATATATATATATGTAGGGCAGGGAACCGCCTACACCCTTTACAACATTACAGGTCCAAAACCTGTCTTGGTTTAATAGCACGTCCATATCGTGTTGTATATCCAGGTGTTGTAGTGTGTCTTTGTCTGGGGGCTCCAAAGGCTGAGACTGGGAAACCACAGCGCTGTCGGGACTGTTGGCTCTCGGATGGATAGGCTCTTCTCCTCCACTGCTGTCTCTACTTTCCCGAAGGTGCCGGCGATTTCGACGGAAAACTTGTCCTGTGTCTATGGTTATATTGTAGCTTCTGCATGTATCCGCAGGGCGTGTGACCACAGCTGGTTTCTATGAGCCATCCTGTTGACGGAACCGGACAGGTGTACTTGGGTATAGTTGAGGCAGGGGTCTGGCTGTCCTATTGAAGTAAGTTTGCTGGCGCTGCTGGCAGAGTTCTCTCCTCTCACGCACTGTTTGTTGGCAAACTACTTGTGGTTCCAGCTGTTTTGGTGTTACATGGAGGATGGAACGGAGTCTCGGACTCATAAGTAGTTGTGCAGGTGACTTTAAGTTGTCCACAGGAGTGTTCCTGTATTCCAGTAGGCTTAAGTAGGGGTCCTTATGTTCAGATTTGGCCTTTTCCAGTAGGTTCATGGCTGTCTGCACAGTTTTTTCGGCTAGGCCGTTACTCTGTGGGTAATAAGGGCTAGTAGTGGTGTGGGTGAAACCCCATGTTTTTGCAAACTTCTGGAACTTACTTGAAGAGTAGCACGGGCCGTTGTCACTAATCAACGACTGGGGAATCCCGTGTCTGGCCATGGCTGACTTTAGTTTGCGAATCACTGCTTCTGCAGTGCAGCTGTACAGTGTCTCCAACTCGAAGAATCTACTGTAGTAATCTACGATGATGATGTAGTCTTCCAAGTTCAAGGTAAACAGATCAGTGGCTATGTTCTGCCACGGTCTCTCTGGTATGGCATGTGAAAGCAGGGGTTCCTTGGGGTTAGCAGCTCTTCTCTCCTGGCATGTGCTGCAGACACCGACTGCTTCCTCAATCTGCTTTCCCATACCTGGCCAAAACAGAAGGTCTCTGGCTCTATTTTTACTCTTTTCGATGCCCACATGGCAGGAATGAATATGATCTATCATCTCCTTTCTGAGTCTTTTTGGAATAATTATTTTCTCTCCTTTAAACATGATTCCATCCATCAGTGAGATCTCATCTCAGTGGTTCCATAACTCCTGGATGTCAGGCGGGCATTGGGACCTTTTATCCGACCATCCACTCAGTATGATGGTCCTCAGAGTATTGAGCTAAGGATCCTGGCTTGTTTCCTTTCTTATCTCTGCAAGTCTCTGGTCACTGACGGGCAGGTTGCTAAGGGCTGTGTGGATCTGCGCATCCATCCCTTCACATAGTGATGTGTCGTGGAATTTTCTGGATTTCCGAGAGAGGGTGTCTGCTACCGGGATGTCCTTCCCTGGCTTGTGAATGATGCTGATGTTATATTTTTGCAGCTGTAACATCATCCTCTGTAGCCTTGGTGGTGCTGACGCTAGTGGTTTCTTAAGTATGGACTCTAGTGGCTTGTGATCCGATTCAATGGTCACATGTCGGCCGTACATGTACTCGTGGAATCGCTTGCAGACAAAGAGAACAGCATACAGCTCCTTTTCTATTTGGGCGTATTTCTGTTCGATGCAGTTAAGTGACCTGGATGAGTAAGCAACTGGCTTGCCGTCCTACAGCATTACAGCACCAAGGGCATTTCTGGATGCGTCGACCTGGAGTCGTAGCTCCTTTTTAGGGTTGAAGAAGGAGAGAACCGGGCCTGGTTCTCTAGTGATCAGCTCCTTCATTTGTTGAAAAGATCTGTCATGGTTTTTGTCCCATACAAATTCACTGTCTTGCTTCAACAGCTGGTGGAGAGGTGCATTTATCTCGGACAGGTGTGTGGCAAAGCTTGCTAGTTAATTAACCATACCCAGCACTGTTTCCAGTTCTGCCTTGTTCTGTGGTGGCGTCATGTCTTGGATTGCCCTTACTTTTTGTGGGTCTGGTTTTAGACCTTCGTGTGACAGTGTGTGTCCGGAATAACTGACCTCTTTGACGCAGATGGTACAGTTTTCTGGGTTCAGTCTCACATCTCTCTCCCTGCTGCGTTGCAGCATGGCCATCAGGTTGTCATCATGCTCCTGTTTGGTTCCTCCGGAGACCAGCACATCGTCCACAATGGCTGCCACGCCCCTCAAGCCTTCGTAAGTTTCGTCCACACGCCACTGTAACTCATCCTGGGCCGATATTATGCCGAATGGCAGCCTGAGGAAGCGGTACCTGCCAAACACTTGTTAAATGTGGTTAACAGGGAAGATTGGCTTAACTTAATGGTCCAATACCTGATCACGCATCTAAAATACTGAAGTATTTGGCTCCAGCAAGTTTTGTGGTGACGTCCTCCAATGTGGCTAGAGGATAATGTGGTACTTGAATGGCTTTATTTAGAGGTCCGGGGTCTAAACATACTCTGAGTCTACCTGTCTTGGGATTTTCCACAACAACAAGTGCATTCACCCAGTCCGTAGGTTCTGTAACTTTGCATATGATTTGAGTCCTTTCCATGTTGTTGAGCCCGTCATTGAGTCGAGCCCGCAGAGCGATGGGGATCCGGCGAGGAGGGCTGACTGTGGGTGCGATGGCTGGGTTTATGTGGAAACTACATTCACCAGGAAATTCTCCTATTCCTTTAAATACATCTGCATACTCATCTATTATCGCCTGCGAACTGTTGATTGTTTTGTCTTCTTTCTCCATCACGATCTTGAAAAGGTTTAAGTCACTGCAAGCTTTCATTGCTAATACAGGTGGGGCGCTTGTATTAACAATGTGGAATTCTAACATTTGGGTTTTGTTTTTGTGCTTACATTTTAGCTGGCATCTCCCTTCTATGCTGAGTGAGTGTCCTCCATAGTCTGTGAGCTGGTGTGTGACAGGCTTCAGCGTCAGAAGCTGGAAGAGCGAATGGAAAATGTTGACCGGAATTGTGTTTGCTTGTGGCCCAGTATCAACTTTAAACCTCACTGTCTGTGGGGGGAAACCAAGCTGTATGTCTGCATATGCTTGCTCATCATTTTTTTCTTCGTTTTCTATGGTGATGCTGTCAATGTAGAAACAGTCTTGCACCTCATCTGTGTCTTCAGGCGTTACTTCTATGTTTTCTCTGACAGTGTGTACTGACTTTGAGTAGGCTTTTGGCTGCGGAGGGAGTTTTGGCCTGCATGCTCTTGCAAAATGGTTCATTTTCTTGCACTTTGCACACTGTTTACCTGTTGCTGGGCAGATCTCTTTATTACTGTGCTTTCCAGCACAATAGTTGCATGTTTATTCGGTTTCACAGTTCTGGGTTGGTTGTCTTGTCTGTGTGGCTTTCTGCTGATGGCGTGCACCATTTCCTGGCTTCTGGAGTGGCCCATATATTTTAGCTGTTGCTTTGCTAGCTCAAGTGACCGTGTTACCTCTATAGCTTTCTCTAGCGTGAGCTCTGCGCCTTGGCTGAGTAGCTTTTCTCGGACAAGTTGGTGGTGAATACAATGGGGTGCCTGACCATTTCAGAATCAGAATCAGCTTTAATGGCCAAGTATGAGACATACAAGTATGATGCATGCAAGTAATTTACAGATACAGTACAACCTGTTGAAGATCATTACAAACAACAACAAACATATCCAGGTCACTGTTGGGCATGCAGCCACCGAGCGGCGCTCCCGTTTATGAAACATAGAGAAATACACATCTGGGGAGGGGAGGGTTCCACGGTGAGGAGAAAAAACGCTCAACTGTGTTGCGGGTCCGTACAGCACTCACAACGCAGGTAATAGAAAAAACCACACCCACAAACATTTAAGCACATATTCAAACATTAACAATGACACATCAGGAAGGATGGGCAGGTATGAGCTCCAGTCCACAGGTTAACACGCTGCCATCGAGGCGCGCTGTTATCCAGCTTCCTGTTGCAGGAGAGAGAATTTAGGATACAGCGTGGTGTACAGGTGTGTGTGAATGTGAGTGTGTGTAAGCATGTCAGTGTGTGTGTCAGTAGATGCAGGTGTACGGGGAGAGGAGACTCTGTTGACATTCTTCTAAGGGACATTTGATTAGGACCAGGTTGAAGGTCTTCATTGGAGCCAAAACAGTAATTATTTGGATAGCAGGGAGAGAGCAAATATTCCTCTCTGCCCCTTCAGTCTGTCAGTGGTTTCTTTTATAATCTAATTAAGCCACATTGTAGTTCATATTAAAGTTCCAAATCCAAATTAATTCCCAGATTAATAGTTCCAAAGCCAATTAATTTCCAGTTGCCCCAATCGGCACCGACAGTTTCTCCAAGTCTGATGATAAATTGCGGATGAGTCCCAGAGCGCCGGCCAGATCGCCTCTTACAGCGTCTGTTCTATGTCCCAGCTCCCCCAGCATTTGGTTCTGAGTCCCATCAGTACGAATCAACGCATTCCAGCTATTCCTTCAGCCGTCCAATCGCTTCCAGAACAGTGACCAATCTCCACCGTGTTTCAGATCTTTGTTGTTCCATTTTTCGGTAGTTACAGTAACTGCCCATTTCAATCAGCAGAATCCCGATCACCATGATTGCGAATAAATATAAATCTTCAGCATCTTCTTGGGAGAGTATTGACAGACACAACGGCTGAAACTTTGTCCAAGCGTCCAGCACGTAGCCCGCCGGATACGTCTCCGCAGGACACCCCGGTTGACCCTTACCGGCGCTTCGTAGAGTTGAGTAGATTTTATCAATAGCATTCAGAGACCACCTGACATTTTCCATCTTCGTTTATTCAGTTTGGTTTCGAAGAAAATTGCCAAAAGATACTCCAGATAGAGCCAAAGGAGACAGAGAGCTGTGGGATAAGACACAGGAGGAGGAGGGAGGGAAAAGAGCGACCGTCCTCGCTGAGAGCTGAGCCTGAGCTGAGTCTGTATTTGGGTATCCACAGTCTTTAGCAAGCAGTTTTAGCTCTGTCATAAATTTTTCAAATGTCTCAATTTCACCCTGAATCTTCTCATGGAACTTGTATCCGGCGTAGATTAGCTTTTGGTGTGATATAATCAGTGTACTTATCGTAGTATTTTTGTAGCTTTTTAGAAGCATCCGCGGTGAGAGTCCACTTTTTGTAGACGTATCAAACCGCTACTCTGACACCATGTGGTATGCTTTGTATAGTTATTAAAAAGATGCACAAGCACACGGCTATTTGCTCCAAATTAACTTCTTTTATTTTCAGCCTACATCCATTCTTATTCTACGTTTTGCTCATCTTATTCGCCAGTCACAACAACTATATGTCTTGAAGCAGTGCCATCTAGCAGCTACTATGAAACATAAGTCAACATATTACAGTTTTGGCAGTAGCTTTTTTTTTATGTCCTCATGCCCCCTCCTACTTCATTTCTTTCACTACCTGCATATCTCCTGTGTAAAAAAGGGGTGTTATGTCAATATGTGTTTCCCCCCCTCCACCCATATGCGAGGTGGCTGCTGCTCGCCTCGTAAATGTTAAACAGATGGATCAAGTTAGGTGTGCAAAACTGGTGCCCGAATAGTAGGATTAGGAAAATAGTCAAGTGATGGTTAACAATGCCATTTGGACCGACGCAGATCAGACAACAGTTGTAAGTAAAGGTTACGAGCTCCCGGTCCAACCAACAGGCTCCAACACTACACATTTATTTGATCAGCTGCTCAAGAACCACGACAACGAATACAGAGAGTCAATGAGCAAAAGCAGCGTTGAGTCATGGTGTAGCTCTGATAACTCTAGATATAGACACTGTACCACACAACTGATGTGTTGTAAGCTAACGAAACAGCTTTTAGAGGGGAGGCGGGACACGCACCACCTTTGGGTTGTCTGATAGTCTTTAGATCCCTGGTCTGAAACGTGTTGGTTTCCGTCTTCCTCCCTGTTTTTTATGTATTGAAGCATGCACAAGAATAAGGTGCATCTTGACATAATTTACTGTCGTAAAACCCTATTGTGGCTTAAACAATAGAGATTTATATAAAACTCTAGACGTTTTCTATCATACTGACGATTTTTTTCCTTCATATCGCACAGCTCTAGTTCCATCCATCCATCTTCTTCCGCTTATCTGGGGTTGGGTCGCGGGAGCAGTAGCTTAGCCAGAGAGACCCAGACTTCCTTCTCCTCAGCCACTTTGGCCAGCTCCTCGGGAGGAATCCCAGGGCGTTCCCAGGCCAGCTGGGAGACATAGTCCCTCCAGCAAGTCCTGGGTCTTCCCCTGGGCCTCCTCCCGGTGGGACGTGCCCGGAACACCTCACCAGGAGGCATCCTGGAAGCATTCTGAACAGATGCCCGAGCCACCTCAACCGGCTCCTCTCGATGTGGAGGAGCAGCGGCTCTACTCTGAGCCCCCTCCGGATGACCACTCAGGTTCAGATCGGGGGGCCATTCTGCCCGACCACGCCTCTCCAGGTCTCCCCAAAAGGAGTACTCTCCAGAACCCCCTCCAAGGACTCCAAGAAGGGTGTGTATTCTGATCTACTGTTTAGTGCATAAGCACAAACAATAGTCAGGACCCGTCTCCCCACCCGTAGGCGGCGGTAGGCTACCCTCTCATTCACCAGGGGACATCTCAACGTACAGGTGCCAAGATGGGGGGCAACACCCTAGCTCGGCACCTCTCAACGGGACCAACTCCAGAGTGGAAAAGAGTCCAACCCCTCTCAAGGAGACGGATTCCAGTGCCAGAGCCGTGCGTTGAAGCAAGGACGACGATGTCCAGTCAGACCCTCTATACCTCGCACAACAGCTCCGGCTCCTTCCCACCAGAAAGGCGATGTTCTACGTCCCAGGAGCCAGCTTCTGCAGCCAAGGATCAGAATGCCAAAATCCCCGCCTTTGGCCATCTTGCACTGCACCTGACCCCTATGGCCCCTCCCACAGGTTCTGAGCTCATGGGAAGGGACGCCGATGTTACCTCTCTGGGCTGAGCCCGGCCGGGCTGCATGGGTAAAGGCCTGGCCACCAGGCACTCGCCAACATGCCCCACCTCCAGGCCTGGCTCCAGAGTGGGGCCCCGGTAACCCGCGTCCGGGAGAGGGAACACTGAGTCCAATATTGTTGTTCATCACAGGGGTCACAGGCTGGTTGTGACCTTAGTTGTGATTATGTTTTTATTCGGGGTTTGCAAAGGGAGGGTTACGGGCTCATTTTAATCTGTAAAGCATTTTGAGTAACAATGTAGTTTGAAAACCAATTTATAAATAAATTTTGATTTGAAATGAAGGAATCTTGTGGCAGATAATGCCTTACTTTGCTTGCCCTCATGACTGCCATTATATGAAAATCCTGAATTGTACTGTAGTGACCACCTTATGTTCCAGGGCAGTTCAGTGGTGCAATTTGCATAATATATGTTGGGGTACTATTCAAACATCTCAGATGCACATCGTTTTTATAGGGCTTATATCATGCAAAATCAAGTTTTTGGAGTTTTCAAACATCCTGTAATGCAATTTTCTATTAAAAAAAACCCCCGCCAGAGTGGTTTTAGGCTTAATTCACACATTTCTGAGTAATCCTCCTGTATCCTGCTCTCTGAGCAGCTGCACCGCTCTCTCCTGGAAAACGACTGCGTGTTCAAATTGTGATGTATTGTACATCACTAGGGCTGCACGGTGGTGCAGTGGTTAGCACTGTTGCCTTGCAGCAAGAAGGTTGTGGGTTCATATCCCGGCCCAGGGCCTTTCTGCATGGAGTTTGCATGTTCTCCCCGTGCATGCGTGGGTTCCCTCCGGGTACTCCGGCTTCCTCCCACAGTCCAAAAACATGAATGTCAGGTTAATTGATGTCACCAAATTGTCCTTAGGTGTGAGTGTGTGCATGGTTGTTTGTCCTGCCCTGTGATGGACTGGCGACCTGTCCAGGGTGTACCCCGCCTCTCGCCCGTTGACAGCTGGAGATAGGCACCAGCACCCCCGTGACCCATTAAGGATTAAGCGGTAAAGAAAATGGATGGATGGATGTACATCACTATGTTTCGACTAGGAGGTGCTAGAGTTGTCTGCACCACCCCTGCAGAGAGAGCAACTTACCTCTGGGAGAGTTGGAAACACACCCTCCCCCTTCTCAAAGCTCATAGATGATCCGGTTTTAGCAGCTGAAACAAATTTTTTGTTGGAATTTTACTTTCTAAAATGTCTCTGTGAAAATGCCTGTTTGGCTTTATGGATTACAATACTTTATTCTACATTCCTAAAGAACAGCAGCTGGATCATTTCCAAGAACAAGGATGCCTGATGGACAAAGAAGTAAGTAGCTACATGTTAATGCTAATGTGTGTGAGCCATTTACCAAGCAGCTTATGAGATTTTATAACAGCATTGTGTGGTTAATTAACTGATCTGTAGGAGGCGGGATTATAGAGAAACGAGCCGTTTTACTTTGTGGTCCAACATTAACAAGTTACAGCATCTCCTCCTATCTGAATTTGCAGCCTTTGCAATACAAATGTTAGCAAGCCTAAAATAACTTTATTATAATGTTTTAGCGCTTACAAAAGTATACAACTAAATACATAAGGAAGCATTCTTAAATTACCATCATTCCAGGGGTTGACACAGAGGGAAAAGCCCTATAAAAAGCTGCCATGACGGATTCCTCCTGCTCAGAGAGACCCAACCGGCAGCGGCCATGTTGCTTCAGTTGTGGCTGAGTCACCTGGGGGCAATTCCAGAAACATGATTTGTTGGTCAAAATCAGAAAGCCACTCATTGGTTCTTCTAGGCAAGCCAAATAAGGTAAAAAATTATCTGTAACTTGAAACCCGAAACTTAAAACCGGAAACTTGTAACTTGAAACCTGAAACTTGAAAGCTGTAACTTGTAACTTGAAACCTGTAACTTGAAACTTGAAACCTGTAACATTAAACTTGTAACATGAAACTTGAAACCTGAAACTTGTAACTTGTGACCATAGACTGTAAATACAATAGACAAACCTTCAGGTGACGTCACCCATAGTTTTCTGAAGAGCAGAAAATAAAGCCAACTGGCCAGTTTCCACTGCGGCCATCTTGTCCTCGTCATTCGCCTTGTCACTCTCAGAAAGTCCAAAAATGGGCAAAGAGGTGGAGCTGAGAGTGGCACTGTGACAGGACATGGGCGGGCTTAGCTTAACAACACATCCAGCAGAAAGCAGTCACAAATTCATCATGACAACTCAGATCCTCTCAAAACTAAAAAGCCTTTTGACTCACCTCACTTCTAGGACATCCATTAGTTATAGTCTCCAGCTGTGTTCCTCACACCAGTAGTGATCTAACCAGCGATCATCTAGTCTGTCTAGAAATCTAACTCTGTAGTCTTCCAGCCTGATCTAGCCAACTCCCACTCTCTAATGCCACGGCTTCTTTGTCCTGCCGAATTTGCTGCTACCCAACCGGTCGCCTGCTCCAACTCGCGTGTAGAAAGACATAAAAGGTCAGGTTGGAACAGCATTCCTCTTGGCCACCTGACAGAAATTCTAATTCCACTGCTGCCCATATAAAGCTTCCCCTAAGCAGAGACTTCTTGGACAGTCTGTTACTGTAATCAATACCAGAGCAAGCCATCTTTATCCAATAAGTGCAGATTAACATCCAAAATGGAATAAAAAGTGCAGAAGCAACTGATAGTGGAGTTCAGAAAAATGAAATGTGATTGAGACATGAAAGGTCTTTATGTTAGTCCCAGGCTGTGAAGACCTTCCTCAAGCAAGCAGGGGGGAAAGCTATTAGCTACCGTTAACCACCATTAGCCACCAGAGTTAGCCTAGACGGACATGTCAATCAAAAGGACACACCCCTAATTATTCATAATTTCAAGATTTAATTACAAATAAACGGAGGAGTTAGAAAAAACCACCCCCCTCAGAGTTATCATGACGTTAAACTTGAACTATCTAACCTAAAATGGTTTTTTGAACCAGGCTGTAAATGTAACCCAGGTATAAATGTACCAGATGATAAAATGATTACTCCTAGATGTACAACACAAGAACCTTTATTAGGGTACGACAGCAGGTAACTGTCCTTAGTCCAACAACCAGAGAAATCTCAAAGTTCTGATTTCTAGAAAAATATTTAATTGGACAAGAGCTTATAGGCCTTCGTTGTGTCGGGGTTGAAATCTTTTACTCTTCACTACTTTTGCTGGATAAACTCCTTCGTCAATCAGAGACTGTTATCTGTATGTTTTAGAGGACCCGACGCTCCTCAGCGGAACCTTTTCAGAATAAAACTCAGAGACAGAGAGAAACAACACAATCACACAACAGAATTCTGTTTCATTGCGCACCTGTATTCAGATGGAGCCAGACCAAAGTCTGACTGACTACCAAACCGAACAGGAGGTTTTTATTTGCAAACACCCGCTTTTATGGGGGTCCTAAACTATCTTTCTTCCTGTTTCTACACAACTGGGTAATTTCCTAAACACAACTTGGTATTTATGACTGTTGTAAAAGCCTGGTACAAATGTAAGATTGTTTTTACTTCAAACCCTGTTCTGGTACAATACGTCTCTGTGAAAACAAGTTGTCCTTCACTGTGAAACCAGCTTTGTTCCTTTCTGAAAATATAAGGCAGGTTATATGAAACTACATATAAAAATGTTTACCAACATATACGTAAAGCAGATTATACAAGAATGTAAATAAAAGTGTTCACAAATATATGGTATTCCTCAGTTGGTAACATCAAATCCCTTCTCATTCACTTGGCATGAACAAACAGTACAACATTGTTTTAAGAACGACAACAAAAACAAAATGATAGATAGATAGATAGATAGATAGATAGATAGATAGATAGATAGATAGATAGATAGATAGATAGATAGATAGATAGATAGATAGATAGATACATGTGAATCTCACATATAAAATCCATCAGGTGAATGCAACTTGCTTCTTACCTAGTAGGAGAACCGATATAAAATATCATATATAGGGCTTTGGTGACTATAGCCTCAGGCTGCTAGATCACACAGCTTCCTGACGAAGCACTGAGTCCATCTGCGCTTCCCGCCTCTCCTACTGGAGCCGTAGCTCGTGCGGCTGACGTAACTGGTAACTGGACTTCAAAATAAGAGCATCTAACACCTCGATACAAAAAAATAATAATATACATATATGTAAAACAGGATAAACGGATAGAGTCAGAAAATTACCCCTGGGTTACATAAACATGTTTATTTTTGCTGTAAAATTGGCCTTTTTAACATGGGAGTTGATATTTTAAAAATACAAGTACAAAACATAAGTTACAAGTACAAAACATAAATTACAAGTACAAAATGTAAGTTACAAGTACAAAACACAAGTTACACGTACAAATAATACGTTTAAGGTACACAAATAAAAGTTACAGTAAAAAAAAACTAAAGTCCTATTTCTAGCTCCATACGGATATCAACTTCACATGTATTTAATCCGAGGACCTCATTTTGCTGTGTATCTGAGGTAATATAATGTTGATGAGCTGCTTCTCAGTCCAGTTTCCTCAGGATTAAAATGTGCACCCTCACTAATCTCACAGATAAATTAAAACAAGTGGGGGCTTGTCTGCATTAATGTAACATTCCCAGCACGTTACACTCACCATTACTAATTGATCCAAATGTATCACTGTGCTGAGGCGCTTAGGCGCCTTACCCCCACCAGCCCCACCCGAAAGCTGTCCTTAATGTGGAGAGAAGAGGTAGCCCTGGCCAGCTCCTGAATAAAACATCTTCATAATTCAACATAAGCATTTAGCTAATGCATTATTCACAAGAGTAAAATCAGTGCAGAGGGCAATGGAAGAAGGATGTTGACTTTGTTTGATGTGTGTGTGTGTGTGTGTGTATGGTCTTGTACTGCTACCCTTCTTAGAACCAGTTTTGGGATAATCACTAACCTTCTTAGGACCTATGTACCTTCTTAGGACCAAAGTGTGGTCCTAATACGGCGGAATCCCCTTTTTAGGTTAGGGGTTAGGTTTAGAGGTATCGTGTGAATTGAGTTTTTAGTTAGGCTTGGGGTTAGGAATAAGTGTCTGGGTTAGGCATAAATCCAGTTACTATAATCAATAGAAGTCAATGGACGGTCCTAATATGGGCAGCAATACAAACCTGTATGTGTGTGTGTGTGTGTGTGTGTGTGTGTGTCTGTACTGATTTATTTATCAGAGCTTGTGAGCAGCAGGGAGCAGCCCTTTAAAGGAAACTCTAAGTAATGTGGCTTTCTGTCTTGCTGCTTGTTGTAACGACTCAATTTCACAGTTAAGAATTGTTCAAAGAGTCACTTCTTTCAGGATGGGCTCAGTATGGATTAAAGGAACCTTTGTTGTAATTCATTCGGCTTATTAAATCTGACACTTATACCTGAGTACATAAATCTGCATTACAGCAATCCAGGTTTGGTTCATAATATTGGAACACTTTTTTTGGAAAAAGGTCTTAAAGATCATTGCCTGCTAACCCAGCATCTTTAGGAAACTTGCATGATTTTCCATCTTCTAAATGACTAAACTGCATGAAGCTGAGTTAATTTATAAAATGCCTATACATTCAGGACTCTAATCTAATCCAATTTTATCCAAACACATGGTAATCTGAACACAATTGAGTTGGGGGTCCATGATGTCACAGAGGGGTAACAAATACCATCTGGCAATGACCAAACTTGTGGGGATCTCAGCGGACACATCCCCCTACTCTCCACAGCCACAGAGACAAAGATACCTCTCCATGAAGCCACTCACATATCCATCCCATCTAGCTGTCCTAATGTCCCTGCCTCAACCCTCAGCTGCCCTGTCCCAGCTCTGTGAGACGAGCCTATTAACAGCATTCATTTGTCAGAGTGGTCCTTTGGGTTGAATCCTAGCGAGCTTTGATTAGAGAAAATGCTTTAAGAGCCCTGTTTGGTCCATCTGTTGCTCATCTTCTAACTACAGCACCTCTGTAGTGGTGCATCTAACATGCTGGAATATGGCCAACCATCATTGGGGATTTAGCATGTCTGTCTGAGATGTAATCATATGTGGACAGATTCATAGGTGCAGCCTTTTTCTGTCTGTGTTATGTCTCTGAAATTAGAGCATATTTTTGTGAAGAACTATACACAAAAACTCTGAGAATGTGATGATTTTCTCCTCTTTTTAGCTCAGCAGGAAAGTGAATGGTGGATATAACTTGTGAAGACTCTTTAGGAGTACTATGATTGTAGGTATTTTTTATATTATTTTTGAACTTGGGGAGGCTGAGGTGAAACCTCAGGTAGAAAACGGACAAACAGCCGGCTAGGCAAGGCTACACCAGACCCCGGCTGCACCAGCACCCACCAGGAAAGTTCTTAACAACAGTTTCCAGGTCAGGGTTACACAAGCATCATCATGCCAGAATGACCCCAACCGACAGGAACTGTAATACCAAGTAACAAGTAAAATGGCTGATTGTGAATTTAATAAAAATGGGGCCAAAAGAATTGTTTTGTTTCTAAAACGCCAATTCCCAACAGATATCACCTCAAGGCACTTTACAACAAAAGTTATTATAATACAATTATACAAACATTCCGATCAGTTAAAAGTCTTCTATGTGAGGAATCCCAGCGGTTTGTGCCGAGTCATTGATGTGAGGTTGTTTGAACATGCAGACTCCAACCACAGCAATCCCTCATACTGAGCAAGCATGAAGCGACAGTGGAGATAAAAAACTCCCCTTTAGCAGGAAGAAGCCTCCAGAACGTGGCTCAGTACAATCGGCCATCTGCCACGACCGTCTGGGGGTTAATTAATAGACACAGAATAGAAACAAAAGAACTGATATAAGAATACTTTCTATATTAAATAAAGTTAAAAAGTTGATAACAGGACAATATTATATCTTAATTCTTGTAAATTTCTGACTTTATTCTTGAGGTCTGTGGTATTTGTTTTCTGTGTCCGTAATATACCCTCATTTTATGTATAGCCTTGCAGTCAATGTGGAACTGTGATATCATCTAAAAAAATAATTAATCCAACATTTTAGAAATGTATTGGTCATAGATATTTGAATAATGTGATACTGTGTTGTGGCCAGTGGGAAATTACTAATTTCATTTTGGGGTGACTGCTGACTGAGTCAGGTAGGAGATTCAAAAAAAATCCTGGAACTCCACTGAATACATCTCCATGGAAACATTTACCATGACATATCCTTCTTCCCCCTATGCAGCTGTTGTACAACAAGATCACAGATAAATTGAGCGAGGATACCCAAGATCTGTGATGGACTGGCAACCTGTCTAGGGTGTACCCCTCCTCTCGCCCATTGACAGCTGGAAATAGGCACCAGCCTTCCACCACCAACCCACCCCGCGACCCCTGGAGAACTAAGCGGTTCAAAAAATGGATAGATGGATGGATACCCAAGATGTCCCGGATTAATCCCTTATCCTAGTTTTATACAACAAGCCCGAGGTCAGTTTTCCTCTTTCCCTTTCTATCAAAAGATCCTGGTTTTTGTTTTAAGGTATTCCAAACAAGCAATTAATTTGACACAAATTGCATTTGGGTCTCATTTATGAAGCTTGATGACTCACACAACAGGATCTGAAAACTGCATAAGCCACATTTTTACGGCAAGTCTGATATGCATAGAAAAACACGTGGCGAAAAAAAAAAAAAAACCCAACAAACAAATAAAAACATTTGTATTTAAGCCAAATTTTCAGACTTGTAAAGCTTCAGACACAAATGAACACACAACCAACAGTCTACCCCCACACCTTTCTCTGAACTGACAATTAAATGGACAATGAAAATATGTTGAATTAAAGAATTATATGACAATAAATGTGCTGGTCATGAAATGAAAATTTAATGAAAAAGTTTATTTATTTCAGTAATTCCATTCAAAAAGTGAAATTTGTATATTAGAGTAATTTATTTTACAAAGACCGATATATTTCAAATGCTTATTTCTTTTAATTTTGATGACTATAACTTACAATTGATGTCCCAAATTCAGCATCTCAGAAAATTAGAAAATCAATTAAAACCAATGCAAAATAAGGATTCTTAGAAATGTTGGCCAACTGAAAAGTATGAGCATCAAAACTATGAACATGTACAACACTAATATATCAGTCTGTGTAATAATGAGGATTTTTAATGTGATTTAATGTTTTATGCTTGCTGAAAGTAACCAAGGCTTGCAGATGGGCCTGCAGATGTAATAGAGGGTTGTTTTTCAGAGATGTGCAGTACCAGGCTCTACCAAATATGGAGTTATTGTTTTTAGGGAGAAGCTGCGGACCAGGCCCCGCCAGGTACCCGTTATCTCGCAACCAGTAACTGAATGTGTGTGTGGGGAAATAAATCAGCAAATGTATTGGTGTGTATGTGCTGTGAGCCATCATGTGGATTGAATAAAGCAAGCCTGTCTGCAGAAGAGAGGCAGAACGCCTGGGACTCAGACTGCTGAGGACAGGCCTTCTCCACGCTCTGCAGAGGTGAAAACTGAATTAAGTCTCAGCCAGGTTTTTCTCTACTGAAGATTTGAAGCTCCAACGAACTCCTGAACGCGGGGGTGGTTGATTGACCACGACAATTTGGTGCCGTGACCCGGATTTTCGTCTAAGAAAAGGAGTCTTGGTAGCATTGGAGAACTGACAGAGGAGAAAAGAGACTGACACAAACTGCGCGCATGACATAAGGTAAGCAGACCTATTCTTCTGCTCATTGGTGATTACTAAAATGATTGTGTCAGCCGCCTAGTATCCAAAAGTCTATAAAACATCTCAGTGGAGAGAAACACTCGGTGGAGTAGAAGTGACGAGGTCACTGATTAGAAAAATGGTGTGACAGCGAGGCTGATCACGATTCCTCGGGGAGGAATTTTAATTTTTTGAGTGTACTTTAAAGCAGCAACGAGGTTGCTGAAGCGTAATCTAAGTGACAACGAGGTTGATTCACGTGTATTTTTGTTAACAACGAGGTTGTTAAAAGGTTCCTCGAGGAGGAAGTGTGATTTAATGTTCTAAATGATTTTGGTGTGACAGCGAGGCTGATCACAATTCTTCGAGTAGGAATTTTAATTTTGTGAGTGTATTTTTGTTAACAACGAGGTTGTTAAAAGGTTCCTCGAGGAGGAAGTGTGATTTAATGTCCTAAATGATTTTTGTGTAAAATATAACTGAGAGGAGAGAAAAAGAGAGGAGAAGGTGTGTGTGTGAGATTTCAGCTTTGTATGGGGGCAGGAAGATGAGAGGTGAGCTGAACTATCATTAGTAAAAACTCGAGTATAAACTATTATCTAAGAATATATGAATGGATAAGTGAAATTGAACACTCTAGAATATATAGATATAAACATTTTAGAACAGGCCATCGAAGTGGAAGCTTTTTTCCCGTGGGGAGAACGGGGGTGTGTACATTTTTGACCCAGCTCGGTGGGGAGAACGTCGGTGCTCGGAACAAGGTTTGCATAATTTTGAGCTTAAAAGCATGGGTGAAATAAACAGGCTTTAAGTATATGCTTTAATAAATAAATTAATGATTATAGGGGGTTTGTGCCGTCTGTCCGAGTCTGCGGAGTTGTTTTCCGGAGCCGGCACCGGGAAATCACTCAAGCCAGACTACGGGATTTTTGGCAGATTGGTCTGAACCTCAGCGGTAAAATAATTTAATACAATCTAAAAGTTAGTGCTTTGTGTTCTGTATTTATCATTTGTTTTGTCTGAATAAAAATAACTTGATGAGAAGCTACACATCAGTTTATAAATCCTTTTAACTTTAAAAAGCTTCGGCTTGGGGCATTCACTCTTAAGATCAATTGTGAATGAAAAAATAGATAAGAAAAAAAGCTCGGAGGAGCGATGTAGGGTTGGAAACGCCTCTTGAACACGACCAGGAGTAACTCATAAGAGATTAAATAACTACGCAAACAGCTACCTGGTCAAACTTAAATAAATGTGTATTTGTCTTGTTCCATTTGGATTTAATATATTTTTTTTTTTAAATAGACGCTTGGTAAAGGGGGAATTAAGAAATACTATTAAGATAAATACTTGATAACATTTAAATTAGTCTTAATGTAAAAAAAAAAAAAGAAGGCGCGACAGGACATTTTTGCTTGTATAGCACACTTTCAACACAGTGCAATTTAAGGTGCTGTACATATGATTAAAATACAAATGAGCATTTACAATAAGAAACTAATCAAGAAAAATACAACAATGTAGGGACAAATGAGTAAAAAACACAGGTTTAGTTTAATTACTAATTTTGTTGAAGAAAGCTCAGTATTTAACACAAGAAAGCATTTACAGTGATTAAGACAATAATTCGTGTGACAATTAAAAACAAACAAGTAAAAGCAGTTACTCCTAAGCGAGTCTAATTTGGTAAGTTTTAGTTTAAGATTTAATAGAAGAATTCTGAATTCAAAAGCAGGAGTTTTTATAGTAAATTCAAGAATTTGCATTTTTTCATGTTGAACGGTCTAGATGTATTGCTATTTTTATTGTTTTAAGTAAAAGAAGGATTTTTCAATGGATTATAAAATACCTTTAAAGGACGCTGTTCAGAATGTGTCTGAACCAGCTCAAAAGAAAACCGAAAATTCTCACTAATGATCAGATCTGCGATCCTATTAAAAATAGGGTAGAAAGCAGAAGGAAGAGCAGAGATAGAATATAAATTAGATGAAAAATGCAGGAAACATTAATTAAAATAAGCAGGGGAAGAATTAGAACAACAGTTTAATTAGACATATAAGGATTAATGAACATCCCTGTTGGAGAGAGCAAACCTATAAATTAGTATATTTTTACCAGAACTAATACTGAAGAAATTATTGCTAATATAACTGATTAAAATAAAAGTAAAATAGGGCCCACATAGGCAGTCTGAGTGGAAAAGATATTTGAATTCAGCATTTGAGGAAGGAGATTAATGAATATGAAAATAAAAAGTTTAAATAAAAGTTGATTTGAATAGGCTGAGAGGATCGACTCTCTGTCTTTTTCTCTTTTTCTCTTTCCCATCCCGCCAACAGAGAACCCCTCAGATAACATTCTTGAGATGTAATTTATGTTCCTGGGGAGATGTGATGGGAGGGGGTGCGTGGGCTGATGACGGATAGTGCCAGGTGCCCGCCATAACTGCCAAAGAAAGAAAAATCTATACAACCAGCGCAGAAGTTCTTCTGTCTTGTGCTCTGCTCCCAAACCAGGGGGGCACCAGTGACTGAATATTTTCAGGGGTGAAGCAGGGGGCACCCTCAAAAAAGAGCACATTTCCTCATGCTGAACTGAACTTTCAAGGACAATATGTGTGAATCCACTTGGCTGGTGTAAAATGGACAATTTCTGCTGAAGAAGTGACGATCAAAGGCTGCTGATTCAATGTCAATGTTGCTGAACTAACCACAAGAGTTTCTGTTTTTCTGATCGAAGGTGGCCCTGGTTGCTTGAACTCTGAAACCCCCGTGCCTTCCCCAGAATTATCTCCAGGTTAGACACCACCATTTACCGGGAACAAAATTTGGAAAGTTGGGTGGAAGGAAGAACTGGGCCTATAGCATGGGGTTGCTGGCTGGTGAGAGAGAAAATTTTTTTTTTTTTTATTTACATAGCAAATTCAACACCTAAGGAATACAAAGGATACATTCCTTATTAATGCACAACTGTAACGGTTACTTAAATGATATCTTTATTTTTACGTTTCATCCACAGGGATGTACTAAATTTAAGATAGGATGAATTGTAATGGAACAGCTAAATCAAAAGTAAGTCAGAATTGTATTTGATTTCTAGCAGAAAGAATGAATCAAAGTGCTTCACGGATTAAGGTAATTAAAAAGCTGAAATGGATAATAGAATAATTGATAACATTTAAAAAGAGACATAGTAACACAGACATATAAATATGTCTTAAACTTGATAAATAAAATAAGTAAATAAAAGAATCAATTTGGTTGAACAAGCAAATGGATAGTAATCAGTTGAACTGTAGACAAAAAGTAAAGTCTTGAGCCTGCTCTTGCTTTTAAATCTATCAATGAGGGAGGTGTTTTTGTTTAGTTTTCAGGAATAACAACGGTGTTGCACCAAAATAACATGGATTTGCTCTTTCCCTTGGGATTATTTTTAATTAGATGGGTGAAATAATTTCTCAGCACAATACAGTTGGATTAGATTCGAAAAGGAGTGGATGTCCAATAAAAGAACAAGGAATCGGGAAGTAACTTTTACCTTATATTTCAATGTTAGATAATAGTTTAGTTTTTGCATTTTAGAGGGTGCATTTGTATTGTTATGTTATTAAAATGACATACTTGGTAATGATGGTATATACTCCTCCTATCAACATGGATACTAAATAAGGCTGAGGTAACTGGCAGAAACTAATCTCTAATTGGACGACACATGCAGGGGTACTCAGGACACAGAAAAGAGAAAAACAAACATTATATTATGAGGCCAAAGTATTATTGATAAGGGAATATGATATAGCAAAATTTAATACAGTTACCAACATTCTAGGTTAATTCTTTTTCAGATTATGACTCTTTTTAACCTAATGAACCACTAGATATAAAGCAAAATCTTTTAATCAAAATAAATGTAATTTAAATAGGGGATGACCGTGACAGGCAAACCAAGTCTGTGTAGCAGATTGGTTCAGGGCTATATACAATTTAGGACTTAATTTTTTGCAAATTGAAAATGTATGGTTGCAGGATTTGAACATATTTGGGATTTAACGTGATTATGCAAAATAATAAGTAGGTTTAACAATTTTTAATGAATTGCAGTTCGAATTAAATTTTATTCAACAACAGGTGTCATTTTTAGGGAGAATGGTGTCTCAAAAGGGGGTCTTAGATAGTGGATTTTACATCATCCACTACCACACACAGTGAAAGAAATGTTGTCTTTCCTGGGCCTGACGGGGTACGGCAGAAACTTTGTGGCAGATTATGTAGGCCTAACACAACCATTAAGGGAACTCGTCAGGGAGCTAGGCATGAGAAATCTGTCTGCTCCTCTGAAAAGGACTCAAGCTGCAGAGGAGGCTTTCATTACGCTCAGGCAACGTCTGTCCACAGCAACTGAGCTGGTCACCCCTGACTACAGTCTGCCGTTTCGTCTGGATGTTTCTGGAACAAAGGAAAGGATGAATGGGATTTTGTTCCAGAAAAAAGGGGGAGGAAAAGTAGTATAAATGTATGCTAGTGTAATGCTAGACAATATGGAGAGGACAGTAGAACACTAGTCAAATGCCTGATAAACCACTACATTCCCCAACATGGGTTCCCTGAAAAGATCAGATCAGATAACGGAACACACTTTAAGAACAAAGATTTGCAGGAAGTTGAAAAAGCCTTGGGCTTGAAACACAAATTTGGGACAGTCTATCATCCACAGTCTCAAGGAAAAGTGGAAAGAATGAATCAATCTCTAAAAGACAAATTGGCAAAATCTGTGCACAGACTAAAATGAATTGGATTGAAGCACTACCACTAGCCCTTATGTCCATCAGGAGTTCAGTGAATAACTCCACAGGGTTTACTCCACATGAACTACAAACGGGTAGACCATTTCCTGGGCCCAGTACTAAACTACCTTTGTCTGCAGATGAAAATGAGAAACTGAGTAAAAGAGTGTATTTTAACATATTGCAAAGTGTGGTATCTCAGTTTTCCAAGCAGGTCCAGGACCAAAGAGGCGAAACGGAGGTCACCAGCTCACCAGAAGTCGAGTGGGTGTTGCTAAAGGTCACTAAGAGAAAGTGGTCAGAACCCAGGTGGACGGGCCCATACCAGGTGGTGGAGAGGACGTCTCATGCTGTTCGCCTGAGAGGAAAAGGAGAGACCTGGTATCACTGGAGCCAGTGCGCCCCCGCGGAGGGACCTCAGAGATCCCTCTCTGAGACAAAGAAAGATCTCCAATTAGGTGAGGAGGCCAAATAGTGGGGCAGAATAATCCCCGGCCAAATCACAGGGCTCAGGGTAGTCGACCCCTGAGTCCACAAAGAAGAAGAGGACTGGACTAGAAGTAGACGACCAGGAGGAGGAACAGAAGGCCAGCCAACGGCTACAAAGACAAAGAGCGAAACCACACTTCCCAGCTGCCAGGAGCCAGAGAGGGGGAAAGGAAGTGCCAGGTTAAGAAGAGCAAAACTTTTGTTGTAACTATTATCATTTTTACTCTTATCCTATATTTATTTGACAACCGCTTGGCTCCACGTGCTTATCGTTTTTTGGTGTATAATCATGGCTGTATTTTTATGGGGACTCCTGAGGGCAGTGGGACTGGCCTAAACAGCTGAAAGAGGGATCAACTTACTTACAGTAGCATAGAATGATTATTACCTGTTACAGGGCCAGAAAAAACAAAACACACATGATAATTTGGATCACTCGATTGGTCTGGCCGGAAGAAGGCAGGGACGGACAGATAGAATATCACGAAGGGTATACCTTAGCCTGGACAGCTGCGAGAGCAGACAGGCACCGTCTAATATATAAAGACTCACGCCAAAGACTAGAGGATTCCCTCTGGTACCGAGCCTTTCCAACTTTTCTTAATATGTTTGGTAAATATAAAAGTTTAGTTCCCTAGCAGTGTTTACAACCATTATGGTCACGTGCGGATGCTGTTGCATCCCATGCCTACGCGCCCTCCTTAACAGATTAATCACCACAGCCATCTCCCCTGCTCCCCAGGACTCTACACACATGATGATTGCTCTCTTAGGAGAAGAACCGGTGGAAGAGAATGAAGAGGATGAGTTTGAAGTACTTTAAAAATTTTTGAGGTGTGCTTTTCTAACATGATTATGATTTTTGATATGTTTATTTACTCTCTAGCTACTATCGGTGTGCACTGCTTTGACTTATATTGAACTCTTAAGAGAGTTCAAAAGGGGGATTAATGAGGATTTTTAATGTGATTAAATGTTTTATGCTTGCTGAAAGTAACCAAGGCTTGCAGATGGGCCTGCAGATGTAATAGAGGGTTGTTTTTCAGAGATGTGCAGTACCAGGCTCTACCAAATATGGAGTTATTGTTTTTAGGGAGAAGCTGCGGACCAGGCGCCGCCAGGTACCAGTTATCTCGCAACCAGTAACTGAATGTGTGTGTGGGGAAATAAATCAGCAAATGTATAGGTGTGTATGTGCTGTGAGCCATCATGTGGATTGAATAAAACAAGCCTGTCTGCAGAAGAGAGGCAGAACGCCTGGGACTCAGACTGATGAGGACAGGTCTTCTCCATGCTCTGCAGAGGTGAAAACTAAATTAAGTCTCAGCCAGGTTTTTCTCTACTGAAGATGCTTTACTCTAAGTACTCCTGAACTGGGGGTGGTTGATTGACCACGACAGTAATAAATTGATCTAATAAATACATTTCACTTTTTGAACTGAATTACTGAAATAAATTAACTTATTCTTGATATTCTAATTTTAATGACTAGCACATGTATGTTTATATCTATGTCTTCAGATGATGAACATGTGGTAGGGATCAAGGGAACAGCACTATGCTGGTTTAAATCATATCTGTCTGACAGATTCCAGTTTCTTCATGTTAATAATAAATCTTCTTCACACTAATCGGTTACTTGTGGAGTACCACAGGGTTCTATGCTTGGACCGATTCTCTTTACTATATATATGCTTCCAACTGGTAAAATAATAAGACTGAATGGTATGAATTTCCACAGTTATGCTGATACACAATTATACGTATCCATAAAACCTGATGAAACCAATCAGTTAGGTAGAACACAGGCTAAGTTAAAAAACGTAATGCCATCTGGATGGCATTAATTTGGCCTCTGGTAATACTGTAAAGAACTTCGGTGTAATTTTTGACCAACATATGACATTTAAATTCCATATTAAACAGGTTTCTAACAGTTGGCTATGTACACACCAAAAGCGAATTAAGTAAGCAGAGAGTCAGGTTTACATGTTATGTCAATGGAGGAGCGCAATGACGCACGGCAGGGGGTCCTTCTTCAAATCAGAAAAAGCTTTTCTGCCTGATCTGCGTGGAAGATTTGTGCAAATGAGGCGTTTGTGGCGCGTGAAAAAGTCTGCTCAAGTTGAAAAAGTCTGAACTACAGCTTCAATTCGCGCCGCGTCAACCAATCAACCAAAATTTTACTATTATTTTCCCGCCGATGTTTAAAGACTTTTCCGCTAACTAAATAATGTCTATATTCAGAGGTGTACTGCAGAAAAAAGTGGAAGAACCTCAGGGATACCTACTGCAAGGAGAGGCTGATGGAGAAGGAGAAGCAGAGGGGTTCAGTTGCAGGATCGGGTAGGAGGTGGAAGTTCTCCGCGGTCATGGGGTTTCTGGACCCCTTCATCACCTGAAGTATATTAAACGTCTATCAATGTTTCACTAAGGTGTTTTAGTTATCATACTTTTTAATTATACTTTTAAGATTGTTTTAGAGGTATTTGCAGAGTCAGCTCTTGTTTGGGTCACAGAAAAAAAAAGGACATTGAGCAGGAAAGCACAGGCAGATAACATCACCATACAATTGACAAAGGAAAGATGTAAGAAATAACGGTCAGCAAAAACTCTAGTTAGAGCCGGTTTGTAAAGTCATGATTTAGGTAAAATAACAGGACGGTAATTAATTATGCATGCATGGTTGTAAGGAGGCTGGTCTTGGCACACGTTTGAATGAACCAATCATGTTTTGTGTGGCATATGTAAAGTTAGGGGGGAGTTTCTCTAACTTTGTGTTAAAATATAAAACTTAATGTTTCTGTTATATACGTTGTCATTCCTAGGTTGGGTTACCCAGAGTGTGGATAATTTATACCACTCTGTAAGCTAAATATTTGATTTGTTTTAAGCAACTCTGTGAACCAGTATTTGATTTCTTGTATTAAAATCTAAAGAAAATTAAATTAGTCTAATTCCTCTCTGATAAAAACGAACACGCATGGAATTTATATAGCTAAGGTTTAAATTGAATATAGATTAAAATCCTTCACACCCCGAGGGACACCACCAGCAACAATGGGGAGTATGCGGACTGCGGAGAACATCCTCACCGAGGGCCAGGGATAGCCTGAAGAAGCTGCAGGGGAGTCCCAGATGGCAGGTATGTTTACAATGATTTAACGTAGCCAGTTATGTAGGCACATATGTTGTTTACTAATAAAAAGTATTCAGTGATCCCGCTATAATGTTGTTCACCCTTCATGGTCTCGTTTTTTTGCAGATTTTTTTGTTGCTCAGTACAATTTTAACAGGCATAATTCTGGATCATGGTTGATTGGAGACAATTGCCAATCTCCATCGTGTCCTCTCTCCTGCACTTTTGCAAACTTATCGTGGACGGTTTTAATAATCTTTGTGTTCCATTAAAGTAGCACAAAGAAACCCATCATAACTGTGATCATAATGCGAAAATAGACACCAGCACCAAGAACTGTAGTGGGAAAAACGTGCGCCATAGTGGTGCGGAGGCAGACAAAAAACACGGCATAATACTTTTGTTTCATAATCTACAAAGGTTTGAACCTTGAGATAAGTAAAACTAGTGAGAACCGTGAGTAAATGTTATTGTATGTCTAAAAAAAGCGTATAAAGTGTGTGCCAACTTTCCTCTCCAGTACAGAACTTAAATAAGTGAAATAAAAAAGGAAATAAAAATAAATACAAATAAATAATAAAGGATAATATATATATATATATATATATATATATATATATATATATATATATATATATATATATATATATACACCAAACCGGGGTTAATATACAGTGAGTATATACAGCAGTGCAGAGTTATAGTTTATTGTTCATGTGAATGGACTCACACTCTGTGACTATTAGGAGTTCATCAGAGCGACAGCCTGGGGGAAGAAACTGTTCTTATGTCGGGTGGTTTTGGCGTACAGCGCTCTGTAACGCCGGCCTGAGGGGAGGAGCCTAAACAGGTTGTGGCCAGGGTGTGAGGGGTCTGTGGTGATTTTACTGGCCAGCTTCCTGACCTTGCCCCGGAATAGTTCCTGAATGGAGGGAAGATCAGTACCTATGATCATCTCTGAGGACCTGACTGTTCTCTGCAGTCTGTCCCTGTCTTGCCTGGTGGCGGATCCGAACCAGACAGAGATGGATGAGGTCAGGATAGACTGGACTATTGCTGTGTAAAAGATGGTCAATTTTGATTTTGAGAATGCATGAATTTACAAATTGTGATTAATTACCTTTGCTAAATATCTACAACCAATACAATTACAAGCTGTTTTTTTTCCAATTTTGAAAGTGAAAACACCTGTTTAGGATGTGGTCAGCCCATTAAATAGCCGTTATTAGCTGTTATCACTCCCATTAAATGCCGTCAGACTGTGCCATATCTAGCTACTGAAATGTACTTTTCCGTTTGGTGTTTAAAACCTCTTCAAATTAGGTTTAGGCATTTAAAAGAAAGTATATTTGTCCTTCTGTGACCTTAAGGTTAGGACATAAAACTTGTGGGTTGGTTAAAATTGGTTAGATAACTCCAGTTAAGATATGCTACTCTGAAGAAGTAATTTTGATACATGCAGACAGTTGGCTGTTATTAGCAATAGGAATGGTAGATAACCTACTAGTAGATATAGAGGGCACAGTCTGACGGCATTTAATGGGAGTGACAACCGCTAATAACGGCCATTTAATGGATTGACAACATCCGAATCGGCTGGTGAAAGTCTAGAAGCAGCCTTCTCATTACTTTGTGTTGTTTGATGCTTTGTTTTACAGGCCCACAGAGGAGAAGAGCTCCAAAGCAGATGAGGGACGGGTCCCAGGACGGTCCATCGGTGGTAGAGTCGGCCCTCCTGCAGTCGCTCAAGTGGCAACTGAGCTCTTCTTCCTGAGCCTTGTTCCTGCTGTGGAGAGCATACCGCCTCAGAGGAGAGAAATCGTCAAATTTCAATGGCAAAAAGTCATTTTTGAAAACACCACAGCAGTGTTGAATTTGGAACCATTGGACCCTATTAATCAGTAGTTTACTGAAAATATGAGGCAGCAGGCTCTCCATGGCACGAGCAACGCACTTTTCTTCTCCTTCTCCCTGAGGCTCTTCCACCTCCCAAGCTTGGTCCTTTTTATTCCTGTATATAAATAAAACTTTTTTTTTATGTTCACTGTGTTTCTGTGAGAATTTTTTCTAATAAATTTACTGAGTGACTGGTAATTCTACTACACAGCAATTATTGCCACAAAACCTGACACGTTATATACAGGGTGGGCCATTTATATGGATACACCGTAATAACATGAGAATGGTAGGTGATATCAAAGTCCTGTTTGTGGCACATTAGGATATGTGAGGGGGTAACTGCTTAAGATGGGTGGTGACCATGGTGGCCATTTAGAAGTCGGACATCTTGGATACAACTTTTGTTTTTTCAATAAGAAGAGAGGCCATGTGACACATCAAACTTATTGGTAATGTCACAAGAAAAACAATGGTGTGCTTGGTTTCAACGCAACTTTATTCTTTCATGAGTTATTTACAAGTTTCTGACCACTTATAAAATGTGTTCAATGTGCTGCCCATTGTGTTGGATTGTCAATGCAACCCTCTTCTCCCACTCGTCACACACTGATTGCAACAGTGCAGGAGAAATGCCAGCACAGGCATCCGGTATCCGTAGTTTCAGGTGCTGCACATCTCGTATGTTCACACCATAGACAATTGCCTTCAGTTGACCCCAAAGATAAAAGTCTAAGGGGGTCAGATCGGGAGACCTTGGGGGCCATTCAACTGGCCCACGACGGCCAATCCACTATCCAGGAAACTGTTCATCTAGGAATGCTCGGACCTGGCACCCATAATGTGGTGGTGCACCATCTTGCTGGAAAAACTCAGGGAATGTACCAGCTTCAGTGCATAAAGAGGGAAACACATCATCATGTAGCAATTTCAAATATCCAGTGGCCTTGAGGTTTCCATTGATGAAGAATGGACCCACTATCGTTGTACCCCATATACAACACCAAACCATCACTTTTGTTGTTCCAACAGTCTTGGAGGGATCAATACAATGTGGGTTAGTGTCAGACCAATAGCGGTGGTTTTGTTTGTTAACTTCACCATTCACATAAAAGTTTGCCTCATCACTGAACAAAATCTTATGCGGAAACTGAGGGTCCTGTTCCAATTTTTGTTTGGCCCATTCTGCAAATTCTGTGCGCCAATCTGGGTCATCCTCGTTGAGATGCTGCAGTAGCTGGAGTTTTTAAGGGTGCCATTTGTGAGTAGCTAATATCCGCCGAAGGGATGTTCGACTAATGCCACTCTCCAGTGACGTGCGGCGAGTGCTACGCTGTGGGCTCTTGCTGAATGAAGCTAGAACAGCCACTGATGTTTCTTCATGGCGGAGAAAATTGTGGAGAATATGTCGCCTGCACCCACCTCTCCGCTACTTCAGGATGAAGCTCGATGGAGCGCCGATACAACCTCCACTGTGAGGAGAGGATACTGAAGGCGCACTCCACTACCAGCCGGGCCCTGGAGAGGCAATAGTTGTAGATCATCTCTAATAGTAGGAGGCGTCCAGGGAAAGGCCTCATGAGCTCCTTCCGCAGCGGAAACGCCTTGTCAGCCACGAAGACATGGGGCTGGGCTCCAAACTCTTCTCCACCAGGTAGAGGCTGGTCAGGAGGCAGATGGAGCGTCCCAGCCCGAAGAGCCTGACTAAGGTGGAGTTGACCAGAATAACACCGTCGCTGGTCCTCCCATACCCCCCAACATCGATGACGCAGAAGCGATACCCTGCATCGACAACTGCAAGTAGAACAATGGAAAAAGTTTCCTTGTAGTTGTGGAACATGGACCCTGGGAGGTGCCTTCAGCTGGACATGCTTACCATCCAGAGCTCCACAGCAGAGAGGGAAGTTCCACCGCTCCTGGGATCTCTGTGCGATGGACCACCAATTTTTTTTTAAATTAGTATAATGTGTACTGCAGTTACAAAATACATTTTTCAAATACATTATTCAAATTCCAAAATACTTTCATGATGTCAGATTTAAATTACACAACATAAATTTTACATAAAACATTATGTAATTTTGATGTATGAATAATACATAAAATACATTAGATATAAAACAGTCAGTTCTGTTTTACCTCAACATAAACTAGGTGTTTGAGGAAAAGGCACTAGGGATGCAACAATACCACTTTTTTCAATCTGATACAAAACCAATACTTGGATCTGAGTACTTGCCGGTACTGAGTACCAATGCCGATACTTCTATCAAATAAAATTGCAATAAGTTTACCACTACAGTGTTTCAATCACTCTTAACTCCCTAACATGTCAATCAGGTAGGAATGAAGTGAGAGATTAATAGAAATAAAGATTTGGATCTTGACATGTAGCCCATTCCTTTCTTAAATATATATATATATATATATATATATATATATATATATATATATATATATATATATATATACAGTGAAAAACTGAAGGAGCGTTTTTCTGCCAACAACTCTTCTGCAGTTTGGAAGGGCCTGCAGACCATCACCAACTACAGGAGACCATCCCTCCACCCTGTGGGGGAGCCCACGCCTGGCTGAGGACCTCAATGACTTTTTCTCCAGGTTTGAAACAACTTTCACACCTTCCACCTCCCCCACCATCTCCATCACAAAAGGCCTAGCATCACCCCAAACCATCCCCATACCTGACCCCCTGCCTGCGCTGACGATCTGTGAACGGGATGTGTGCCAACTATTTCAGAGACAAAGGATTAAGAAGGCATCAGGTCCTGATGGAGTGTCTCCGTCCTGTCTGAAAGTCTGTGCTGACCAGCTGGCTCCCATCTTCACTCAGATCTTCAATAACTCCCTGGAGCTGTGTGAGGTCCCCTCCTGCCTCAAACGCTCCACCATCATCCCGGTTCCCAAGAAGTCCCCTGTCACAGGATTAAATGACTACAGACCAGTTGCCCTGACATCTGTGGTCATGAAATCCTTTGAGCGACTGGTGCTGTCCCACCTGAAGGAAATCACGGATCCCCTGCTAGACCCCCTGCAGTTCGCCTATAGAGCAAACAGGTCAGTGGATGATGCAGTCAACATGGCTCTCCACTACATCCTGCACCACCTAGACTCTGCAGGTACCTACGCTCGGGTCCTGTTTGTGGACTTCAGCTCTGCATTTAACACCATCGTCCCAGAGCTCCTCCACCAAAAACTGTCCCAGCTCACCGTGCCTCCCTCCACCTGTCAGTGGATTACCAGTTTCCTGACTGACAGGAGGCAGCAGGTGAAACTGGGTAACTTCATATCCAGCACCCGGTCCCTCAGCATCGGCGCCCCCCAGGGATGTGTTCTCTCCCCACTGCTTTTCTCCCTTTACACCACTGATTGCACGTCAAGAGACCCTTCTGTGAAACTCCTGAAGTTTGCAGATGACACCACCGTCATTGGACTCATCCGTGACGGCGACGAGTCTGCATACAGAAGGGAGGTGGAACAGCTGGTCCTCTGGTGCAGTCAGAACCACCTGGAGCTAAACCCGCTCAAAACTGTGGAGATGACAGTCGACTTCAGGAAGAGACCCCCATCAACATCTCCTCTCATAATCACCAACAGGCCAGTCCCCACAGTGGAGTCTTTCAGGTTCCTAGGATCCACCATCACACGGGACCTGAAGTGGACCTCCCACATTGACTCTATAAGGAAGAAGGCCCAGCAAAGGCTGTACTTTCTGCGTCAGCTCAGAAAGTTCAACCTGCCTCAGGAACTGCTGACCATATTCTACACAGCAATAGTCCAGTCTGTCCTGACCTCATCCATCTCTGTCTGGTTCTGATCCGCCACCAGGCAAGACAGGGACAGACTGCAGAGAACAGTCAGGTCCTCAGAGAGGATCATATGTACTGATCTTCCCTCCATTGAGGACCTATTCCGGGCCAGGGTCAGGAAGCGGGCCAGAAAAATCACCACTGACCCCTCACACCCTGGCCACAATCTGTTTAGGCTCCTCCCCTCAGGCCGGCGTTACAGAGCGCTGTACGCCAAAACCACCCGACACAAGAACAGTTTCTTCCCCCAGGCTGTCGCTCTGATGAACTCTGAATAGTCACAGAGTGTGTGTCCACTCACATGAACAATAAACTAAAACTCTGCACTGCTGTATATACTTACTGTACAATAACCCTGGTTTGGTGTATATATTATCCTTTATTTTTATTTGTATTTATTTATTTTTTTCCGTTTTTTAATTTCACTTATTTAAGTTCTGTACTGGAGAGAAAAGTTGCCGGAGTCAAATTCCTTGTATGTGTCATTCTTGGCCATTAAAGCTGATTCTGATATATATATATATATATATATATATATATATATATATATATATATATATATATATATATATATATGTAAATAAAATTAAACATTGATAAGACATAGAATATCAAGATAGAATTTTTATTATATAACTAAAGATGAAACAAACTGTTCACAATTTTATCTAAATCTCAGTTTTAAAAAGGCTGGCAAAAGGGTCTGACAGCTGCAGTGATTAAATACAAATATTTAACTGGTTCTATAGAATGAAACCAGGTCTAAATAAAAAAATAATAATAATAATTTAAAACATAAACCTTCTGAGTATTAATGCAAATAATACTAACAGTGGTCCTCAAACCACAGTTTGATATCAGCAAACACAGAAAACATCCATTGATATGACACCACAGCCATGCTATCATTGCAAACACTGATAACATAACATAAATCAAATTAATTCAGGAGTTGACGACATAGACCTTTTGACTATGACTAGAAATATTCTAAACAGTCGTTTCCATATCATAGCCGACATTCATTGATAGCATACCACATCCATGTTATCGGTGTATAAACTGCTAGCTTAGCATATATTAGCACAAACATCAATAAAGGATTACGGTATTAAACACTTTTACTAACCGCAGGCAGATGAACAGGTGATCTGCAGGTGGGATTGAGCGCCTGTAGTTGGTATCTAGGCGGGCGATGCTCGGACCGACGCGGGAAAGGAGCTCTTCGAACTGGGCGAGGGAAAGATGGTGGTACTGCTGAAAGCAGCTGTCATCCAGACGCAGCTCCTGGAGCAATTGGTGAAACTCACCAAACTGCTCATGTTTCTGAAGGATCTGATGGACCCAGGTACGGCGAGGACATCTCCCCGGGCTGGTTCCTGTCGCTTGCTCCCCGGTGGCCGCTTGCCGCGTCCGGGCGTCGGCGAGAGGCCGTGGCGGGTGGCCGGCGTCTCCGGGCCCGATCGGCTATATTGACACTGGACATGGCTCCTGGGTCTTGGTCTTAGCCCTCGCGGGGGTGCTGGGGTGGGGGGCTCTGGCCGGTGTTGGTCGGCCTCCACGGTGACTGACCAGTTGGTGGGGTGTGGGCTGGTGGGTGGACGTGCTGGGTTCTGTTGCCACCCGGCCATCGGGCGGTAGTAGCAAGGCTGGAGGATGTCGGCCTGGGGATTGGCCGCCCGGGACTTCGGTCTGCTCACGGGCCTGGCGCGGCATGTCCGGGGTACCCGAGTCGGTGGTGCGCCGGGTTCCGGCCTCGGCCCGGGGGTCCTCGGACGCTGGCGGTGCCTGGGGCGTCTCTTATTGGCGGGGAGGCTTTTTACCATCTAGCACAGGCGCTCTTTTTAACGGGGTGCGCTTGGGACGGGAGGGGGGAGGGCGTTGAGGGTGAGGGGGGGCTAAACTCAACCTGGGTGTCTAGTGACATGTGTTTTGTTAGCAGTGTGAATGTTGGGGAGGATTTAGGTATGCCCCTGGCATGGGGGCTGGTGGATTGCCGGGGCCCCCATGGGGCTCGGCGGTACCGCTGCCGTGGGCCCCGACTGGACGTGCTGGGGCCTCCCACCCCTGGTGGATCGGGCCGAACGGGGGTGCCTATTGGAGTCAGCAGGGGAGCTGGCTCCCTGGGGTTGGCAATGGTCACCCCAGTTATTTTCTCCCCATCCCCATGCCTCTGTCCACCTGCTCCTTCATTCTACCATTCACAAGGCCTTGGGACGTGGGCACGTCACTGGGGTGCGGGATGGAGCTTCCGTCTTCGCTACCCGGTGGCGGCCTGGGTCCCGATTTTATTGAGCAATTTAGACACTACACTTGCAACATTTACAGGGAACGCACATGTAGGGACCTGGCGGTGTGGCGCCACAGGCGAGGCCCCCCCGTTGAGGGGGCCTCGCCTGTGGTGCCGGCACCCACTGGTTAAACGCATCTAGACACTGAGGGCCCGGGGGGGGAGATGGGGGTACCCGGCAGTATTCCCATGTCCCCCCCCTCTGTTTTAAGTGCACATTAGAACAACACGCAACAACACCACATTGAGCTGGGGGAGAGAGGCTGGGGGGTCTTTCCACACCCCTGTTCGTTGGACCATCAGGGGTCGGAGCCCGGATAGAACATCACGCCGTCTGGTCGGGGTCCTGGGCTGGTGGGCTGCTCTTGCCGGTGTGGGGCCTTGGCGGTCTACTTGTCCCCGTCCTGGTGGGCAAAGGGGTCTGTCTCCTGGGTGCAGGGGCAGGGTTCTCTACTGGGGTGTCTGTCCCTGGGCCTGGGAGTATGGAGTATAGTGTACGTATGGGGGGTATGAATGAGGGTATAGCGTCCTTTTTTCGTATGTCCTGTATTTGTAAGAATGTGTACACAAGAAAGGGAGGGTACGTATGAGTGTCTCTGTCTGTCTATGTCTACCTGTCAGGTTGGGTGTTTGGCTGCTCTCTGGCCTGATGCATCTTCTTCCCTCCCCGTCACTCCCCGTCGGTGATGGTTGCTCCTGCCCGCTGGTTGATGATGACTCTCGATGCCTGGGGCTGGGGGTCCCGGTTGCGGCCCGGCTCGGTCCTGGTGCATGTCGGGCGGGTCCTGGGTGGTCCGGTGTGTCGGGCGGCCGCTGTTTCGGGCCGATGTCCTCCTTGGATTGACTGGGGCACCTCTTATGGGGGTGCCGGGTTTGTAGAATAGGTTGGTGCCGTCCGGTGGATCGGTGGGGACCGTGCCTGGCGCCCAATCCTCCTGCCGGTTCCAGGACTTCAGCTGGCTGGTCTGTTCGCCTGGTGGGGCTGTCCGGCATTGGCTGGGCCCCTGATCTTGGCGCCCCACGTGGGGCGGGATCTGGACCCTGGAGCTGGAAGATCTGGATGTCCAGGTGCCGGCTGGGCGCGGCCTGGGGAGGGCGTACATCCGCTGTGGCTCCCTGGCGTGTGGATGTGTGGGGGCGGGCCGGGTTGTTGGCGGTGGGTACTGGTCCGGGGTGGCGGCGGCGTGTGTTGTCCGTCGGTTGGCTGCGGGTCCTCCTTGCCTGCGGCGGCGGCGGGGGACCCTTGTCGGCTGGTCACTGGTTGGGGCCCCGCTGGGGGGTGGGGTGCCCCTGGTCCCCGTGGCCTCCGGTTCCTGGTCCGGGCCCGCCCTGGCGTAGCCGGTTACCGGCGGAGCCCGTGGGCTCGTCACTGCGATCTCTCGGGCCCCAGCATCGCGGCTGGTGGGTGCTCCCCTGGGGCTTCCATCTGTTCCCCTCTTGGCGGGTGATCGACCCTGCGCTGATCCGCCTGTGGACTCTGTACTCTGTGGGACGCTGGATGCATACATCTCTTGCCTCCTCCATGTCTGTGCCGATTCCTGTAGGACGGATTGACGGTTCCTTACACCAGCTATCAATCACTTGCATGGGGAAACCTTATTCCGACCTGCATGCTCGCACACACATAGGTGTGGGGACATAGGTGAGGACGGACATATCTTAAGCTGAGGTTATCATCATTAGTTAGTTGTTCACAGGAGCTTACCAGAAACATTTGTATTATGTTCATTAATCAATGCTTGTGTGTAGTGAATGTGTAATTCTTTGTTTATTCTACCAGATCCGAACTATTGGTTTGGTTCTGTACACTTTGTTGTTTTTGTTTTGTATTACTGTTTCTCTGCCGTCCGGCAGAGGTGGAGGACTGGGATGTTTTCTTGTGTTCTTTATTTGCCTCCCTGTCTTGTGTCATCGGTTCGCCCCTCTGTTGGTCCGGTTTCTTTTCTTCACCTTCTTCCTTTCTCCCTTCTTGTCTCAGTTTAATGTCCATGACGTCAGGAAATTGAACCCACAGTAATCACTAATAAAGATTTTTCATATACATCAAGTGGCGTACTACAGCGAAGCTGTAATACTCTGCTTGGGAAAGTAAAACTGTTGGGCTTGTACTTGGTTCTCAGACACCAATTCTGAGTAGCATACTGCTAGACAGGACACGTTAAAAAAAACAAAACAAAAAAAAAGGTACGGCGAGGACGTCCTTTACGCCGCTGCTCTGCTCTCCACATTAAATAGAGAAGGGAGACTCTCTCTTCAAATGCTAGATCGACAGCTACCATCTTGCAAACATACCTTGTGGCACTATTTCCTCCCAGAAGTTATGTATTTCCGCTTCACGCGCACTGTTTTCAAGCACTGCAACTTTGTTGTGGACATGCTTCAAGGTGCGAATGTTCAAGCATCCAGCTGCGGGCGTGTGCCGCGTATTGACGCTTTTGGTGTGAACGTACCGTAAAATTTATTTTTTCACCTCTGGAATATTAATAAAATTAGACATCCTGTCCAGGAGTGATGCATCCCTCACTCATCACTCATATCACATTTCTCCTGTTTTAGCTTCTCTCCATTTGCTTCCTGTTAAATCCAGAATAGAGTTTAGATCCTCCTCCTTACGTATAAAGCCCTTAATAATCAGCTCCATCATCCAAGGACAAAGACTGCAGATGTCTGGACAAACTGGTCACAAAGGCCATTTCTGTACTGAGTTGGGAGCTGATTCCTGTAAGAACTGTGGTTGAGAGGCAGATGAGGAGGAAGCTGAAGGGCATTCTGGGTAATACTAAACATCCCCTCCATGATGTCCTGACCAGACAGAGAAGCAGCTGCAGTGAAATATTAATATCTTTGAGATGCAGGACTGAGAGGTTCAGGAGATAATTTGTTCCTGCAGCCATAAAACATGTTTCCTAAATTCTTTTATTTTCTTCTCCCCACAATGTAAGACATATTTGTAAATGTATCCCCTTTTTTGGGGATAAATAACGTATCTATCTATCTATCTATCTATCCATCCATCCATCCATCCATCCATCCATCCATCCATCCATCCATCCATCCATCCAACTTCATTCTCAGACTGCAGGTTTACTGGTAGTTCCTATTGGTAGACCAAGTAGAATGGGAGGCAGATATTTTAGTTATCAGGCTCATCTCCTGTGGAACCAGCTCCCAGTTTTAGTCTGTGAGGCAGATACTCTGTCTGTTTTTAAGACTACGCTTAAACCCTTCCTTTATTTAAAAGTTTATTCTCAGAATGGCTTAGGTTATCCTGGGTTATCTCTGTAGTTATGCTGCTATACACAGAAAAAAGTTGAGTGTTAAATCAACTCCTATAGAGTTGATTTTAACACTTTTTCGGGGTTTATATAGCTCCATACTCTGAAGAGTTGATTTAACATTTCTTGAATAGTTAAATATTTAACACCACACCAGAGTTCTTTCTTTAACTCACATTACAGAGCTAAAGCAACAAGAGGGATTCAAATTCAACACTGTTGGGTATTAAATGTGAACTCAACCAACACTGCAAAGTGTAAACACAAAACTTCAAAATGAACACATACACGTGTACATATAAGATAATTAACACTCATTAGTGTATATATTGAGCCAAACCCAAATACAGTATTCAGAAAGGCACAAGTAACATGTTTTAACAAATATTTATTTCTATCAAATAACTTATTAATAATTTGTAGTCATGAGCAAGAAAGAAATCAGTCAATGGAATGAAAGTTCATTCACACTTCTCACAGCTATGCACCGCATGATTATGATGGTCAAGGCAGAAACCGAACTCCCGTCTCTATTGAGGTGAGCGGACATTAACCGTCAAACACAGACAACAACATAACTCAAAGGATAACGAAGGAACAAGGCTACACGTAGGGCACAAACTATAATGTACAAAGGAGAACTTCTAAAATTAACCCAGACACATTACCCATAAGTCTTTGAAGTGTACAACAAAATCTATGGGCTCTGGGTGGAGCTTATTTTTGTCTGGAAGGAGTTAAATTAACTCTGAACTGGCACTCTTCATTCATTTAACACCAAAAAAATAACACTTGACTTTGAATTGCAAGAATGGAGGTTTATTTAACTCTGATCTGAGTTAAATTAACACCAGTGTGATCAACTCAGATAAATAACTCCAGCCATGATTAAAATGTTACACTGAAAAGGTTGAAATTACTCTCCTCGTGTTAAAATTAACTAATTTCTTTAACTCTCATAATTGAACTCCCCAATTTTTGCTGTGTAGGCTTAGACGGTTTGAGAACAAACAGACCCCTTTTCTTCCCTCTGCTACTTTTCTCTCCTACTTTTCTCCAGATATATTATTTTTGCTGTTTTTGCTCCACCTGGTCTGGTATACTGCTCAGATATAATGCCCCCTGCTGGATGGGGAACATCAGTTCAGATGATGCCCTGGGTGACCGAGCATTCTGCATGTCTTGTAATCAATTTTTCTTTTTTTTTTTTCTTAATAAAGTACACTTACAACAGTTCTTTTTTGCTTTATGTGTCTCTTCTCTGGGCCTCGCCCAGGGCCTCGCCCAGGGCCTGAATACACACTACTGCCGCTTTGAACAGCCGTCTGCTCCTCACACCTCTGCTCCCCCCACCATCACCCCAACCATCAATGGCGCTGACGTCTGTGGTCATGAAGTCATTTGAGCGCTTGGTTCTGCCCCACCTCAAGGACATCACCGCCCCCCTCCTGGACCCATTGCAGTTCGCCTACAGAGCCAACAGGTCTGTAGATGATGCAGTGAACCTGGCCCTCCATTTCATCCTGGAGCATCTGGACTCCCCAGGAACCTACGCCAGGATCCTGTTTGTGGACTTCAGCTCTGCCTTCAACACCATCCTCTCTGGACTGCTACGAGACAAGCTCTACCAGCTCAGCGTGCCCGACTCCCTCTGCAGGTGGATCACTGACTTCCTGTCGGACCGGAGACAGCACGTGCGGTTGGGGAAGATTGTCTCGGACAATCGGACTACAAACACTGGGACTCCTCAGGGCTGTGTACTCTCCCCCTGGCTCTTCTCGCTGTATACAAACTGCTGCACCTCCAGTCACCAGTCCGTAAAGCTGATCAAGTTTGCGGACGACACCACCCTCATCGGACTTATCTCAGACGGTGATGAGTCCGCCTACAGGAGAGAGGTGGACCGGCTGGCTTCTTGGTGCAGTCACAACAACCTGGAGCTGAACGCCCAGAAGACAGTGGAGATGATCATGGACTTCAGGAAAGTCACAGCCCCACCGTATCCCCTCACCCTGATGGACTCTCCCACCCCCATCTCCATCGTGGACTCCTTCCGTTTCCTGGGCACCACCATCACCCAGGACCTCAAGTGGGAGCCAACCATCAGCTCCCTCATCAAGAAGGCCCAGCAGAGGATGTACTTCCTGCGGCAGCTGAGGAAACTCAAGGTGCCGACCGAGATGCTGGTGCAGTTCTACACGGCCATCATCGAGTCCATCCTCACCTCCTCCATCACCGTGTGGTTCCCCGGCGCCGCAGACCGGGACAAACACCGACTGCAGCGCATTGTGCGTGTTGCTGAGAAGGTGATTGGCTGCAGGCTCCCATCCCTCCGGGACCCGTTCTCCTCCAGGACCCGGAGGCGTGTGGGTCGGATCACAGCTGACTCTTCTCACCCTGGACACTGACTATTCTCCCTCCTCCCCTCAGGCAGGAGGCTACGGTCCATCCAGACCCACACCTCCCGCCACCTGAACAGTTTCTTCCCCTCCGCCATCAGACTCATGAACAATAACAAGACCCGATAGTTCAGTTAAAGACCCATGTAGGATAGAACCATCTGCACTATGTAACTTTATTTTACTGCACTGTGTGGTCTGATCACGCTTAGATCTGCTGCTGTCATTCACCTGCACATCTGTGAATGGAACCCTGCTGCTGTTCTCATGTTAAAAAGGATGTTTATCTTTTCATAGTTATTTTATATACATACAGATTATAATATTTATAAAGACTTTAGCCTTATGGCTCATTCTTTTTATTTTATTTTTTTATTTTATTTTATCTTTACTTATGTTAAATGTTTTATGTGCACAACTGTACCGAAAAAAAATCCTAGTTTGTGAACTTGTTCTCAAACAATGGCAATAAAACCGATTCTGATTCTGATTCTGATTCTGATTTCTGACAGTTGTGGCAGATGACCTCTTGTACTGAACTAGGCTCTGCCGGTGAATGGGAGGTTTTCCTCTCCGCTGTCACTACATGCTTGCTCAGTATGAGGGATTGCTGAGAGATTGCTGTGGTTGGAGTCTCCATCAATGGGGCTCATGGTAAATCTGCTTATGGAAGACCAGCTCATGGTAGACCAGCTGATGGTGGGCCAGCTCAAGGTAGACTAGCAGATGGTGGACCAGCTGATGGTGGACTAGCTCATAGTAGACCAGCTCATGGTAGATCAGCTTAGGGTGGACCATCTTATGGTAGACAAGCTCATGGTGGACCAGCTTATCTCCAGGACCCCATCACCCCATCAGTCCTCACCAAGACCCACATGAACAATCTCCACTGTGTCTTTGTTTTATCTGCTTCCTTCGTCTTTTCTTTGCATGAACAATCGAGACATTCTGTCACTTTTATCAGCAATATTTTTATGGACAATTGGGACATTTTCACTGATTTGTGGTAAAACTCCGTATGGACGGTAGCGCTCTTTCATGTATCTTTATAATAATACATTTAGAGAGCCATTTAAATGTATAGTTAAGCTAGATGCACCATGGTTTCCATTTAATCACATTTTAATTCAACTTCACACTCATTTGCATTTAATCAATTTGTATTTGTAAATTACTCCTTGTGTTAGTCAAAGTCCTTCACTGTACCTGATGGTAGTCGTCCTGGCCAGGGGGGCTGTGAAACAGTTTTTTCCTGCTTAAAAGAAACGCAGCCGGCAGGTGCTGTTTCACAACAGATGTCATCTCAAGGCACTTTACAAGAAGAGTTATTACAATACAATGTTTAATGTAGAAATTAGAGAACCACAGAAGATTGCGTCGTGTAATTCTCAGCATCCCTCACACTGAGCAAGCATGAAGCGACAGTGGAGAGGAAAAACTCCCTTTAAACAGGAAGAAACCTCCGGCAGAACCAGGCTCAGCACAAGCGGTCATCTGCAGACACCGTCTGGGGTTTGGAGAATACAGAACAGAGACACAGAACAGAGACACAGAAAGAGCAACAGAACTGATGCATAAGTTTGTTGCAGGACGTGGAGAACTTTCCGTCACTGCAATGCCATCTTAGTCAGGGTCGTCAAGCAGGGCGGGTCAGGAGCACCTACTGTAGGAAGAGACTAAGAAAAAACAGGTTAGCGCTTGAATTGACAGCACATCATGCAGTTGGAGAGAAGTAGGAGAGAAAGTAGGAACAGACTTTAATAATATCCTCCAACAGCCTAGCCTAAAGCAGCATAGCTACTAACATTAACCTATCTCCTAGCTACTAAGAGACCTTGTTACTAACACTCTCTACCTGGCTTACATTTATCTATCTCTACCTAGCTACTGTACCTCTTCCTATCTCTTCCTAGCTTTTGACACTCTACCTGACTACTAACAATAACCTGTCTCTTCCTAGCTACCAGTTAACCTGTCTCTAACTACATATTAACATATCTCTAACTGTAAGCTTTGTCACAGAGGGAAGTTTTAAGCCTAGTTTTAGAGATAGACAAATTGTCTGCTTCATGAACCAACCCTGGGAGCTGGTTCCATAGGAGGGGAGCCTGATAACTGAAAGATCTTCCACCCATTCTACTTTTAGAAATCCTAGGAACTACCAGTAAACCTGCAGTCTGAGACTGGAGTGCTCTGTTAGGAACATATGGAACAATCAGGTCTCTTATGTATGATGGAGCTAGATTGTTAAGAGCTTTATATGTCAGAAGGAGGATCTTGAATTCTATTCTAGATCTCACTGGGAGCCAGTGAAGAGAAGCTAAAACAGGGGAAATGTGATCTCTTCTTTTAATATTCATCAGAATCCTAGCAGCAGCATTTTGGACTAACTGAAGACTTTTAATTGTTTTCTGTGGACTACCTGATAATAAAGAGATACAGTAGTCCAGTCTTGAAGTAATAAAGGCATGGACTAGTTTTTCAGCATCATTCCTGGACAGGATGGTTCTAATTTTTGCAATATTCCTAAGGCGAAAAAAGGAAATCCTAGCGACTTCTTTAATGTCAGATCTAAATGACATATCTTGGTCAAAAATAACACCAAGGTTCTTTGCTTTATTACTGGAGGCTAATTTAATGCCGTCCAGGTGAAGTGGTTGAATAAGAAGTTTCTTTTTTAGAGCTTCTGGTCCAAAGACGACAACTTCTGTTTTATCAGAATTCAGAAGCAGAAAGTTTAGAGTCATCCTTATTTTTATGTCTTCCAGACATGTTTTGTAGTCTACCTAACTGATTGGATTCATCAGGATTTATGTATAGATATAGCTGTGTGTCATCTGCGTAACTATGGAAATTTATCCCATGCTGCCTAATTAGTTTACCAATAGGAAGCAAATATATAGTAAAAAGAATCGTCCGAAGCAATGAACCCTGTGGTACTCCGCAAGTAACTATTGAGGTTGAGGAAGATTTATCATTTACCTGAACAAACTGAAATATGTTAGACAAATAAGATTTAAACCAGCCTAGTGCTGTTCCTTTTATACCGACACTTTGAAGCCTTTCTATGAGAATATTGTGATCAACAGTGTCAAAGGCAGCACTGAGATCTAACAGGACCAGAATGGTCACCAGTCCATTGTCTGAGGCTATGAGAATATCATTAGTAACCTTCACCAGAGCTGTTTCAGTGCTATGATGAGCTCTAAAGCCTGACTGAAACTTCTCAAACAGCTCATTATTGTTTAAATGCTCACATATCTGGTGTGCCACTATTTTCTCAAGAATTTTAGACAAGAAGGGAAGATTAGATATCGGTCTATAGTTAATTAAGTCGTTTTGACCAAGAGATAGTTTCTTAAGTTGAGCAATCTTAAACTCCTGTGGTACATATCCATTGATTAAGGATAGATTCATTATATCTAAAATGGGAGCAGCGATCAGAGGGAAAACTTATTTTAACAGTTTAGTTGGGATTGGGTCTAAAACACAAGTTGGTTTAGATGAAGCTAATAATTTTAGTTCATCAGAAAGTTCGGCTGCATCAAAGCAGTTTAAGCATATATTAGGTTCAACCATTTTTGATACTGTCTCATTAACTAAGGAGGAAGCAAGCATATTGGGAAGGTTCCCAATTATCTTATTTTTTATTGAGTCTATTTTATTTATAAAGAATTGCATGAGGTCATCACTACTAAGAGCTTGGGGAATGGTCGGCTCGATAGAGCTATGATCCTGTGTGAGTTTGGCAACTGTATTAAAAAGAAACCTAGGATTATTTTTATTCTCCTCGATTAAAGATGAATAATATGCTGTTCTACTTGTTCGAAGGCTCTCTTTATATAGCAATAGACTATTTTTCCACACTAAATAAGAATCCTGTAAATGTGTGGAGCGCCATTTTCTCTCTAGTTTTCTAACATTCTTCTTCAGGGTACTGTTGTACTTTACTTTTTTGGGGCTATTTTTATATACAGTTTCGTAGTACATATGTTTTAAAATATCTTTGGTAGGCATTCAGAGGTAGAGGTCTGTTTTATATTGTTCATGGGTGTGGAGCACATTGTTTACCAGTATTTTCATTGGGCACCTTTTGAGGAACATCAGAGCCCTGTGTATGTTGGGAGTATGTGTGACCTTTGAGGACCTCTGAGACAAAGAGTTTTATTGCAGGCTGTAAAACCAGGATGTCTGTAGATTAGGGTGTTGAGATAGAAGCTGGAAGTAGGGAGGACCCAGGACCATAAAACCATAAAAATCAGAATGAACTTTTGACCAAGGAGGAAGACACTTTTTAAAAAACGTTCTGATTGGAGCAGATTCCGATGGAGAAGAGACGCCCAGAACATGGGAAGTTTGGATGTCTATAAAAGTTATGACATGAAAACCATTCGTTGTCAGATGTCTTTATCTGGCCCAGAGAAAATGGGCATGTTTCTCTGTAAAACTGCATATCTGTTAATCTGTTTAAAATAAAACTGAGAACTGGGAATTGGCTCCTTGTCTCTGCTTGAACATGCACTGAATTATCTTTTTTATAAAAATTAAATTCTAACGTACGTAGCTCTGAATTAAACCAGGGAGCTAATCTCCTATGGCTAGCTACCTTCCTTTTTAAGGGGGCAACTTTGTCTATTGCCAGACGCAGGGAGGAATTAACGCTATGAACTAGAACGTCAAGTTGTGAGGGGTCACGAGTTAAATCACTGTTTTCTATTGTACTTTTATATACTGAGGAAATTAAAGTTGGAGAGCTTCTTTAAAATTTGCTACAGCATTGTCTGATAACGTTCTGGTATAATGAATTTTTCTTTCAGGTTTGATATGATCTGTTAGAGTAAGTTTAAAAGTGATAAGAAAATTATCAGACAGGATAGGGCAATGTATTTCTTCACAGTCAATGCCATAAGTCAGCACAAGATCTAAGGTGTGGTGACCATGATGGGTTGGTCCCTGCACATTTTGAGTAAAGCGTATTGAGTCTAAGATAATGTTAAAAGCTGTATTTAGACTATCACTTTCACTATCAACATGAATATTGAAGTCTCAGACTATTATGACTTTATCAGTGTTTAAAACTAAGTCAGATAGAATATCTGAGATCTGATGTAAAAATTGAGAATAAGGACCTGGTGGACGATATAAGACCGCGAATAAAGGCTTTACTGCTTTTTTATGTGTATGAGGAAGTCTAAAGATTAAATGCTCAAAGGAACTGTAACTATTATTTTTGGGGGGATTAATTAGTAAATCTGAATGAAAGAAGGTGGCTACTCCACCTCCACGACCAGTACTTCGAGGGACACTAAAGTTTAAGTAGCTAGGGGAAGTTGACACATTTATTGTGACATGGTCCTCTTTCTGCAACCATGTCTCTGCAAGACATTTACCAAGAATGTTTTTGAGGGGAGAGATCTTATGTTTAGTAAACCACATTTAATTGATTTATTTTTCTGTTCAGTCTGAGTTATATTTATCTTTATGAGATTTTTATACTTTGTTCTAGTAGCATTAACTTTTAATCCATTTGTTTTGGGTAGTGGACGGGAAACTGTCTGTATAGGGTAGTGGGTGGCAGTCCCTGTTCCCTGGCCTGGACTCTGGGTTGTGACGGCTTTGGGGAACTAGAGATAACCCTATCAATGTTCCTGGAAAGAAGCAAAGCTCCGTCCGCGGTGGGATGGATGCTGTCTCTACGTAACAGTCCACGTTTTCTCCAGAAGGCCCCCCAGTTATCAATTTAGCCCACATCGTTTTCTGGACACCACCTTGACAACCAAAGGTGAAACGACAGCATACGGCTGTACATGTCATCGCTAATACGATCAGGCAGGGGACCAGAAAAAATGACACAGTCAGACTTTTTTTTTGGCGGCCTTGCACACCGAAGCTACGCTAATTTTAGTGACCTCCGATTGCCGTACAAATGTGCTGCACTTATTACACCTACCATCTTCACTAAATGAGGCGGAGGAGTAGCTAAACATCTGACAGAGAGAGCAGGAAAGAGGAGGAGGTTCAGAGAGAGATGGAGGAACAGGAGACAAAGCTGCCGAAGCCATGCTAGCCGTGAAGCTAAGCTAACTTTGCGGTACCTTACAGAGCCCAGAAGACCAGTGTAACGCTTAACGAGTCCCAAAACGTAAAGAACACCAACAGAAAATAAATGTTTTAATGTGTTTGTGTGTTAAAGTAACTCAGAAAAACTTCTGGACAGAGAAAATTAGATCAGTTCAAGAGAGAGAGAAACACTGACTTGCTTCAACCGAGTGAGTCACCAAACAGGAAAGGACACAATACGTCTTACCAACGCAGTCTCAGCCATGGAGATGCAAATACTCCCATACTAGTGTTCCTGTATCTTAACTTTTGTATACTTTCATTTATTACTCACAGTTAGGCTTGTTATTCACATGCATTAGTCATTAAATAGTTTAGCTAGAGTGTGGTGATCTTTAGAAATCGCCAGAGGGGGGAAATGTAGAAAGCAGATTCATATTATATTACACCGTTAGGATTAATGTTTATATAACTAGTTTCCACATTGCAAGATCTCCCCCATTACAAAGGAATGTTTGATACGGCCAAAGGATCGTTTGTGCGAAGATCTGGCAGAACATCGACTCACTGAGAATTTCCAAGAAAGCATTAGTCAAAATCTGAAGGGTCGACTTGACCTGGCTCCAGTCTAAGAGGTACTTAAGAATCTGTACACCCCATTTTTTGAGAGAGTCCCTGGTAAATCATTTTATGCTGTGTTAAGGTATGGTCTTTTGTCATAATTTTGTGACATTTGATTAAAACCTGGCCCAAGGCTGCATATCCATTCTCTAAGGCTGTGTCTGTGTTTTTTAACACTTGATGATACTCTGAGAACCAACAAAGGTAGAGCGGATGGTTCTGTATTTGATTGGTTCAAATAATTAGCCTGTGTTTTATTCTGTTTACGTGTGGAACACTCGGGTTTCAGAGACGTATTATCATGGCGACCAGCCACTGCGCCTGTCAAATATTTAGCGCCTCCTAGATTTTAAAGCCGGTTTTCCGCTCACAGCAAATTGCCTCATCTTTCCAGACCTGCAAAACACGCTTATGCCTCTCATAAAAAAAATTATACAAAGCACCTTTTAATAAAGCCCTTGATTGTAACTTCTCCCCCTCTAAAGACAATTTCTGCTCAATTTTCTCTATCTCTACAACGTCTAGGCTGCCCCCAATCAGGAAAATCCCATTTTGAAATCCAAAAAGAAACAAATTCTAAACATTCCTGTCCGTATTTATTTCTCATAGTACGACACACAGCACTTTCAGGTGCCGAAAGACTGGATTTTGCTGAACTCATTGTGCAAGAAAAATGAAACCCAGCAAAACACTTGTAACTTAAATCATTTAAAGCAAAACGATATCAAAGTGGAACTTAACTATATGTTTACAAAGCATCGTAACAACGCACAATTTCACTCTCTACTAGAGATTAATAAAAACTTAATTTTAAAGAAATGGAATCTCTCTCACCGGTCGCAGGATTCTCTCCTGACGGTGATCACAGCTGACCAGAAGCACCAAGCCTCCTCCGCTGCTCAAAGCTGTCAAAGTCCGTTAGACAAGCTTGGTTCTCTGTGACAGCCAGACCCCCCAGTAGGAATCCACGTTGGACACCAAGATGTAGTGGTAGTAAACACTGACCAACGGATGAGAGGGAATTCCTTTAAAGTTTGGAGGTTTTATTACAATTCAGATTGATCAATCAAGAGGACAGCATCACATCACAGAAAATGCAGAATATTGACCTGTCTCAATTTTACAAAAACAAGCTTATATTATGTCTAGTAACCTTGCGTCTATCTATTCTGCTGATACATTACGACTCTCAGGGTGAGAGTAAGAGACTTGACGGCACCTTTCTCTTTGATTAGAAAGCTATGAACTTTGTAGACCTTTAAAGATGCCCAGTCTGAAGAGCCATCTCCATGGTAACGCAGGATATGGACTATTGTTATCAAAATACTCTGACCATGACTTTGGTAAAAAGCGTCACTCAGCAAGACTAACTTTGAAACTAATACTACAACCTTAAGTAAACGTGTCACAGTTGATTACAAAGTACAGATGAATCATAACACTATTTTTTTCCAAAGGGTGAACAAAGACTATATTCAGCTTTGCCTGCCACTAAGGAAACTTTCCGATTAGCCGTGCAGAGCCGAGATTAACACTAGAAGACCCAGGATTTTTTGCTATACCTATAAAACCCAGAGGGCAGCCGATCGGCTGCAAGGCCACCTGTGAACCCTCCTTTTGTTATGTGAACGAGGCAATCACTGGGGCGCCACAGGACGTGACGTGAGCCACTTCACTCAAAACACCTTGACATAAAATGGAGGAGGGGGAAGATTCAGATTACAGCAGGATTGCTCTGTCAGAGCTGCTAACTGACTGGGCAGAACATATGAACTGAATCAAAATGTAATATATGTAATATATGTAGAAGGATGTAGAAGTTATCAGGACCCTACAACACTGGGCTTCCAACATCCCCACCAGACACAAAGGAAAAGTAAAAGAATAGAACCACATCAAAAAAAAGCACTCAAAATCTGTGGTAGCCCCACCAGTCATTTACAGAATTGCTCATCAAGTTGATATCTGTACAAGATAATGATTTAATTTATGTAACATGTTTTTCTAACTGAGATACAACAGAAATGTATTTGATGTGTTTTATTTAAGAATTTGTATATTGTTTTTGTCTGTTTTGCTCTGTGCCTCTATTTTCTCTTTTCTCGAGTCGCCTTTATACCTTTATGCTGCAATTTCCGGTGTATGGGGATCGTTTGTCACCAACTGCATCACATCCTACAACCCTGGTCGACACATCACCATTGATGAACAGCTTTTCCCGTCAAAGACTCGCTGATTTTCACTGCAATACATTGCAACGAAACCTGACAAGTTTGGGATCAAGTTTTGGGTGGCTTGTGACTTGAAATCCAAATACATCTGCAATGTCCTCCCATATCTTGGCAAGGACCCCAGTCGTCCCAGTGGGGAGAGGCTATCTGAGAATGTAGTTATGAGGATGATGAAACCATTCCTGGACAATGGCAGAAATGTTACCATGGACAATTTCTTTACATCGCTGTCACTTGCACAATGACTGCTTAGCCGGAAAACCACCATCCTTGGCACAGTCAACAGGATTCGGCGAGAAATTCCACAATCAACAAGACAGGGACCACGATGAATTCACCACTCAGGTATTTTCAACCACTGGTGCCACGCTGACGGTGTATGCGCCCAAACGGAAGAAGACAGTCTACATTCTCAGCAGCATGCACAGTGTGGTTCAGAGTGAAAATACCACCAAAAGGAAGCCAAACACTGTCACCCTTTACAACACCACAAAGTGTGGCGTTGATGTGATGGACCAGATGGTGCGGGAGTACACTGTCCGCACATGAACACGGCGCTGGCCAGTCGCTGTGTTCTATAACATGATTGATAGGGCAGCACTGAATGGTTATGTGCTCTATCAAGCATGCACCGGGAGGCAGGAGAGACGGATGGACTTCCTGGTGGAGCTTGCAAGAGAGTTGACTCACTCTCATGTGGGTGCAAAGCAGGCACAAAACGAACAATTGTTTCGGCAACAACCTTCAACACCTAGCCCTGGGAAAAGAGCCAGGTTTCAGGTTAAAATTCAGTGTACAAGCAATCATGCCACTGTGCGATGTATCGACTGCTACAAATACACATGTGGCAAACGCAGAAAGGAGACGGCTTGGCAGTGCCAGGATTGTGAGTGATAATTGAAATGTACTCACCTCAATCACTGTTACTTACTGTTTAGTTTTCTCTGTGTGCTTGAAAACTCAAATTTCCCTGAGGGAGTCACCCCAAAGGGATCAATAAAGTTTTAAGTCTAAAGTCTCACTCACTTCCACTCTCTAACACTGTATCCTGATAATACAATTTTTGTTAATATTATTTGTAAATATCATGAAGACCCAGTTGGGATAACCACAGATTTTGAGTGATTTTGTTGATATGGTTCTGTTCTTTTACTTTTCCTATGTCCTAATACATATATTACATTTTGATTCAGTTCATGTGTTATGCCCAGTCAGTTAACAGCTCTGACAGAGCAATCCTGCTGTAATCTGATTCTCCCCCTCCCCCATTTTATGTCAAGGTGTTTTGAGTGAAGTGGCTCATGTCATGTCCTGTGGTGCCCCAGTGATTGCCTCATTCACATAACAAAAGGAGGGTTCACAGGTGGCCTTCCAGCCGATCGGCTGACCTGTGGGTTTTATAGGTAGAAAAGCCAAATGGCTGCTCTCTGGGAGTCCTAGTGTTAAAGCACAAATAACACGTGCTAAATCAAACACTGCTTGTCTACTACTTAAAACAAAATACTTCAACACAATCGTATAATCAAACGATTAAATGTTAAGAGGACATGCATGCATAAAAATAAAGTAAATTAAGGAATCCTAATTTTCTCCATCCAGGCTAAACGAGAATGGAAATCTTTTACTTTGAGGCATTGATGGTCAGCTTCAGCAAAAGTAAATCCTTTGATCACGGCAGAAACACGTGACAAAAAGGGAACGGGAATTCAGCTCATCGGATGAGCAAAAGAGACAAAGAGCTTTGATGGCCAGTCTCAGCTTAAGGAAGGTTTGCTAGCGTGAGGAAAGGTTGCGCGCATGTCCATGACTGTGTCAGGACTTTAGACAAAAGGGGAGAGTCTCTTTTAGTTCAGAATGGATCGAACCAGAGAGAGCGAGCCGGTGGCTGCACATCCTTAATTGAACTTATGCTTGGGGGAAACTACTCACTCTTAGCTGTTCCTTAATCCACTCAGAGATGTAGAAATTCCAGGATGGGTTGGCGGAGTGGGTCCAGTGGCCAACCCACATGTCGGGATTTCCAAATGCCAGCCCTCCAGGAGCGGGGTCAGAGCGAAACGGTTGTTGATCATCCAAAGTGCATGTGTGTCACAATGTTTTTCGGCCGGGGTGTAGTGTTCCTACTGGGCGAAAGGCATTCATGGGTCAGACCCAAAGATATAATACTGAACTAACATATTAAGATCTCAGTGATAATTTTCTGCAGCTTCATCAGATGGATATCAGAACAAGGTGAGATCTACATAACACACTGATTGTTGCAATGTATTTAAAGTGTAACTGAACCCCATGAAAAAGCATCATCCTGCCCCCAGGCAACATTTCAAAAACTCTACCAAAGTGGGCAGGGCCAGGAGACACGGAGGGGCATGGCCAAGTGTGGAGGATGAGCGTGGGGGGTGGGTGGGGGTTGCGGGGTTGTGGTCTGGAAGACAGTCATGGCTGAACTATGGCATGCCGCTGCCGAGCTCCGTAATGCCTCTATTTACCTATGGTAAAGGGAGAAATTAGGTCTCTTCTTCATCCACCATAGGTAAAGAGAGGCTTTATGGAGCGTAGCGGCCCAACAATGTATCAGTTCAAGCTGTTGGCTCAGGGTGCTTAGTCAGCGCTGTCTGAAGCCAGCAGCATGTATAGTAGCAAAAAAGCATAGATAGCCTAGTGCTAGTATCAATGCTAAGTAGCTTTGGAGGGAACTACCTCAGCTTCTGTTTCCTTATTCATGGTGTGTTTAAAACATATAGGTTATAACTTATGGCTTCAAACCACTTAGACGTTATGGTCCTCCAAAGCTGGATATACAGATTTCAGCTTCTCTGTTTCTCTCAGTATGCTTATGTAGCACACAGTTTCAACTCGTCACGGGGCGGGGCAAGTGTGTCTGAGAGAGGGAGGGCATCTCTGTGAGACCATATCTGTGATGTAGGCATGAACTCTCATGTATCCGTCTCAGCCAATCAGAAAATTCAAATGCAGTACCACACAATGACCATGAACAGCAGCAGTAAGATGTTTTTAGACCAACAAATTTGGAATTTAACAAGTTTACACAAAAATTTCAAATATATGCCCTTAAACTTAAAGATTGCATTGGTAAAAACCATTTATACAGTTTATAAGTTGGTTTGGGGGTTTAGTTACACTTTAAGGAGTTTAGTTAGTAGGAGGAGCTAGGAAAAATGTAGAGTAAACTCTGTTCACTCAATGTTCTGACCAGACATGTGTCTTTATTAAATACTTAAACACCATCAAGGTCTCACCTTATTTTGAACTAATTCAGCTACAATACAAGATACCATTTGCTCCCTTTTCATTAAACACATTTAGCAAATACAAATGGTATTTGTTCTATGAATATCTCTGGTTATCCACAAACATAGTTACTACAACAGGAATAAATTATGTTTCTTACTTGTTCTGAAGCATTTGGCAAAATGAACATGTCACACTGGATAATCATATTCATTTTCAATATTTACAGGACCCTATGCTGACACGTGCTGTCAGTCTATGTCCATCCGACACAGCTACTGTCCCGTTACAGACCACTGATTTATTTTTTTATTTTTTTTATCTAAAAGTAAAGATTCATCAACAGGTGTTAAGAACATTGAATAATGATTCTCATCTATCAAATGATATCATTTTTCTGCTCCTATCTCAGGATCACTGATTGTTTTTGCTAGCTCTGGTCCAGTAGTTACAAAAAATGTAGTCAACCTATCTGCTACAGTGCCCAGTTTCTATTCATAATAATCCTTATCATAAAAATTTTCAGGAAACAAATATTTTTGGCTGTTGTGGGAAAAGGCATTTTAAATAAAAAAGTGAGAGAGATTCCTTCATTCTATCTTGGAGGTTTAATTATATTCCAATTGATCATACAGGAGAACAGTACAGATCACAGTGAATGCTGAATGCTGCCTCCTCTCAGCTCAAATGAAAATAAGTATTTATAAAGATCAGCAACCTTGCATCAATCTTTTCTGGAGACAAAACTATTCTCTCAGGGTGGGAATTTCTCAGGATGAAGGCACCTGGCTCTATAGCTGGGAATAAGTTAATCTTGACAGATACAAAACAATGGCAATAGCTTGGTTTAAATCGTAACACAATTAAGAGATACTCTCAAAACTAAGTATATAAGAAGAATCAATTTTCTCAGGTAGTGAGGTTTTCTCTAACCTCGATTCCCATGTGAACTCAACACCTGCTTTCTGGCCCAACTGCTCTTCTGTTTTTCACATCCTCTGCTCTCAGTGTTAATAATACTAACAGATGAATCATAATAATAAGTATCTACATCACAGTCTTCTCCCCATTTATCTAATCTCAAAGATAAATCAAAATACTAAGGAAAATCAACAATCAACAATAACAATTACTAACCTAAGAGCCGGGCATCATTCAAAAAGAAAGACAATAAAAGTGGTTCAAATAATTTCAATTATTACATGTCACATTGAATCATATCTAACAATTTTTTCATAATCCCATTCAATGTTTTCCCATATTTTTTTCTAATATTTATCATGTTTGAATTAATTCTGTTGACCAACATGCAGTCCACCACTCTGTTGTATTCCTTCTTTTTATCCATTTTAGAGCTCTTATAGTTCCTGTCTTAGACTGAAAAACCCAGGAGATGGTAACTGATGTCAGCAACCAAAAGTAGCAAAAAGTATCAAACCTTTTCCAAGCTCATGTTTGTTGAAGTAGGGGATTTATAGGGCTGATTTAACAATAACTCTCAGCAGCATATTATGAATGCAAAATATGTTTCAAATTTCAGTTTCCTTTAGGAAGTGTTTTTGAAAGGTCAGACATGGCTTGCTATTGGACACACATACTCCTTTTTCCATTCTATCCTTTCTTTTCCACTCTTTCTCAGAAACAGAGTTTCATTATCATGCCTCTGGGAGCCATCATGGTGAGTGCCAGAGAGCTGACATATTGATTTCAGATGCCCCCCTCCCTTCTCTCCTCCCCTAGGGCTGGATTGGCATAGTTTGTCTTGCATCCCTAAATGGAAGGCTGTTTTTCATTCCACTGCTTACTGTAGTTTACCTCTGACTATATGAAGGCGTGTTATTTGCAAATAAAGACACATATTCTGATCAAAGATGACTTCAACATATTATTAATCAACATAAAAAATAACATTATTATATCCATATTGACACTCGCAAGTAAAAATACACGGTTACTTTTTTCCCCCCCATATAGTATTCATCAATAAAACACAAATATATGAAATTCCATTAATATATATCTCTTTATGCAAACAGGGGAGGATGACTTGCAAGGCTTCGTTCTAAATTCTGACAGGAAAGTAGTTATACTCATGGCATTGCATTTTGGCATGGCATTTTACTGCCATTTTTATCACTTTGTGCAACTTTGGAACTTTTTTTTAATAGTTAGTTAATGCTTTTAATACTTTTTGTAAGATCAGTTGTAGTGGGTTATCAGGACAAGTTATCAGGACAATCTAAAATCATTTTGTAATAAAAGTTCTGCTCACTAACTCACTAACTGATTTCTTTATAGGCTTTCAGAACAAAAATCGTTACACAAAACTGGAGTTTTTTTATAAATGTTTCAGAGGGCAGACCATAAGTGATGTCTGCAGTTCAAATACATTTGAATCAAACTTTATTTATAAAGCGCTTTTCATACAAGAAATTCATCTCCAAGTGCTTTACAGATTAAAATGACCCCACATAAACCACATTCCCATCCCTCCACTGCAGGTTTAAAAGCATGATCCCAGTTATACCCCCCTCCCCCCAGCCCAACTCCTATGCACACACACACAGTTAAATGCAGTCGTAAAGGCCGAGTACAGATGAGCCAGGCAGCAGCAGATCAACAGCAGCAGCCAAGGCACTGACCCAGGGCGCCCAGAGGAGGGAGGGCTGTGGACCCCACCTCCACCCAAGCATTACCTGAAGAGCACCAAGGCAGCCACAGCAGACCACCCGCTCCCGATGCAGAGGGCTCCCACAGAGGAAACACTGGAAGGAAGATTAAAATAACAGGTAAAAATATTAAAATAAACACTAGATAAATATGATAAAATAAACAACAAAACACTGATAAAATATAATCAAGTAAAACTTGAAAAGCAATTAAACAGACTATAAAAAATATGAGTCAAAAGCTCTGCCAAAAAGTTGTGTCTTGAGCCTGCTCTTAAAAACATGAATGTTCTCTGTAGCCCTGAAGTCCTCCGGCAGCCTGTTCCAGAGGTGAGTGTCATAACAATTGAAAGACACATCACCTTGAATGTGTGTCCTGACTTTGGCGATGATAAGTAGACGGCTGACAGGAGCACAGAGGTTGCGAGGGTTCATATCAGTTCACACAGATAAGAGGGCCCAACACCATTAAAACACTTAAAAAACATAAAAATAACCTTAGAGGCTTTTAGAGTTAAAGGCCCGGCTCCGCGCTGTTGAGAATCCAGTAAATAGTCGAGGCCCATTAGCCAGCACGTAGTAAACAAGGATATAATCACCTAGCATTCCTCCAACAGAACCCACACAGCTGGGATCTCAGGCTGACTGGGTGACGGTATGTAGAAAGCATAGTTCCCAGCCCAAAGGGCACCACCAACCTGTCCGCATTGCTAACAGATTTTCCAAACTCAGTGACGCACCCACTGAGGTGCGTCACTGAGCTTTCTATCACCTGAGGAACATTTCTAGGATTAAAGGAATGATGACACAAGGAGACCTAGAAAAACTCATCCATGCTTTATCTCTAGCCGCTTGATTACTGTAAGTATCTCAGGTCTACCTAAAAAATCAATCAGACAGCTGAGTGATCCAGAACGCTGCTGCTCGTGTTCTCACTAGAACCAGGAAAGTAGAACACATCCAGTTCTAAAGTCCTACACTGGCTCCCTGTAGCTAGAGAATAGACTTCAAAGTGCTTTTATTGGTTATAAATCATTAATGGTTTAGCCCGAGTACATTAGAGATTGTATCATGGTACAAACCATCCAGATCATCAGGTCCTCCAGCTCTATTTACTGATCGTCCCTAGAACCAGAACAAACATGGGAAGCAGCTTTAGTTTCTATGTCCTCATTCTGGAACAAACTACCGGAGAATGTAAAGCTGAGAGACACTGAACTCTTTTAAGTCTAAAATTAAAACTATCTATTTAACTTGCTTATGAGTAACTGCTTTGTAAACTTTGATCTTTATATTATTTTATTGTTGTCGTTTTAATTTCTATATTTTATTCTATCTTTTAGCTTTATTTTTAAGTGATTGTGTATTAATTACGTGGATTTGTACTGTTAAACTTATATGCTTTGTAATCATGTGGTTTCATTATCACTGAATCATGTAAAGCACCTTGAATTACCTTGTGTTGAAAGTGTGCTATAGAAATAAAATTGCCTTGCCTTGCCTTGCCTTGAGGAACAGACTCTGGTAATTGGCAGTTCCATAGTCCAAAACGTGGCATTAGAGACACCATCGACCATAGTCAAATGTTTTCCTGGGGCCAGAACAGACGACATAAAATCCCACCTGAAACTGCTGGCTAAGGTTAAGCACAAATAAAGTAAGGTTGTTAATCACGCTGGCAGTAATGAAACCTGGTTACCCCAATCGGAACTCACTAAAATTAGTATTGCTTCAGTGTGTAAGTTTCTTAAAAAGATGTCGGACTGTGTAATCTTTTCTGGTCCCCTGCCTGATCGGACCAGTGACGATATGTTTAGCCACATGCTGTCATTTCATGGATGGTTGTCTGAGTGGTGTCCAACAAACGATGCGGGCTAAATTGATAATTGTAAAATTTTTCGGGGAAAACCTGGTCTGATCCAGAGAGATGGCATCCATCCCACTTTGGATGGAGCAGCTCTTCTTTCTAGGAATCTGGACAGATTTATTTGTCCTTCAAAACACTGAAAAACCAGGGTCCAGACCAGGAAGCAGAGTCATTGTTTATCCCACCTCTCTGCAGCTTCTGTACTGTTACCCACTCAATACCCCATTGAGATAGTGTCTTGCCCACGGTCAAAATCAAATACACTAAAAGTTAACCTGACAAAAGAAAACTATGACAATCTCATTAAAATAAATACAACTTCGTCCAAACAAGGAAATAAGGCAATTAGAGGTGGTTTACTAAACATAATATCCCTCTCCTCAAATACGTTATTAGTAAATGACTTGATACGTGATGATAAAATTGATCTATTTTGTCTATCAGAAACCTGGTTGCAGCAGGACGATTTTGTAATTATAAATGAGTCAACTCCTTCCAATTATCAACATTTTCACATTCGTAGAAGTACTGGGTGAGGAGGAGGAGTTGCAACCATCTTTCATTCAGATTTGCAATTTCACCCTATACAAATTATTAACTTTTGAACATCAAATCCTTAGTTTTCCTAATCCAAACTGGTCTGAACTTAGATAGCGCTTTTACTGACCACTCAGAGCGCTTTACATTGAAGCCATATTCAACCATCCACACTCGCATTCAGCCAACATGGCTTGGTAGGACAATATAGAACTTTTGGGGTTAAGTGCCTTGCCCAGGGGGACATCAACATGTGACTGGAGGAAGCTGGAGTTGAACCTATGACTCTCTGATTGCAAACTTACTACTCTACCACTGAGCCACAGTCTCCCAAGCTGCTTTTGTTTGTGGTTTTCTATCACCCACGAGGCACTTACTCTCAATTCTTGGACCAGATCTCAGATTTTCTATCTGATTTAGTTTTAAACACTGATCAGGTAATTATAATAGGGGATTTCAATATTTATATGGACATTGAACGTGATAGCCTAACTGCAGCCTTTAATATTATCTTAGATTTAATTGGCTTTACACAGAAAGTGAAGGGACCCACACACTCTGGTAAACACACTTTAGACATGCTACTGACATATGGCATTGAGTGTGATGAACTAATAGTGCTCCCACATAACCCAGTCCTATATGACCATTTTTTAATAACCTTTGAATTTACTTTACCCATCATTCCAAAATCTGAAAGAAAATGTAATTACAGTAGAAGTTTATCAGACAGTGCTGTAATAAGTTTTAAAGAATCTGCCCCATTCTTGTTTCCCTATCTGTCTCAGAATACCACAGTGGACGTCAGTAATTCCAACACTAACCCTTCAGAAATTGATGGTCTGGTTCATAGTATTACTTCCTCACTGCGTTTGGAACTAGACAGTGTAGCCCCCTTAAAAAAGAAGGTAATCAGCCATAGCAGGTTGGCTCCCTGGTTTAATGCAGAACTGCGTACTTTAAAGCAGAATACTAGGAAAAAGAGAGAAAATGGCGCTCTACACACTTAGATGATTCCTTTCTAACGTGGAAAAATAGTGTAATACTTTATAAAAACGCCCTTTGACAAAATAGAACAGCATATTTCTTGTAATCAATAGAGGTAAATAAAAACAATCCTAGGTTTCCTTTTAGTACAGTTGCCAAACCTACACAGAGTCATAGCTCTGTTGAGCCAACTATTCCCCCTTCTCTCAGTAGTCATGACTTTATGGAATTTTTCATGAGTAATTCTCTTTCAGTAAATGAGGCCGTATCAGAGAGAACTATAGAACCATGTCTATGTCTGTACCGTTTTGATACCCCTTTTTTCTAAGCTCAAGATGGCGCCGCGGATGGACGCCTCGGTACTTCGCTCCCTAGTACTTGTTACATTTTTACTTTTTTGCGTAGTTTTCTGCAATCCCTCTGCTATTAAAATGAGCAGAGAGGAAATCTTACAAATAGGGCTATCCAGTGCCGGACTTTTTTCACCGGTTTTTAATCAACCAGACTGCTTTATGGAGAGGAAGGTGCTTCTACATAAACGAAGGTTGGTGTACAGATGTCACAGTGTTAAAGAAGACATGCAGCCCTCACCTAGAGTCTTTTTTCATAAACATTTTATTCACCGCGGGAGTTAGCCTCGTTTGTGCTGGTCGCTGTATGCATTCCACCGCAGGCGTGTGTAACGGAGGCGTTACATCACCTCGCCGACCAGATCACAGACGTGGAGAAAACTCACCCGGACTCTCTGCTAATCATTCTCTGGGATTTTAATAGAGTAAATCTCAAACTTGAACTGCCTGAATATAGACAACACGTGACGTGTCCCACCAGGGACATGAACACTATAGACCACTGCTACAACAAAATAAAGAATGCATATCGCTCTGTCCCCCGTGCTGCTTTGGGACTTCCTGACCACTGCCTGGTCCACCTCATCCCATCTTACAAGCAGATGCTGAAATCTGCTAATCCTGTAGTAAGAACTGTGAAGAGATGGACTGATGAGTCAAAGATGCAGTTACAGGCCTGCTTTGACTGCACTGATTGGAGCGTCTTTGAAGCAGCAGCCTCAGACCTGGACGAACTGACTGACACTGTGACATCTTACATCAGCTTTTGTGAGGACATGTGTGTGCAGACCAAAACCTTCTGCACGTTCAACAACAACAAACCATGGTTCACTGCAGAACTGAAACGGCTACGCCAGGACAAGGAGGAGGCCTACAGGAGTGGGGATCGGGACCTGTACAAGCAGGCCAGGAACAAGCTGACAAAGGAGATCAAGGCAGCAAAAAGGAACTACAGTGCAAAGCTGAAGGAGCGTTATTCTGCCAACGACTCTTCTGCAGTTTGGAAGGGCCTGCAGACCATCACCAACTACGGGAGACCATCCCCCCACCCTGTGGGGAGCCCCCGCCTGACTGAGGACCTCAATGACTTTTTCTCCAGGTTTGAAAAGACTTTCACACCTTCCACCTCCCCCACCATCTCCATCACAAAAGGCCTAGCATCACCCCAAACCACCCCCATACCTGACCCCCTGCCTGCGCTAAGGATCTGTGAACAGGATGTGCGCCAACTATTTCAGAGACAGAGGATTAAGAAGGCATCAGGTCCTGATGGAGTGTCCCCATCCTGTCTGAAAGTCTGTGCTGACCAGCTGGCTCCCATCTTCACTCAGATCTTCAATAACTCCCTGCAGCTGTGTGAGGTCCCCTCCTGCCTCAAACGCTCCACCATCATTCCGGTTCCCAAGAACTCCCCTGTCACAGGATTAAATGACTACATACCAGTCGCCCTGACATCTGTGGTCATGAAATCCTTTGAGCGAATGGTGCCGTCCCACCTGAAGGACAGCATGGATCCCCTGCTAAACCTCCCGCAGTTCTCTATAGAGCAAATAGGTCAGTGGATGACGCAGTCATCATGGCTCTCCACTACATCCTGCACCACCTAGACTCTGCAGGTACCTACGCTCAGGTCCTGTTTGTGGACTTCAGCTCTGCGTTTAACACCATCTTCCCAGAGCTCCTCCACCAAAAACTGTCCCAGTTCACCGTGCCTCCCTCCACCTGCCAGTGGATTACCAGTTTCCTGACTGACAGGAGGCAGCAGGTGAAACTGGGTGACTTCATATCCAGCTCCCGGTCCCTCAGCATCGGCGCCCCCCAGGGATGTGTTCTCTCCCTACTGCTCTTCTCCCTTTACACCACTGATAGCATGTAAAGAGTCCCTTCTGTGAAACTGAAGTTAGCAGATGACACCACCGTCACACAGTTGAGCGTTTTTTTCCCCTCACCGTTGAACCCTCCCCTACCCAGATGTGTATTTCTCTATGTTTCATAAACGGGAGCGCCGCTCGGTGGCTTCATGCCCAACAGTGACCTGGATCTGTTTGTTGTTGTTGTTGTTGTTTGTAATGATCTTGGACAGGTTGTACTGTATCTGTAAATTCCTTGTATGCGTCATACTTGTATGTGTCATACTTGGCCATTAAAGCTGATTCTGATTCTGATTCTGATTGGACTCATCCGTGATGGCGACGAGTCTGCGTACAGCTGGTCCTCTGGTGCAGTCAGAACCACCTGGAGCTAAACCCGCTCAAAACTGTGGAGATGACAGTGGACTTTAGGAAGAGACCCCCATCAACATCTCCTCTCATAATCACCAACAGGCCAGTCCCCACAGTGGAGTCTTTCAGGTTCCTAGGATCCACCATCACACGGGACCTGAAGTGGACCTCCCACATACACGCTATAAGGAAGAAAGCCCAGCTAAGGCTGTACTTTCTGCGTCAGCTCAGAAAGTTCAACCTGCCTCAGGAGCTGCTGACCATCTTTTACACAGCAATAGTCCAGTCTGTCCTGACTTCATCCATCTCTGTCTGGTTCGGATCCACCACCAGGCAAGACAGGGACAGACTGCAGAGAACAGTCAGGTCCTCGGAGAGGATCATAGGTACTGATCTCCCCTCCATTCAGGACCTATTCCGGGCCAGGGTCAGGAAGCGGGCCAGTAAAATCACCACAGACCCCTCACACCCTGGCCACAACCTGTTTAGGCTCCTCCCCTCAGGCCGGCGTTACAGAGCGCTGTACGCCAAAACCACCCGACACAAGAACAGTTTCTTCCCCCAGGCTGTCGCTCTGATGAACTCCTAATAGTCACAGAGTGTGAGTCCATTCACATAATAATAAACTATAACTCTGCACTGCTGTATATACTCACTGTAACAATAACCCAGGTTTGGTGTATATATATATTATCCTTTATTATTTATTTGTATTTATTTTTATTTCCTTTTTTATGTCACTTATTTAAGTCTTGTACTGGAGAGAAAAGTTGCCGGAGTCAAATTCCTTGTATGTGTCATACTTGGCCATTAAAGCTGATTCTGATTCTGATTCTGTATAACATTCGGAATTATCACAAATATTAGCTTCATCTAAACCCTCAATTTGTATGTTAGACCCAATACCAACCAAATTATTTAAGGAAGTGTTCCCTCTGGTTACTGGCCCTATTCTAGACATGATGAATGCATCTCTAATAAATGGATATGTGTCACAGGAATTTAAGTTTGATGTAATGAAACCTTTATTTAAGATACCCTCCCTGGATCAAGATGACTTAGCTAACTACAGACCTATATCTAACCTTCCTTTCTTATTCAAAATTCTTGAGAAAATAGTTGCTAATCAATTATGTGAGAATCTAAACAGCAAAAACCTGTCTGAAGAATTTCAGTCAGGTTTTAGAGCTCATCATAGCACTGAAACAGCACTGGTAAAATTTACCAATGATATTTTAATGGCCTTAGGCCACGTCCACACTAAGCCGGATAACGCCTTAAACGTATAATTATTTAGTCTACACCCCCCTATCGTTCACACTAACCCGGTGTCGTTGAAGGTCTGTGGCCGGATAACTATTAGCCGGGTAAGAGAGCCATGTAAATCTTAATTCAACGGCTAAACGAACTAGTGTGGACAGCTTCCCCGGATAATGAAAGGAAGTGGCGTCAATGAATGCTGCGTCAATAACAATACGACACTACAGACAAAGACAACAGCGAAGAGTAATAAATCGATCTCGTCGTCTGTCCACACAAAAACTCTCTCTTCTTCTGAGCAGCTATTGTTCTCTTTGGTTACCGGAACAAGCAGATATGTAATGTGCTGTAGAGCTTCTTGTATATTATGTAGGCACTGGCGTCACGTAAATTATACGCGTGTTTCTTGCGTCTTTTTTGCGCATGCCCAGTATTTGCACAGGTCGGTATGGGATTGCGCAATCATTGGACCTTAAACGGACCTTAAACGGGATGTAAATGCTCGTGTTGAGTGGATAACATTGGGCGTCTAACTCCCCGTATAACCTTATGGGCTTAGTTGTGATGTAGCCTCAGATAAAGGATTTGTGACTGTTCTGGTCTTGTTAGAACTCAGTGCTGCTTTTCACACAGTTGATCATAATATTCTCTTAGAAAGGCTTGAACATGTTGGAGGGATCAAGGGAACAGCACTAGGCTGGTTTAAATCATATCTGTCTGAGAGATTCCAGTTTGTTCATGTTAATAATAAATCTTCACACTCAAGGGTTATCTGTGGAGTATCACACGGTTCTGTGCTTGGACCGATTCTCTTTATATATATATATATATATATATATATATATATATATACATATATATATGCTTCCAATTGGTAAAATAATTAGACAACATGGAATGAAATTCCCTGTGATGGACTGGCGACCATTTCCGGGGTGTATCCCGCCTCTTGCCCGTTGACAGCTGGAGATAGACACCAGCCCCCTCGCAACCCCTGGGGACTAGGCGGTTCAGAAAATGGATGGATGGAATTAATTTCCACAGTTATGCTGATGATACACAATTATATTTATCCATAAAACCTGATGAAACCAATCAGTTAGGTAGATTACAAGCATGTTTCAAAGACATAAAAACCTGGATGACCTGAAATTTCTTCTTTTAAATTCAGACAAGACAGAATTTGCTGTCTTTGGACCAGAACCTTTGAAAAGGAAACTCCTAAATCAATCACTTCATCTGAATGGCATTAATTTGGCCTCTGGTAATAATGTAAATAACTTCGATGTAATGTTTGACCAAAACATGACATTTAAATCCCATATTAAACAGGTTTCTAAGATTTCTTTCTTTCACCTCCGGAATATTGCTAAAATCAGAAACATCCTATCCAGGAGTGATGCAGAGAAACTAGTCCATGCATTTGTTACTTCAAGGCTGGACTACTGTAATTCCTTATCATCAGGAAGTCCACAAAATCCAATTAAAAGCCTTCAGTTGATCCAAAATGCTGCAGCAAGAGTTCTGATGAATATTAAAAAGAGAGATCACATTTATCCTGTTTTGGCTTCTCTCCACTGGCTCCCTGTTAAATCCAGATTAGAGTTTAGGATCCTCCTCCTTACTTATAAAGCCCTTAATAATCAAGCTCCATCGTACATCAGAGATCTGATTGTTCCATATGTTCCTAACACAGCACTTCGTTCTCAGAATTCAGGTCTACTGGTAGTTCCTAGGATTTCTAAAACTATAATGGGAGGCAGATCTTTTAGTTATCAGGCTCCCCTCCTATGGAACCAGCTCCCAGAATCTCAATATCTTAGTTCCGAAACCTCCAGTTCTGCTTCCTTTCTTTCCTCATTGGTACTGTCTCTAGACCGTACAGCATGGTTGGTCTCACTACTGTCTTGTACACCCTTCTCTTCATTCTTGCTGAAAGGCTTTTATCACACACCACACCTGACACTTTTTTTCCACCCATTTCAACCAGCTTGTACATGCTTCTTCACCTCTTTTACACACTCTCCACTGATTTGGACCATTGACCCTAACCCGGGCTTTCCAGAGGACGCGTCAGAAGCATGTTAAAGGAGCAGCACATTTCGCTCGCGTTTTTTGCTGCTTGGCCCTTTCCACCAGGGGCTTTATGAGGCACATAGCAGCAGGGAAGCAGCTGTCACCAAGTTAGCAAGAAACAGTAGTTATTTTGGCAAGTTCAGTGTAGTTTAATGATTAAAACTTCAAGGCCCATTTATTTTAGCCTATCATAACTGAAAAGGGTGCATATAGAATGATGGGGGGGAGGGGATTCACATTCATAAGTAGGATAAAGTCACCATCTTGCCCCATAGTAGCAGATATGTCACTCCATGCTTTATCGTTCTTGATGTCTTAATAAAAAATGTGACTGAGGGAGCACGGTGGCGCAGCTGGTAGCGCAGCTCACCTCACAGCTAGAATGTCCTGGGTTCGTTTCCTGCCGGGGACGCTGTGGGTTTGTTTGTTCCTCCATATCATCAGCATATGGAGGAACAAACACACCCTCAGCACCCACACCCTGGGTGGGGTTGGCAAAAGGGCCTTTCTGTGTGGAGTTTGCAATGTTCTCCCCATGTTCCCTTGAGTAGTTAATGTGAGCTACTCCCACAAAAATATGCATCAGTTCTGGCTATATATTGCCTCCTCTTGGCTGACTGAGGCGCCTGAGGGGTTGGAGAGGAACTGGCTGGAACAGTGTTATCCTTCCACACGCTATGTCCAGCTGGGGGAACCCCAGGTGACAAAATGGGCCTGCTCACTCCTCAAGCAGGAAGGAGGCTTGAGCTTCAGTGCGGGGCCCTCCTGCGGTCAGCAGAGGGAAGGCAATCCCCAGGACTGTACTTAGGAAGGAACACTGAAAACGTGGGATTAAAAAAAACATAAAAAAAAGAAATGTGACTGGGATCATACAGGATTGAGTGCTTTTCCACTTCAATGATAAACCGTTCGTCGTCCATGATGAAACACAAATTAGACCCTCCCTAGTAAGGAAGCAGCACATTTCTTTTATTTTGAAAATTTCCGGATGCCAAGCCATCTGATTTTCTGTTTTCCCCTATACAAAATGTAGAAATTTACACGTTTCAGAGGTTTACCGCATAGAAAATAGGACTGCCGCGTATATATGTGGAAAAGTGCTGCGACATGACGCTCCTGTGACGGGGCAGACTTCGCCTCTGGTGGGTATCAGCTGTGTATGACGTGCTGCTGCTGTAACGTGGTCCTGATGCGTCCGGTGGAAAGGAGGAGTAAGTACTTAAAGTTCTGTATTTTCTGCACTTCCACTTGTGTCTTTCTCTTTTTCTTTCTCATTTATTTTGTCTTGCTGCCACTAATCTTCATTCCACTCTTTTCCAGTGCATACCGCCATCTCTAGCTTTTCCTCCACCTCTGTCCTGCTCTCACTGCAGATCACAATGTCATCTGCAAACATCACAGTGCATGGAGACTCCTGTCTAACTTCATCTGCCAGCCTATTCATCAACAAAGCAAACAAGAAGGGGCTCAGAGCCGATCCTTGATGAGGTCCCACCTCCACCTTGAACTCTGTGACTCCACAGCACACCTCACAGCTCTCATACATGTCCTGCACCACTCTAACATCACCCTGTTATACACTTTCTCTAAACCTACAGAGACACAATGCAGCTCCCTCTGGCCCTCTCTGTACTTCTCCATCAGTGTCTTAAAAGCAAAAATAGGATCTGTTAACATCTATTCCTTCCTGTAGTGTTCCTCCTTCCACCAAACTACCTATATTCATTGTTTCAATAAACTGTTTTATTATATTGTAACTGGTCCCCCTAGTGTTGTTCTGCATGTAGGTCTGAAGGTAAACTAAAACATGAAAATGGTTTGAACATCCTACTCTCTCTCTTTTGCTCCTGCTCTACATCAACACATCATCCTTCTCAACTCCTCAAGGATTTTTAGTTTTTGCTGTGATATTATTTTTTAATTCATTTCACTTATTTATATAGGACCAATTCGTAACATATATCATCCCAAGCTACTTTACAAGAAAAGTCATTTCAATACAATTATACAAACATTTCAATCAGTTAAAAGTTTTCTTTGTAAGGAATCCCAGCAGATTGTGATGAGTCATTGATGTGAGGTTGTGCCCAGATAATGCAGACTCCAACCACAGCATTCCCTCATTAATCCCTCATACTGAACAAGCATGAAGTGTACTTATATTTATGAACATTTTGGCTTATGCAATGTTAATAAGACCCTCCCTGCTGTAAAACCCACTACAACAGAGTTAAAAAATTCACAGCAAAGTATCCTTCCATCTTCACAGCAACAAAACCTAGAGAGAATATAGCACTAAAACTGCAATCTTTTTCAAAGAAAACAGCGTAACCAATGTCTGAAAAAACTAACTAACTAACTAAAAGAGCAACTCCAACATGCAGCCAGCCAGAGCAGCACAATTTAGATATAAAAAGAATAATGAAACAAAATAAATTATCTCTTGATTGTTGCTGTAAAATAGAACTAACTTTAACTTTTTTGGCTGAATTTTAGCACTGTGCTCTGCTTTCCTCAAAAGACTTTTGATCCAGTATACTTTTTTTTATACCAGTCGAGTAGTATTTAGGTAGCTTATTGAGTCCCATACTTCATACTTGCATATTAAGTAAGAATGTTTTTTAACATGCGCCTTTTCAAGTAATTCTTCATTGTACAATTTTTTGTTGCTTTTTTTTTTTTGTTAAGATGTTTCATCAAACAAATGTGAAAAACATGAAATAGATTTAAAGAGGAAATGCTTCTTTAATGCTGTCACATAATCTGTGGGAAACTGCAGGGTTGAACATGATGGTCCAACCCAGTGGGGTTAGATTATAAGGCATCTGCTTTTTGTGTTTCTTGAGCTTAAATTTGTTTAGCTTTTACTAGCTGTGTTATCTATATTTATAACAATATTTACTGCTCACTTTATGTCTCCCATTCCCCTGCTGAAGTCCAGTACCCGCTGCACAGAGCCAGTTTCCCAATAGAGCTCAATTAGTTGAATCTAAAATTAAAAAGGCTAACCTGCAGGAGAAATCCCCAATTCTATCGTAATTTATTTCCATTGTGTTACCCAATCAATCTTTACCCACTATGCTCAGTTATTAGGCTATCTCAATCTCTCAATCCCCATATTGTTTCTCACCAGGACAGCAAAAATGTACAGCACGCCCTTAAAACACCAATTTAAAAAAAGGATTCTGTTATTTCACTCCTTACTGCACTTCTGTGAAACAGGCTGGTAATATTATTACCATTTCATATAATAACCACAGTAATGACACATAACCAGCTTCAGTACACCATCTCTGAAGCCTTCCTTGCATCCTACTCTTCACTTTGTTCGCCTCTTTGTTCTGATTCCTTTATGGGATCATAATCAGTACATCGTTGAGCAAATCAGAACCACATAACTCTCTTAAACATATTTTAATCTGTCAGCAGAATGCTGTTGGTGATGTTGAACCCATCCAAATCCTCAATAAATGCAAAGAGCAAATTAACAACTGGATTTCCCATAATTTCTTCCAACTAAAAAAACACAAAACCGAAGTACTTATCTTTGGACCCAAAAAAGATCGACTACATATCAGTAATCAGCTTAAACAGGTCCAACTAGAAATTACCAATCAGGCCAGAAATCTAGGTGTAATAACGGACTAAGACCTGAACCTCCAGGGTCACATGAAGGCAATAACAAGGTCAGCTTTCTATCACCTGAGGAACATTTCTAGGATTAAAGAACTGATGACACAAGGAGACCTAGAAAAACTCATCCATGCAGTTATCTCTAGTCGCCTTAATTACTGTAACAGTATCTTCACAGGTCTGCCTAAAAAAAAATCAATTAGACAGCTGCAGCTGATACAGAATGCTGGAGCTTGTGTTCTCAAGAGAACCAGTAAAGTAGAACACATCACCCCAGTTCTAAAGTCCTTCCACTGGCTCCCTGTAGCTCAGAGAATAGTCTTCAAAGTGCTTTTATTGGTCTATAAATCATTGAATGGGTTAGCACCAGTGTACATTAGAGATCTGCTATCGTGGTACAAACCATCCAGATCACTCAGGTCCTCCAGTTATAGTTTACTGATCGACCCTAGAACCAGAACCAAACATGGGGAAACAGCTTTTAGTTTCTATGCTCCTCACATCTGGAACAAACTGCCGGGAGAATGCAAAGCTGCAGAGAGACTGAACTCTTTTATGTCTAAAACTAAAACTTACCTATTTAGACTCGCCTATGAGTAACTCTTTTTACTTGCTTGTTTTTAATTTTCAGACAAATTATAGTGTTGATTAATGTAAATGCTTTCTTGTATTTTTTCATTTTTTTTTCAAAAGGGAAGAACAGTGAGCTTTTCAGCGAGATCAGTTAGTGAATAAAGTAAATCTTCTTTATTTTAACCTACTTGTCTTTAAATTTTTGTATAATTATTGTCTTGATTATTGTCTTATTGTAATTATTTTCTTGTATTTTAATCATCAAATTGAAGTGTGAACTGACAATTCAAAATAGGGAGGTAAATAAAGAACACAGTAAAACATCCCAGTACTCCACTTCTGTTGGGCGGCAGAGAAGTGGGAAAAACAAAACAAACAAAAGCTAATACTACACACAGCACTAATGTTTATGGTAAGCTCCTCGTACCAACTATCTATTGACCTCAGCTCAGGATAATGTCTGTACACATCAATGTCCCCACACCTATGTGTGTGTGAGCATGCAGGTGTAAATAAGGTTTCCCCATGCAAATGATTGATAGCTGGTGTAAGGAGCCGTCAATTCGTCCTACAGGAATTGACGCAGACATGAAAGAGGTCGGAGACGTATACGTCCAGATATCCCCAGAGCACAGGAGCCACAAGCGGACCAGCGCAGGGCCGACCGCCCACCAAGAGAGGAACAGATGGAGGCACCAGGGGAACACCCAGCAGCCGCAATGCTGGGGCCCAAGAGGTCGCAGGGACGACCCCACGGGTTCCGCCGGAAACCGGCTACACCAGGCAAGGCCAGACCAAGGCAAGACAAGGACACAGAGACCAGAGGATCAAAGGCACCCGGCCCCCCAGCAGGGCCTCAACCAGGGATCGGCTGACAAGGGTAACCCGCCGCACCAAGGCATGAGGGACCAGCAGGCAGCTGACGGGTGACAGACGCCACCGCCAACAACCCAGCCCCCTGCCCCCTCCACATGCCAAGGAGCCATAGTAAAAGCTGCAGCGGGTGTACGCCCTTCCCAGGCCGTGGCGAGCCAGCACCTGGACACCTAGATCTACCAGCTCCCAGGTCCAGATCCCACCCCACGCAGAGCGAAGAGACCAGGGACCCAGCCAATGCCTGACAACTCCCCCAAACTAACCGACCAGGCAGCGGAGCCCACAGAACAGAGGTCTGGACACCAGACGCAGTCACCACCAACCCACCGAACAGCACCAACCTACTCTTTAACCCCTGGAACACCCATAAGAGGTGCCCCTGTCAATCCAAGGAGGACATCGGCCTGAAACACCAGCAGCCCGACACACCGGCCCACCCAGGACCAGCCAGGTACAGTATGCACCAGGGCAGAGCCGGGTCACATCCGGGCCCCTAGCCCCAGACATCGAGAGCCACCAATGACCAGCAGGCAGGGGCATCCATCACTGATGGAGGGGAAAAAGTCTCCACTGAATGCTGAGCCTGAGATGCGCCAGGCCAGAGGGCATCATACGTACCCTACCTCTTCCACACACACACATTCTCACCAACACAGGACACCCGAAAAAGGATTCTGTAAATTCATACATCCCATACATACACTATACTCCCAGGCTCAGGGACAGACCCCCCCCCCCCATGGGAGATGGGAATGCTGCAAGGCACCCCCATCTCCCACCCTGGGCCCTCAGTGTCTAGATGCAGTTAAGCAGTGGGCACTGGCACCAGAGGCGAAGCTCTTTAAAGGGACTCTAAGGAAGTTTGAAATTTTGTGCTCACGATTGCCCCATCAGACCAAACGCGTAACTGCAATCTTAGCGGTAAGCTCGTGCATGAGGCGTGCATGTTGTACGTGCACTGGCAAGCATTCATAAACAACTTAGTCAGCTCTATACTCGATAATTTACATGTTTGCACGCATAACTTCGACTGAGGTAATAAATGTGATGGAAGATATTTAGACCAAATCAATTTTAGTTTATTTCTAGGATATGATACGTGGGAAAATGTGTAGCAAAGTGAATCAAGTACGAAGCCAAATAATAAAGATAAATTGATCAATCATGTTGATTAATAAATCACCTGAGTTAATTTTTTGAAGAAAAAATGCAAATAAAAAACAAATGTTAATGTATTTTTTTATTTTATTTTTATTTATACATTACTTGTGTAATATAATGAAGCATTGCTAATCCCACTTGAGTAAAATTTTAGATGCTTCACAGAATGAAAAGCAAACATATTTTAACCCAAAATAAACCAGACAAGGAGCTACACCCTGTTACAGGAAAGCTCCTGTTTCTACATATAATTTTTAATGTAATCTGAATGATGAGCTTTTTGTTTCAATTTGAGGTCAAGTGAATATACAGTAAACGCTGTAAATGGTCACTGGAAGTACATTTTACCTTGTAAGATATATTAATACCTACTGTATTAGTTTTATATTTCAACAAATTACTTCGAGAAGGGTTTTCTCTGCTCAAAACTATTTTTTGTAATAATTTAATTTTGTTTTATTTTACTCTATATGAAATACCTGAATTTACCAAAAATGTCGTGCTTAGGTGTCTGATATTTTAAAAGCAAATGTTACAAAGTACGCAAGCAACTTTTTTACCAAAACCTTTTTCACTGAGTAGCATTTTTGACAGCTACTTTTACTCAATTAAAGGTACTGCTATTATTACTTGAGTACAACTTTTGTGTACTCTACCCACATTTGTTCTGTAATTTGCATCAAGGTAAAGTATTAGCAACATTGTTTTTTCATTGTAAATGCAAAACCCTGACCAAAACACTCTATGCCTTGTTTCAGTTAACTTTATATAAAAAAGCTTGTGATTTTCTTCATTCTGTGTATGGAGGATCAGGGACAAAACCCCCGACCCATTTGTGGTTTACGTTGGTTTTAAAGAAGTCCCGTTCCACAAAAACCAACATGAAACTCATGACCAACTCAGAAATACTATTTACTTTTATTGTTATTGTGGCAAAACATTGTTGCATATTTGTATTTGTCATAATTACTTACATAAATTTGCTGTGTTCAGCTTAGAATGTTATCAGCTTTTGCTAGGGGATCACTTATCAAGTCCTGGAAGAGGATAAAATAAAGAAATTAGAATTATGTCATTTTCTTCCACCAAAATGGAGAATACATTTGGTTATCATCATTTTCTCTCCTCTGCATTGCGGTGTCAGCACCAATTCAGCTGTAGGAGGAGGGATGGAGACAGGACCCAGGGCCCTGGGGTCATCTGGCTGAATGCTTCTTTTTGGGAGTCCCCCGGCAGAGCTGAGAGCTGTTCACATGCACTGGAAGGTGCTTATGGTGTTTGTAGTCCAATGCCGCAAGGAATGCCCTGGCTTTATAGACGCCATATGAGAATGCAAAGCGTTTCCCCACTGGGAAGACTCAAGCTTAGAAGTAGTCCTGCAAAGAGAAAAACAAAATAAAAACTGCAATGTCTGTAGAGCAAATAAAATCCACCATAGTGATATATAATTTTGTGGAAGGGATCATGCAACGATACAGATCCTAGTATTGGGGCGACATTGTTCTAATTTCAGCCACAGCAAAAGATACCAACCGTCTTGTGGTTCATTCTCTTTTTTTTGTGGCAGAAGTATCCAGTAAATTATTTTAGAAAAATTACAAGAAAAAAAAAATCATAATTATAAAACATATGAGATTAGAGATAAATAATCTTAAATCATGTAGGTCTAAAGCTCCTTTCCATCAAACTCAATTCTGGTCCTAAAAACAGCAGAATATAATAATATAAGAGCAAAATATGACAATACATAATGACATATACACATAGAATTTCAGAGAGAATAATTTGTTACTTATACACTTGTTTTCAAAACTATTGGATCATCTAAAGCTTCATCCTGTTGATCCATTGAGTTGATGCTACACAGAAAAAAGCCTATAGCCTACATAAATTACAAAAACAGGGTAACTGTTCATCAAACAGGAACCTATTTATTTTTTGTGATGAGGAGAACAATAACTAGGAACAGGAGTTGCATTTTGTTTACTTTATAATTACCTATCAGACTCCTATAGTTCTACAAAGTTTAGATACTCCGGTAAAGTTAGAACTTTTTTTTTCTCATGATCCCAACAAATTAGCTAAACAATGCTCAGCTGTGAGCACAACAGACAGTCAGCCTAAAACATGTTCCTACTGCGGACGAAGTACACAAACCCCCACTTTGAACGCGTCGACTCTTTTCCCCCCACGTATTTAGTAAAGATTTCTTACCTTTCAAGCAAACATGACGCCAGCTGCAGGTCTTTTCTCATACAGAGAGATTCAGCGTTCTCCACCTCTCAAACGCCGCCCGCACCGGCTCTTTGCCTACATCGATCCAACTAGTGTTTCTCCCTCTTTGGAGCGCTGGAATAAACTCTTGGTTATCTTGGGCTGGAGAGTTGGTGGTGCTTGAAGCAGCTCTCTTCTTTTTCTCGGCAGAATCATAGGGCAGAATCCATGCTTCCAACGCTATCCCTGCTACAGTTTTAGCTGCAGGAAGCGATAGAACGTGAACGCGCATGACGTCATCACACATTAGGAGGCTCAGAGGGAGCGCTACTTTTTCAACCCGAACAGTAACAAAAAATAATTAATAAAGTTATTTTAAAGGCATATAGAAGCAACCACGGTGAAAAGCCCAGGGCTCTTTTTACTGACAAGGACATTGCTGGATTATGTATGAGGAAGAAATTTTGTAGCTCTATACATTTATTTGCTGTTAAACTTCCTTAGAGTCCCTTTAAAGGGCTTTGCCTCCAGCGCTGAGGTGTATCCACCGCCAGGTCCCTACAGTGTGTGTCTCATGTAAATGTTGCGAGTGAAAGTGTCTAAGTTGTACAATTAAAAGTGGGACCAAGGCTGCCACAGGGCAGCGAAGACGGAAACTCCTCCCCGCACACCAGTGACGTGCCCACGCCCCAAGGCCCTATGTGAATGGTATAATGAAGGACCAGGTGGACAGAGGCCTCTGGGGATGGGGAGGAAATGACTGGAGAGACACAATGCCATCTGGAGGGAGCCAGCTCCCCTGCTGACTCCAATAGGCACCCCCGTTCAGTACGATCCACCAGGGGTGGGAGGCCTCAGCACGTCAAAGTCGGGGCCCACGGCCATGGCACCACCAAGCCCCATGGGGGCCAAGGCCATCCCCCCGGCCCATCCCAGGGGGAGACCTAAATTCATCCCAGCATTCACTATCAAAACACAGGACACTAGACACCCAGGTTAAGTTTAGCCCTCCCTCCTGCCGCACATCCTTCCCGCCGTCCATGTGAACCCCATTAGGGAGAGCACCTGTGCTGGATGGTAAACACCTCCCCGCCAACAAGAGAGGCCCCCAGCACCTCCAGTTAGGAACCCAGCGCACCACCGACTCGGATACCCCGGCCACACCGTGCCGTGCCTGAGAGCAGACAACAGCCCCAAGCGGCTGACCCACCAGGCCGACATCCACCACCCTTTATATCGCCATCCGATGGCTGGGAAGCAACTGAACCCAGTGCCCCCACCCACGAGCCCACACCCCACCACCCGGCTAGCCCACTGCAGAGGTGTCTGTCTCTGCAGTGGGCTGGCCGTGTACTTGGGCCAAGACCCAGGAGCCACATCCAGTGCCAATATGGCTGACCTGGCCCAGAGAAGCCACCCATCCGCCGCAACCCTGACGCATAGGTATGGCAAGGGGCCATCAGGGAGCCGGCAACAAGAACCGGCCCAGGGAGATGGAAAAGGCAGCAGTGCCCGCTTGCCATCGGCCAACCAGCCAACCTCAGCCCCACCCAGCCAGCACCAGCGGCAGAGGCCCCCCCATGGGCCAAGCCCCGGTCAGGACACTAGCTGGGGGGCGCAGCGCCCCAGCTAGAGCCCCAGGCCCAGCCCTGACCCACCCCAGAGCAGCACAGCACCAGGCCAATAACCCATGTCCGCCAGCGCAACACCCCTAAGGCGCCACATGCAGCCACTAGGAGTAACCAGCCAAAGCCCCCAAAGTCCCACCCAAGGTGGGGCCCATGGCACCTAGCGCCCCAACCGCAAACGGACCCACCGCCAAGGACCCCCGTAGATGCCCCGGACCCTAAAGCTCCACATCAGCGCCCATGTCCCACGGAACAAAATAGAGGGCCCCACCCCCACTTGGTGATGGCGCTGATTAAGGGAGACCAGAAAGATTGATCAGATGTGGAGGCAGAAGCTCGTTCTAGACCAATGTAATCCAGAAGGAGATCTCTATATTGATTGATACTAAGAGCATTTTTTTTCCAGTGCAAGAGGATATTTCTCTTAGCGATGCATTAGGCAATGTGAACTAATTGCATCAACTTTGTATCTATGGTAACTTCATCAAAATTTCCCAGCGAGCAAACTGGGGGAGAAGGTTTGCTATTACATTTCAGACACTGTGATAGGTCTTAACAAATCTGGGGCCAATATTTCTTAACAGGTGGGCAGAACCAAAGAGCATGACAATAATTGTCTGGTATATTGGTTCTACATTGTAAACAGGAATTAGACGACGTAAAACCCATCCTGAACATCCGTTGGCCTGTATAATGTAGTCTATGAAGGATTTCATGTTGTATTAATCGTAGATTAGGATTTTTAAGAAATTTAAAGGTTCTTAAAGAAATCTGAGACCAGAGGTTTTGGTCAAATGAGATGGACAAGTCCATCTCCCATTTTGAATAGGGAAGGGCTATTGATTCGTCTAATGTATGTAATGTTTTATATATATTATATATTAGTTGGGGGGGGGGGTAAGATTGAGAAAGTCTAAAACTTTTACTGGAATTTGTAATTCAACCATATTCAGGCTAAATTTATCTTTTATAATCAATTTAATTTGTTGATATTTTAAGAATTTATTCTTGTGAATCCCGTCTTGGTTAACCAGTGTATTGAATGGGATAAAATCTGTTCTGTCAAATATGTGTTCCATGTATTCAATTCCTTTACAACTCCAGTTTGGAAAATTGATCATACATTTTTTTGTAAGATGTCTGGGTTGTTCCAGATGGGTGTACGTCTTGCTAGACTGGTAAGGACTCTGTTATTTTAAGAAATTCCCACCAAGCTGTCAGAGAGGAGCTTATACTGATACGTTTAAAACATTCATTTTATTTTATATTTGAGCTAATAAATGGTAGGTCTGAAAGTTTTATCATATTGCATAGTGTCTGTTCAACCTCTATCCAGGACTCATCGAGAGAACTGTGTTTTACCCATCTTGATATGTATTGGAGCCCGTTGGCTAAGAAATAATGATGGAAGTTTGGTAGGTCTAGACCTTCTTTACCTTTGGACTTCTGCTGTGTTTTCAAGCTGATACGTGGGGGTTTATCTTTCTAAAGAAATTTAGAAACAGAGGAGTCCAGAGATCTAAACCAATCAGGTGATGGTTTGCTTGGGATCATTGAGAACACCACCTCATGTTGAGCCCATAGCACAATACTTGGCACGCAGAGACCTTGTTACATCAGGCCTGTACCAATATGATGATAATCCGGAAGATTACCGTGCGTGGGAGTCATGTTTCACTAATGCAGTTGCTGGTGTTAAACTCACAGCAGCACAAGAGATGGACCTCATGATTAAATGGCTTGGAAAGGAGTCTGGTGAGCAGGTGAGACGTGTACGCTCTGTCTACATAAACAATACAATCTTGCCCTGCAAAAGGTGTGGGAAAGACTGCATGACTGTTATGCTGCTCCTGAAATAATTGAGAAATCATTGTTTCAGCGTCTTGATGGTTTTTCAAAGATTTCAGCCAAAGATAAGATTAAAGTACAGGAGCTCGCAGATCTTCTCATGGAGATACAAGGTGCCAAAGAAGATAGATATCTGACTGGCCTGTCATACTTCCCGTGGAATCGCACAAATTGTGGAAAAATTTCCATACGGGCTGCAGGATAAGTGGGTGTCTTCAGGCTCTTGGTTTAAAGAGAAAAATAATGGTCAATTCCCACCTTTCGAATATTTGTGTGACTTTGTTTGCTATGAAGCAAAGAAACAAAATGACCCCAGCTTTAATTATCATGGCATGACCACAAAACCCGAAAAATCCTTTCCAAGGACTCATAATTTCAACAAATCTATCATGGTTCATAAAACTAATCTCCATGCAACCAGTGTTGACCTGGATAAAAACTGCCCTCTACATGGCAAACCACATCCCCTTAGAAAATGTAGAACATTTGAAACAAACTCTTCAAAGACAGAAAAGCCTTTCTTAAAGAGAAGGGAATATGTTATAAATGTTGCTCATCTCCCTCTCATCTTGCCAGAGACTGCAAGGTTTGCGGTGAAGTGTTTAGAATGTGGTAGTATTAACCACGATGCAGCCATGCACCCTGACCCACCACAACAAGGGGACAAGGTTCTCCCAACACCACAAGAGGATGGTGGGGAGGTAGAACAGCCTAACATTCCTGATGTTAGCACACGCTGCACCAAAGTTTGTGGTCCAGGTTGCTGGGGTCGATCATGTTCCAAAATATGCCTCGCAAAGATTTTCCTTGAAGATAATAAAGACCAGACGATCAAAGTCTATGTGATTATAGACGACAAGAGCAATCGCTCTCTCGCTCGACCAGAATTCTTCGAGCGGTTTTACACAGGGAGTGAACCATTCCCTTATCATCTTACCACCTGTTCAGGAACAGTTGAAACGTATGGCAAATTAGTAGAAGGATTCTGGATCGAATCAATTGATGGAAAAACCTTAAACTCTCTTCCACCACTTCTGTAGTGTCAAGACATACCAAACAATCGTGCAGAAATCCCAACACCACATGCAGTTCTTCAACAACCTCATCTCCGACATATCTCCCAACACATTACAGAGCTGGACCCAGAAGCGGAAACACTCCTGCTGCTTGGAAAAGATGTGCTTAGAGTCCATAAATTTAGACATCAGGTAAATGGACCACACAACGCTCCATTCGCTTAGCGCCTGGATTTAGGATGGACAGTAATAGGTGAGATTTGCTTAGGTAAGTCACACAAATCTACAGTGAACTCATTCAAAACCAGTATATGAGACAGTGGACGCCATTCAATCTTAAAACCATGTTCAAGCTCCATGCATGCCAAGAATGAAAGTCCATGTATTTGGTAATACACCATCCCCTGCAGTTGCTATTTATGGACTGTGAAGAGCCATCAAAGAAAATGCACAACAGCCTGGTGATGATACAGTAAAATTTGTTGAAAGACACTTTTACCTGGATGACGGATTGATCTCTCTGCCATCAGAAGCCAAAGCCATCGACCTGCTCCAACGAATGCAGGCTTCTCTTGCAGAATCAAACCTTCGATTACAAAAATGTGTGTCAAACTCCAAAGAAGTTACTGAAGCTTTCCCACCTGAGGACTGCACTACAGTGACTAAAGATTTGTACATAGGTGGAGAAACGGCACCCACGCAGAGAAGTTTAGGTCTACTCTGGGAGATCAAGTCAGACACATTCACCTACTCTACAGCAAAGATAAACAAACCATACACACGACCTGGAGTTCTTTCTACAGTCAACAGCATTTTTGATCCCCTTCGGTTGCTAGCCCCTGTAACAATTGAGGGAAGGGCTCTCCCCAGAATACTTACATCTGGTCTGTCAGACTGAGACATGCCCCTCCCGGATGACAAAATAAAGAGCTGGGAAGCTTGGAGAGATTCTCTCTAAGATTTAAAACAGCTTTACATTCCACGCATTATTACCATGACTTTGTTGACTGAAGTTGTACACAAAGAGTTATGTGTCTTCGCGGATGCTTCAAACAAAGCTATTGGAACAGTAGCTTATTTAAAGACAGTTCAAGAAGATGGAAAGGTTGAAGTGGGATTAGTCATGGGAAAGGCTAAACTAACACCCCAATCAGCACCAACTATCCCAAGGTTGGAACTGTGTGCTGCTGTTCTCGCAGTAGAGACTGCAGATTTTATCCAAAACGAGCTGGATCTTAAATTTGATTCAGTTCATTTCTACACGGACAGCAAAGTGGTCCTTGGATATATCTGCAATGAGACAAAGAGATTCTACATGTACGTCCACAATAGAGTTCAAGGAATTCTTTAGTCTTCGATTCCTTCACAGTGGAACTATGTCTGCACTAAGGAAAACCCAGCAGACAATGCATCAATATCTTTGTCTGCATATAGCCTTTAACAAACGTCATGATTCACTGGTCCTTCCTTCCTACGTCAGATATCAACATCAACAGGAGAAAATGGAAGATTTGAACTCATCGAACCTGACAAAGATTGTGAAATTTGAAAAGTTCAAGTACAAACATGTACGATTCATCTAAAAGAAGCCACGCTTAACATTGATCGTTTAAACGCTTTTCTACCTTTACCTTCCTTGTCAGAAGGCTTGCCTTCCTCATTCACATTGCACAATCCCACAGACAAACAAAAAATACGGAGCAATGCAAAGGTTGGCATAAATGTCACTTGCCACATTCAGCAGAAGAAAGAACTCAAGCAAAAGATGTTATACTGAAAGCAGTACAGAAAGCAGTATTTGCTAAGGAACTGCTGACATTAAGAGCAAACAAAACAGGGTCCAGAATCAGCCCCTTATTGAAGCTCAATCCAATCTTGGAGGATGGATTAATATGTGTTGGAGGATGGCTAAAACATTCTGTACTGAGTTCTGCAGAAAAGGACCCCATAATTCTACCTAAGGACAACCATGTTCCTTTGCTGCTAATGAGACATCACCATGAACTGGTGAAACACAAAGGTCACCCTCTCACAGAAGGTGCTGTGATGGACAAATTTATTACTATGATTCATCTGTTAGTATTATAACTGAGAGCAGAGGGTGTGAAAAACAGAAGATGCAGATGGGCCAGAAAACAGGTGTTGAGTACACATGGGAATCGAGGTTAGAGAAAACCTTACTTCCTGAGAAAATTGATTCTTCTTGTATTCTTTGTTTTGAGAGTTTCTCTTATTGTGTTACGACTTAACCCAAGCTATTGCTATTGTTTTGTATTTTGCTAAGATTCACTTACTCCCAGCTATAGAGCCAGGTGCTTTCATCCTGAGAAATTCCCACCCTGAGAGAATTGTTTTGTCTTCAGAAAAGATTGATGCAAGGTTGCTGTTCTTTATAAATACTTATTTTCATTTGAGCTGGGGGGATGCAGTTCTGTACTCCTGTATGATCAATTGGAATATAATTAAACCTCCAAGATAAAATGAAGGAATCTCTCTCACTTCTTTATTTAAAATGCCTTTTTCCCACTACAGTGCATAAAGGGCAGCAGGTTTGTGGATTTTAAGCTGCAAGAGTCTGATCAATTCAGTTCTCAACAAATGTATTATATGTTGCAAACTGTGAAGGAAGCCAGAAGAACAATGCATGGCTAACCTGCCTCCAGAACGTCTCAAAGCGTGTCCTTCCTTCACATATGTGGGACTTGACATCTTTGGACCTTGGCTTTTCACTGCAAGACGCACTAGAGGAGGTCACGCTGAGAGTAAGCAATGGGCCATTATGTTCATTTGTCTCAGCTCAAGAGCTGTGCACAAAGAAATTGTTGAGTCGATGGATTCTTCCAGCTGTGTGAATGCTCTCAGGCGGTTCTTTGCACTCAGGGGACATGCAAAACAACTTCTGTCTGACCGAGATACCAACTTTATTGGTGCTTGTAAAGAGCTTGGCATGGATAAAGGTGTACAGACATACCTAAGTGAACAGGGCTGCAGCTGGAAGTTCAACCCGCCAGATGCTTCCCACATGGGAGGCTCCTGGGAGAGCATGATTGGCATTGCCAGAAGAATCCTTGATGCAATACTGTTGCAGCATAAGAGTAATTTAACCCATGAAGTGCTTTGCACGTTAATGGCAGAAGTTACAGCAATTGTGAATGCACGACCACTGTTCCCTCTATCCACAGACCCACATCAACCCTTCCTTCTTTCGCCATATATTAGCCGCGAGTTCCGCCTCCTCCTGGAGACTTTAGTGACAAGGACCTCTACACAAGCCAATGGAGACAAGTGCAAGCTTTGGCAATTCAGTTTTGGAAACGATGGAGCCGTGAATATCTCCCCACTCTCCAAAACAGACAAAGTTGGAGACTTGGTGCTTCTGAAGGACAAACAGGTGATTCGCAACTGCTGGCCAATGGCTACAGTTACAGCAACTTTACCTTGAGACGATGGCTTTGTAAGGAAAGTTGAGGTGCAGACCGGAGATCAAGGCACCACAAGGGCATTCCAGAGACCTGTTACTGATGTTGTTCTTCTTTAGCCTACAGAATAATATAAGTGCAAATGGTAAGCTCTTTAATGTTTTGTTGCCCCATAGTGGCCAGGCGGGGAGTGTGATGCCTTTAAGGTATTTGTTTATTTTCTGATGACATATATATATATATATATTTTTTTATAATTTGATTTATTATCCTTCTTCAGAGTTTAAAAAATGATCGAGTGGTCATAAAGAGAGTTTATTTTGAAAGAGCTGTTGGCTGACAGTCATTTTCCAGTTTATTACTGGCTCTCCTGAGAAGCATGGCAGACATGTTGTGAATGTTCTGAATTTAATCTTTTGCCATCCGCTAACAACCATCAAAGAAGCAATGTCGTAAATTCATAAAGATAATGTATAAAAACAATAAAAAGTGATATTTGTGAAGATATTTAAATATAAAGGAAGAATTTAAAAAATATGTATCTCTGTTGTGAGAACATGCTAAAAACTGTGTGAAAGCATGACATATTGCTGAATAACATTCAGAAATCGGTGTTTATTATATTTTGAGTTTTATTGTCAAAATTACTGATTACTGTATGTTTGTTTGCAGTTTTCGCCGAATGTAGGTGAGGAAGTGTAGAAGTAAATGATGAACCTTACATTGACTCTGTCTTCATTCAACACGGTTTATCTTGGTGTTTAATCAGTTCCAACACGCTGCATGAGAACAGCAAAGCTACTCTTCCAATATCTGATATGGGAAGGGATTTCCATCTGGCCAGATCATCTTCCACTTTTTTAAAAAGTGGGACATAGTTTAGCTTTGATAAGTCTGCCAGTCTTGGTGAGATATGGATTCCTAAATATGTAATATTTCCTGACCGGAGTTGCACAGCAATGGGACTCTGGAAGGAACAACTGATTAGAGGGACTGCAGATTTTAACCAATTTATGGAATAGTCTGAAACTCTTGAATAAGATTTTATCAACTTGATTACCTGAGAGAGAGGTTTGTGAATGCTGTAGAAAAAGTAGTACATCATGTGCATACAGACTTATTTTATGTTCTATTTAATTGCATTGTATACCTTTATTATTATTATTAGTTTGCCTGATTGCTGCTGCTATTGGTTTAATAAAATTCGCAAACAGGGAGGGAGAAAGTGGACATCCTTGCCTGGTACCTCTCTGAAGGAAAAATCTTGATGATGTTTGATTGTTAGTCCTAATACATGCTGTCGGGGAGCTGTATAATATTTTTAACCAGTTTATGAAAGAATTTCATTTTCATTTTGAATTTAAGTAAGGTTTTAAAATTTTCTAATTTAAAAAAATATGTATGCAAAATGATCAAAAGCATCATAGTACTCATGGTGACTTGGATATTGTTTTGTAGTATTGCCAATCAGTGTTTTCATAGAACTGTAGCACCTGTAATAATTGTTGGGCTTTTTAATGTACAGCTGCTGTGTTTACAGAACTTTGAACGTTACTCTGCCATATATATTATATACTTGCCTGATTTGATGGTTGTTAATCTGGCCCATGTCAGTACAATTTTTAAAAAGAGATTTTGTTATACATTTCTGTTGTTTTGTACTCTTGCCCCAGTACAAAACTTGTTTAACACAAGGCTAAAACTAAAACTGAAACTAATAAAAAGTAGACTGAATCTAAGTATTTTCAATAAACTAAAACTAAACTCCTTAACAAATGGTAAAAACTAATTAAAACTAAAAGAGAATTTCATTAGCATGGACCACGCCTACGGAGATTAGATTAGTTTTGATTAGTTCATTTATTGACAAAGGTTAGATAGATTATGTGTCTGGAAGGATGCACTGATGTAGGCTTGTAGACTCTGTGTGGGGGTGCAGTTTTCAGAAGTCGGTCTTCTTCTCGAGCCTGCTCAGGACCCCCCCAGACAAAAAACCTGAAAGAAACAGATATTAGAGCTGGAGTTTGAAAGAACAGATAAGCAGATGAAGGGATGAAGGGATGAGGGAGGGGATGAAAGGATGAGGGGATAGAAGGATGATGGGGATGAAGGGGGGATGAAAGGGATGAAGGGATGAGGGAGGGGTTGAGAGAGGGAATGACGGAGGAGATGAAGGGATGATGGGATGAAAGGGATGAGGGGATGAAGGGATGAGGGAGGGGATGAAAGGATGAAGGGATGGAAGGATGATGGGGATGAGGGAGGGGATGAAGGGATGAGGGAGGGGTTGAGAGAGGGAATGACGGAGGAGATGAAGGGACGATGGGATGAAAAGGATGAAGGGATGAGGGAGGGGATGAAGGGATGAGGGAGGGGATGAGGGATGAAGGGATGAGGGAATAGTAAAATGGGGATGTAATACTGAGACGAGATAAAGGATCAGCGGGAGGGAGGGTGGGGTTTACGAGACCACAGTCTGAGCGAGACTGATGGCTAGGTGCTCGGGGTTTAAATAGATCACAGAGTAATTAGGAATGGAATTCAGGTGTGAGATGCCAGGTGAGTCAGATCCGAGTAGATTAGTGAGACAATACTGAATATGAGGCGTGGTCCAGCTCACGAACCTAAGTTAACATATTAACTTACATTTTATTAGCATGGACCACGCCTACGGAGATTAGATTAGTTTTGATTAGTTCATTTATTGACAAAGGTTAGATAGATGATGCGTCTGAGACAAGCTCTACCAGCTCAGCGTGCCCGACTCCCTCTGCAGGTGGATCACTGACTTCCTGTCGGACCGGAGACAGCACGTGCGGTTGGGGAAGATTGTCTCGGACAATCGGACTACAAACACTGGGACTCCTCAGGGCTGTGTACTCTCCCCCTGGCTCTTCTCGCTGTATACAAACTGCTGCACCTCCAGTCACCAGTCCGTAAAGCTGATCAAGTTTGCGGACGACACCACCCTCATCGGACTTATCTCAGACGGTGATGAGTCCGCCTACAGGAGAGAGGTGGACCGGCTGGCTTCTTGGTGCAGTCACAACAACCTGGAGCTGAACGCCCAGAAGACAGTGGAGATGATCATGGACTTCAGGAAAGTCACAGCCCCACCGTATCCCCTCACCCTGATGGACTCTCCCACCCCCATCTCCATCGTGGACTCCTTCCGTTTCCTGGGCACCACCATCACCCAGGACCTCAAGTGGGAGCCAACCATCAGCTCCCTCATCAAGAAGGCCCAGCAGAGGATGTACTTCCTGCGGCAGCTGAGGAAACTCAAAGTGCCGACCGAGATGCTGGTACAGTTCTACACGGCCATCATCGAGTCCATCCTCACCTCCTCCATCACCGTGTGGTTCCCCGGCGCCGCAGACCGGGACAAACACCGACTGCAGCGCATCGTGCGTGCTGCTGAGAAGGTGATTGGCTGCAGGCTCCCATCCCTCCGGGACCTGTTCTCCTCCAGGACCCGGAGGCGTGTGGGTCGGATCACAGCTGACTCTTCTCACCCTGGACACCGACTATTCTCCCTCCTCCCCTCAGGCAGGAGGCTACGGTCCATCCAGACCCACACCTCCCGCCACCTGAACAGTTTCTTCCCCTCCGCCATCAGACTCATGAACAATAACAAGACCCGATAGTTCAGTTAAAGACCCATGTAGGATAGAACCATCTGCACTACGTAACTTTATTTTACTGCACTGTGTGGTCTGATCACACTTAGATCTGCTGCTGTCATTCACCTGCACATCTGTGAATGGAACCCTGCTGCTGCTCTCATGTTAAAAAGGATGTTTATCTTTTCATAGTTCTTTTATATACATACAGATTATAATATTTATAAAGACTTTAGCCTTATGGCTCATTCTTTTTATTTTATTTTTTATTTTATTTTATTTTATTTTATTTTTACTTATGTTAAATGTTTTATGTGCACAACTGTACCGGAAAAAATTCCTAGTTTGTGAACTTGTTCTCAAACAATGGCAATAAATCGATTCTGATTCTGATTCTGATTCTGGAAGGATGCACTGATGTAGGCTTGTAGACTCTGTGTGGGGGTGCAGTCTTTGGAAGTCGGTCTTCTTCTCGAGCCTGCTCAGGACCCCCAAAGTTGGTCATTATTTAACAAAGCAAGGAATGAGCATGGTGCCAACCCTCGAGATTATTATGAATGTAAGAACAGTATGCTGAGGATGACAAACGACCTAGGATTTGAATAGTCTTGTCGGAAATGCCTAACTGAGAAGCTGAAGTGCCTGCGCCCATGCGGATGGAGTGGATTGAATAATTATCAGGGTTGATGCCAGATCTAAACGGGATTGATTAGAGGAAGAGAGTAACCTTAACAGATTGTGTGGATGCAGCGGGTAAGGAGGTCAGAGGTTATAGGGAATCGGTGATAAGGTTAAGGTGTTTCTTGATTCTTAAGACCTTTGAGCAGCATGGATATGTGGCTATGGGAGAGAGCTGGACGGGACTTGCCGGTAGCCAGTTTAATGAAGAAATGAATGCCAGAAAGGTATGATTGAATAGTGGAAACGCAGATTTATAGGATTGTATGTGAACAGGTAATGAAGAGGTGAATAGAAGACGGGATGAGTGAAGGGAATGGGAGGTTATACGTTACGTAGAAACTTTTAAAAAACTGTTCCATCTTGAAAGATAAGATGAGAGAGTTCTAGGAGCAATGCTGTTGAGGATAGCGTTCTGAGTACTGATGGAGAGGCCTTGAAGCTGTGTAGTTTGTTGTAGATGGTTGCTGAAAACAGTGGGATCGGAGTTGGATGAGGATCTGCGTCTGGAGCCAAGGACCTGAATTTCTGGAAAGAGAGGCGAGAGAGTGAATCAGCGATAGAATTCCGATCGTTAGATACATGAGCAGCACGGAGAATGAACTGAAGTTTGGCTGGCGCCAGAGTGAGTCTACGAATGAACTGCGTGATGCAGGATGAAAGTGAACGGCCTTTGTTTATGATGTCGACAACGGCAGAGTTGTCTGAATGAATAAGGATACAGTGCTGAGACCATTCATGCCCCCCCAAAAAAAGGGGCTGCAATCGCAATGGGATCGATTTCATAATGAGCGGATGAGAGAGAGGCCGACTGGAGCTGCAAACGTTCGAACTCGGGGGCCATGTTGAAGCAAACCGCCTTCCATTGTAGAAACCACCAAAAGCCTGCGGAGGGTGCTGCATCGGTAAATAGCCAGATGTCATCTGGATGAGAAATTCATAAAGTCATTGTAGAAGAATGAAATGCCGTTCCAAGATGAAAGAAATTCTTGCCGAAAGGCGCATTTCCATCCGGCGAGGTTCTCAATGGCGAGACCATGAAGCAAAGGGATGTTGGCGGCGGTGGACAGGTGAGAAATAAATGATGTCCCCTTAATGGGAGTGGCGAGGTGCTGTGATAGTCAATCTGTTTTGGAAGTGGGGTTATGGGGGCAGGTGTTCCAAGCATGTGCCCCTCCGCAGAAAGAGCAAGTATGCAAGAGCCTACAGCTGGAGGCTGAGCAGCCAAGGTCATTGAAATTGTTACACACCATCCTGCCACCTTGGAAAAGGATTGGACGGCCGCGCTTACCCATGCCCCCGGAGACAGGGGCATTAGGTTTAGACTGTGGTAGAAGAGATTAAGGAATCACTGAAGGGGGAGGGGCAGGTGAGGACGAACAGTTGGGGACTGATGAGCAGCATGATGATGATGGCCGAGGTCAGAGAGGAGTGACAAGAGTGCATGCAGTAGCAGGGTGGGAGGAAGCACCGCAGAGGCTGCAAGATAGGGATGCCCGGGTCGCAAAGATGCGGCAATATAACTCGGAGTCTAGACAACCCCAGTATGTACCTTGATTGTATTGGGCGAGACGGCCCGCTGCCTGGGATGAGAAAAGGACGTGATATTGATAAAACCCCGTTCCTCCAAATCTAAGGGCCATGTCAAGGACAATAGACAAATAATCGTCTAACTCGGTCCGCCGGTCAGGAAACACTGAGCAAATGATGTCCCTGTAAAGAGAGAATGCAAAAGCAAACTCTGTGGGGGTCAGATCTTTGGAACTAGAGCTAAGAGCTGAACCTAGCTGCATCAGCCCCATTCCGGTCTGCAACTCCCGGGGCTGACCTGAGAGACCTAGAGAGGGTTGGAGAAGGAGACCTAAATCGATGTAATTACCATTCAGAATTTGTTGCCGGAGAGCGGGTGAAACTGGGGAAGGGCGATTGATGGAAGAGGGTGGCCGAATGGGGGGTACTGCTGTAGAAAGGGTGTAATGGTTAGAGGCTGAAGTGTAAATAGACGAAGATGGCAACTGAGACAGCGGACCAGTAAAACTTTGAGGTAATGCGGCGATAGGTTGTTGAACCTTTGAGCCTGCTGGTAACACGGAAGGGTTAGAAGAGGTTCCTGGAGCATGGATGGAAGCCTGAATTGAACCTGTAGGAAACATAGAAGGGGGAATGTGGGGGAGAGGAATTGATTGATTTAATGAAGATGCGGCCTGAGAGGCTAAGAAAGAGAAAAAAATTAGTTATGAATGAGGCAAAATTTGAGGGAAATGAGACGGAAGATGCTTCCCCGCCAGCAGGGGGAGCTGTAGGTGTTGGCCCAGCAGCTGAGGGCTGGGATATGCCCTGAGAGGAAGTGGGGACTGAGGCTGAAATAGGAAGTGGATTATGAGAGGAGGAAGTTTGGGTTAACGGTGAAGTAGAGGGAAAAAGGAGCTTGAAGAGGCAAGATTTATTAGCAGAACGGCTAAAGGGGATGCCTCTTTCCCTGAGTGAAGATTGCAAGCGGGCTACTGTCCACCCAGACATGTCCGGACGGTTGGAGACGGAGGCGGAAGAACGACGAACTCTGGGTGACTTCCTCATCCGGAATGAAGCCGGACGGGAACGGGGAGGAGAAGCCCTCCGAGCTGGACTGCCAGAGAGATCGGGAGGAAAGTGCTGAGCTTGTGGTGAACAGGGAGCCTGAAGTGATCGGGACGTAGAGAAGCTTGGAGCCGATCGGCCTGCAGCGCCTACTGAGTCCTGGGGCGCGAAGAGGACGCACTGCAGGAATGGGAGGAAACTTGGACCGAGCGGCCCGAAGCCAGAGAAGAAAAACGGGGAGGCGAAGCCTCGAGACGAGAACGAAGGGAGTTAGATGTGCGGGGAGGAGATGGAGAAGGGCGCCGATTTTGAGGCGCGGAAGTCGCTGGAGAGGGATCCGACTGCGCAGAGCCAGATGGAAGAGCTCTGGTTGACTGAGAGGACTGGCTGGAATCCCGATGAGCTGATGGAAGCCTGGCACAGCGAGAGACTTGACGGACCACGGATGGAGGTGATGGTCCAATGATGGAAGTCTCGGATTCGGAAGGATCAAGGGTAAGCACATCCATGAAAATAGAGCTTGTCTTCGCTAACCAAGGCGGGTTTACGAGACCACAGTCTGAGCGAGACTGATGGCTAGGTGCTCGGGGTTTAAATAGATCACAGAGTAATTAGGAATGGAATTCAGGTGTGAGATGCCAGGTGAGTCGGATCCGAGTAGATTAGTGAGAGAATACTGAATATGAGTAGAGAGGGCACAGTCTGACGGCAGGCGTCAGGCGTGGAGACGTATCGCGTTGGTAAGACGTATCGCGTCATTTCCTGTTTTGTGACTAACTCGTTTGTAGCAAGTCGGTGTTTCTCTCTCTCTTGAACTGATCTAACTTTCTCTGTCAATAAGTTTTTTCTGAGTTGCTTAACACACAAACACATTAAAACGTTAATTTTCTTCACGGTTTAGGACTCTTTAAGCGTTTTACTGGGTTAATTACTTTGTTTTTAGGTAAGGTAAGGTACCGCTTGGTTAGCTTAGCTTTACGGCTAGCATGGCTTCGGCAGCTTTCTCTCTTGTCCCTCCATCTCTCTCTACACCTCCTCCTCTTTCCTGCTCTCTCTGTCAGATGTTTAGTTACTCCTCCGCCTCATTTAGTGAAGTTGGTAGGTGTAATAAGTGCAGCATTTTTGTAGCTTTGGAGGCGAGGGTTTCTGAGCTAGAGGCCCGGCTCCGCGCTGTAGAACAGCCAGGCCCAGCAGTAGCTAGCGCGGAGTCAACTAGGACAGGACCTAGCCGTCCTTCAACAGCTCCCGTGCAGCCGGGACCTCAGGCGAGCTGGGTGACGGTTCGTAGGAAGATTAGCGCCAGACCCCAGTCCGCGGCCAACCTCCAGCCCCTTTCTCTGAACAATAGGTTCGCCCCGCTCAGCGACGCACCCGCCGAGCAGGAGAGGCCGATTCTTGTAATTGGCAGCTCCATAGTTAGGAATGTGGCTCCAGAGACACGAAAGACCACCGTCAAATGCCTTCCAGGGGCCAGGGCTGCGGACATTAGGTCCCATCTGAAGCTTTTGGCCAAGGACAAACGGCGGTATAGCAGGATCGTTATCCATGCTGGTGGCAACGACACCCGGCGACGGCAGTCGGAGGTCACTAAAATTAGCGTAGCTTCGGTGTGTAGGGCTGCCAAAAAGATGTCTGACTCTGTAATTTTTTCTGGTCCCCTGCCTGATCGTACTAGCGATGACATGTACAGCCGTATGCTTTCGTTCCACCTTTGGTTGTCAAGGTGGTGTCCAGAAAACGATGTGGGCTACATTGATAACTGGGGGGCCTTCTGGGGAAAACCTGGACTGTTACGTAGAGACGGCATCCATCCCACCGAGGACGGAGCTTCGCTTCTTTCCAGGAACATTGATAGGGTTATCTCTAGTTCCCCAAAGCCGTGACAACCCAGAGTCCAGCTCAGGGAACCCAGAGTCCAGGTCAAGGAACAGGGACTGCCACCCACCCACTACCCTATAGAGATAGTTTCCCGTCCACTACCCAAAACTAATGAATTAAAAGTTAATGCTACTAGAGCAAAGTATAAAAATCTCATAAAGATAAATAAAACTCGGACTGAACATAAAAACAAATCAATTAAATGTGGTTTACTAAACATAAGATCTCTCCCCTCAAAAACACTCTTGGTAAATGACTTAATTTGTGAAAATAATATTGATTTGTTTTGTCTTGCAGAGACATGGTTGCAGGAAGAGGACCATGTCACAATAAATGAGTCAACTCCCCCTAGCTACTTAAACTTTAGTGTCCCTCGAAGTACTGGTCGAGGAGGTGGAGTAGCAACTATCTTTCATTCCGATTTACTAATTAATCTCCAAAAAAATAATAATTATAGTTCCTTTGAGCATCTAGTTTTTAGCTTTCCTCATACACATAACAAAGCAGTAAAGCCACTTTTGTTTGTGGTCTTATATCGTCCACCAGGACCTTATTCTCAATTTTTAGATCAGATTTCAGATTTTCTATCTGACTTAGTTTTAAACACTGATAAAGTCATTATAGTCGGAGACTTCAATATTCATGTTGATAATGAAAGTGATAGTCTAAATACAGCTTTTAACACTATCCTAGACTCAATAGGCTTTACTCAAAATGTGCAGGGACCAACACATTCTTGTCACCACACTTTAGATCTTGTGCTGACTTATGGCATTGACTGTGAAGAAATAACAGTCTTTCCACATAACACTATCCTGTCTGATCATTTCCTTATCACTTTTAAACTTTTAAACTATGCCGAGAAGACCCCGGCATAGTTGTCGACTATCGGTCTCGTGCCGGTATTTAGCCTTAGATGGAGTTTACCACCCACTTTGGGCTGCATTCTCAAACAACCCGACTCCGAGAAGACCCCGGCATGACGGGGGCCGTTACCGGCCCTACACCGTCCACGGGTCAGGAGGACTCAGACAGAGTGTTGGTAGCCAGGTCTCCTAGTAGCTAGGAGACAGGTTAATGTTAGTAGCTATGCTGCTTTAGGCTAGGCTGTTGGAGGACATTATTAGGGTCTGTTCCTACTTTCTCTCCTACTTCTCCCCAACTGCATGATGTGCTGTCAATTCAAGCACTAACCTGTTTTCTATTATAGTAGGTGCTCCGGATTAGCCCTGCTTGACGACCCTGACTAAGATGGCATTGCAGTGACGGAAAATTCTCCACGTCCTGCAACAAACTTCTGCATCAGTTCTATTGCTCTTTCTGTGTCTCTGTTATGTATTCTCCAAGCCACAGACGGTCGCGGCAGATAACCGCTTGTGCTGAGCCTGGTTCTGCCGGAGGTTTCTTCCTGTTAAAAGGGAGTTTTTCCTTCCCACTGTCGCTGCATGCTTGCTCAGTATGAGGGATTGCTGAGAATTCCACGACGCAATCTTCTGTGGTTCTGTAATTTCTACACTTAACATTGTATTGTAATAACTCTTTTTGTAAAGTGCCTTGAGATGACATCTGTTGTGAAATGGCGCTATATAAATAAACTGAATTGAATTGAATTGAATTGAATGAGTAGTGGTCCAGCTCACGAACCTAAGTTAACATATTAACTTACATTTAAAATCTCACGTCAGAACTAAATAAAAACTAAAACAAATGAAAATTTTAAAACTATTATAACCTAGACCAGGAACACCAATACTATCCATCCATCCATTTTCTGAACCGCTTGTTCCTCAAGGGGTCGCGGGGGGGCTGGTGCCTATCTCCAGCTGTCAACGGGCGAGAGGCGGGGTACACCCTGGACAGGTCGCCAGTCCATCACAGGAACACCAATACCAAATTTGCAAAAACTTAAATAAAACACTTAGCTCTCTAAGAACCAGCCTGCACTTCACAACTCAGAGCAGGCCAAATGTCCATCAAACTGCTTCTAGAGGAAGCTGTCAGGAGTGGGAGTCTTTGATATGATGCTACTAGTTGTGAGTTTTCATTCCAAGTACATCTTTCCCTTTCAAATTTTAAATCCAGTCTATTTATATGGCAACGGTTCAAAGCAGATGTCCTCTCAAGGCACTTTATAAGAAAAGTCATTCAATATCATTCAATCTACAAATCCCAGCAGATGCCCCATTAATGCAGACTCTAACCACAGTAATCCATCAAACTGAGCAAGCATATAGCGACGGTAGAGAGGAAAATCTCCCCTTTAACAGGAATAAACTTCCACCAAGAACCAGAACCACTACCTGGCTCGGTATGAATGGCCATCTGCCACGACCGTCTGGCAGTCAGCTGTTATGGAATGTTCTGATGTGGAATGGTAGGCCAAGAAACACTATGGTCAGGTTCAACAGATACTAAGGAGTAGAATTAACAGCGGTCACTAATTTTTATGCAGAGTCAATATCTACAGATGTTCAAAGATTGTGACATCCATGCAGTAGTCTGCCTTTGCAGGCTACTGCCTGTGCAGGCTACTGCCTGTGCAGGCTACTGCCTGTGCAGGCTACTGCCTTTGCAGGCTACTGCCTTTGCAGGCTACTGCCTTTGCAGGCTACTGCCTTTGCAGGCTACTGCATCCAAGTCTTACATCACCAAGTGCAATGTAACATGTTGAAAGCAGTGGAACAAAGCATGTTGCATGTATATAATGTAATGCAGTGGAGAAGTGTTTCCCACAGAGTTGTGTCATGCTTCTCTGTCTGATAATCCAATAGATGAGTGGCACTTGTCTGACTGCACTGTGTCATGTGTAAAATCTGTTGCAGAGGGGATTATAGTAAGGCTGTCATGGTTTTTGATAGCTGTCTGACCCACATACACAAAACTCTCAGGAGACAAGATGTGATAAGTTTATGCACCAAACACTGGAGAAGTGAGAAACTTTCTAAAACACTCAATTATTCTTGTACTTTATTCTGTCGCAGTGACTCGCTCCATTTTGTGATAATAGGAACTGAGATGGGAATTTTTTTTTTCTTTTTGCCTTATGTTGAAATCAATTGTGAAGCTTATTGTGTATTTGTGCTACCCAAAACACTTAAATTGCTTTTTCCCTAATTTCAAAACATCAAGAGGCACCATGGCTGCAGCACGTTGGAAATGAGTACATGATCGACACTAATCAGGGCACATAGTACACTGATGGTAAAGCAAAGTCAAGTACCGGTCACTTCCATCCCTCACTCAACCTCCACTTCGTACCCAACCTCTCCTTATATTGCGTTTCCATTTTTTCTTTCATCTGTGAACTGCAGACAGAACAAGACTAAATGCACAGATTCTATCGAAAATCCACAATCACCTCAGTAGTTTGTCACTGCTGTTTTCTGATTTCTTTACACTGCTTATTCCATCCTCATTTTCCATTCCAGGATTTTGGTCTTACTAATCATGCTGCTGTCTGATAAAACCCTGATAAGCCCAGTGCAGAAATCACATAATAGATCAGAATTTTCTGGGCTGGTTTAGAGGTAATTACCAGATCTTACCTTTTAATTCTTCTGGCAGTTCCTGTGATCTGTGAAAATGAAGAGGAATGTACCATGAACCGGTTTTAATTGGGGTTTAGATGACTTTCACATGAACTGTGAAATTGTTTTAATCAACAGAAAGGGCAGCATAAAGAGTGTTTTTAGACAGTGTTCTGCGTATTGCCTTCAAGAACAACTTAGCCTCTGTTGAATACTACCTTTATGAATATCTGATGGCTATACTAAGGGGAGATTTGGGATTATTATAGTAACTTCAGGTTTTATATGCCAGAAGGTTTGTTTATTTTCCAATTGGTCTGAATTGATTATGTTTGGAAAATAAAATTATGAGGAAAAACTGCCTCTAAATCCGTCATTGCTTCAGTCGACTGTTCTTATGCTTTAAAGGAGGCATTAACATCCATTTTGTAACTTTTAACCACATTTACATTTCATTGACTGTGATGGAGATAAGGATAAGGCTGATTGAGTCTGTGTTGGAGTTTTTAACCCTATAGGCGCCGGGGTTTTTTCTATAAAATATTCCATTTTAATATGACTAGTTCAAAATGTTCTAGCTTTAATATGGTTATAGCTAAAGGTACACTGTAAATTAGAAAAATCTTCAGTATGATCCAAAGTTTGTGACACGAGCAATATCGTACATCTAATTTGCATATTATGACGTCATCAGGCGTTGGCACTATTGGATTGCATGACTTTTACAATTGTTTGCTTTTTAACATTGTTTAAAACTTTTTTTTCGTCTAGATTTGGAGTTAAAGTTTGAATGGTAAAGTAGGCCTACCCATCCCCCTCTCAGTCTAAAAATGATCAGAGGTGGTCAAGAGGGTCTCCTGGAGGAATGCAATCCCTACATTAAGCTGATTCAGATGTGACATTACTTTTCTACGTTTTATTGGGTGATTTAAGGATTTCACGTTCCAGCTGATAAAAGTGACCTGGCAATCCCCTGATTTATTCATATTCAGATGAATTGGCCTATCCATAGTCTGTCATAGAGCGCATATATTCTGAAATGCTGTAATGTATAATGATCCTGGTTAATTTTTTATGTATAAAGAGAACCCCCTCCTCTGATATGTTAAAAGACAAAACAGAAAGAAAAAGAAAGACAGAGTGTAAAGTAAAATTTGGTGACTGTTAAGCCCCTCTCAGAAATATCCACTCATTAAGTTCTTGTGTGAGGAACTATTAGTCTAACATATTGCTCTGCTCTTACATAAATTCAACAAGAGATTTTTGTGACATTTAGGTGTAAAGATGGCGCCTATTGGACAACAATCAGGCACCTTTGGGACATCCTAATAAATCTATGTCCCTGTACAATTATATAACATGGATGACTAATGGTTCAAAAAGTTAACAAGTTAAGTTGGCAAATTATTGATTATGACCATCAGCAATTTATCTGGTGCTCATTTTCATCTCCCCTATATCGTTCAAATATTGTTCCAGCATCCATTTGCAATATGTAATGACCTTTTACTGATCCATTTAAAGTTATGGAAACCGATAAAAATAAAATTAAAAAAATATATTAAAGTAGAGAAAGGGGAGGGAGAGTTCACAAAATGATTAAAGCAAACATCAGGTCATTATATAATTAACTCAAAATCGACCTTAATTCAGAATGCAAAAGTATATGTATATACAAGATAAGATGACAAGTTTAAAAGTTTTAAAAGTCCAGCCACATTTATTTTAAAAGGGAAAAAAAAAGAAGTTAGAACTGAGGTGGCCTGTGGCTTAAATGATTATCATTTTACTTATGATTGTCAGCACTAACAGTTAGTTCTGGTTATCCCCTCTGGACAGACCATATCCTGTTGTTCCAGTTCCCTCACGGACAATGTTCATATGATGTTTATATACTTACCATTATGGAGAGATATTCATAAGGCAAAGGAGGGAGGGTTCAAATTATGTTTGCTTTAACATATGCCATCGCTTCAGTGGTGTCCTGGAACAGTTTCTCAGTTCCGTTGTGTTTGATGTGGAGCCGGGCGGGGTGCATGATACCGTAGCGGACGTTGTCACGTCCTCGAAGCAGTTTTCTGACCTCGTTAAAGGCTGATCTTGCTTGGGCAACACTCGGTGGATAATCAGGGAACACAAGGATGGTGACTCCGTTGTACTGCAGGGTACCGGCTTCTCTGGCTCGGCGGAGGATCTCAACGCAGTCCTGATGGTAGTGCACCTTTGCAATAATATGCTCGGGGCTTTCCATCTGATCTTTTTGGCTGGTGAGTGCGATGTGACCTGTCGATCAGCACATCTTTGTCCATTTTTAGGGCCACTTTTATTAGTTTCGAGACCGCGGCGGGGGAACTTGACCCGGTTTCTTCAGCCACATTCAGGATACGTATATTTGACCGCCTCATTCTGCCCTCCATGTCCAGACACTTTTCCTGTAAGTTATCCACGTTTCCCTCAAGATTTTTCACGGCATCCCGCAGTGATGTTACCTCGTCTGAGCAGACGGAGAGGCCGTGTTCTACATCCGACACTGTCGTTTTCACTTTTTCCACGTCGGCCCGCAGCGCAGCGGTGCTGCTAGCAATATCTGTCTTGAGTGCTTGTAGCTCCAGCTTAATCACACCAAACTCGGCAGTGAGTGCACTCTTTAGCTCCGCTTGGAAAATACCACTTATCTCCGATTTAAGTGAGGGGAGTATCTCAGCTTTCATGTCCATCACATTTAGTTCAGAAGACTCGGACATGTTGCTAACATTGGGTGTGCCAGCTCGGTCAACACCTGTCTTGCTAGCAGCGACGTAGCTGTTCTTACGCATATTAAGTTTACTCACCATTTGGAAGAAGAAAGTTGGAGGGAAAAAAATGGAATCTGTCCAAGCTATATGGTGGTGCTTTAGATTGTCTCCTTGTATTTTACTGTTGATGTAGGGCGCAGAACATAGGGTGAGTGTGGTTCAGTGGTAGAGTAGTTGGCTTGCAATCGGAGGGTCGTAGGTTCAATTCCAGCTTCCTCCAGTCACATGTCGATCTGCCCCTGGGCAAGGCACTTAACCCCCAAATTCTAAATTGCCCTACCGAGCCCTGTTGGGTGTCGGTGTATGAATGCGAGTGTGAATGGGTGAATGTGGCTTCAATGTTAAGCGCTTTGAGTGGTCAGTAAGACTAGAAAAGCGCTATATAAGTTAAGTCCATTTACAATTTAAAATCACATTTTCTGCAGAGCTTTCCCAACACACGACCTACTTCATAGCTGTTCAACCGGAAGTCCCCTGCAGACTCATTTCTACTTGCAGTTGCGTCCGAACCATCCAACAACTCCTTCAAGCAGTCAACATGGCGTTTAGCTTCCTCCATTGTAGGTGGCAAAGTAGTTCCTTTGTCCTTTGACCCTCTGCTTCCGCCGCAGTCTCTGCACGTACCATTGGCTGTCTCGGCTGCTCATCACTGAGGCCCGCTTCTGCTCGTTCGGGATAGGCTGTGTAGAATTAAATTTTTGTAAAAAAAATAATTCAGTGCATGTTCAAGCAGAGACAAAGGGGTCAATTTCCAGTTCTCAGTTTTATTTTAAACAGATTAACATATGCAATTTACAGAGAAACATGCCCATTTTCTCTGGGCCAGATAAAGACATCTGACAACGAATGGTTTCATGCCATAACATTTATAGACATCCAAAACTTCCCAGGATCTGTGCGTCTCTTCTCCCTCGGAATCTGCTCCAATCAGAACGTTTTTAAAAAGTGTCTTGACACCGACTGGTCCGTCAAGAATTATGCATTCATGAGCTGGAAGTGTCCTCCTCTTTGCTTTTACAACTGCCATTTCCTGGGTCCAGGTCAAAAGTTAATTCTCCCAGGCTTTATTGACACAGTCCTAAACAAAAGCTGGTTAGTGTATTGACCATTGTCCTGCTCCTACATCAAAAGATCCGAGGTCTGGCCTGTGAGTCCATCCTGAATTTTATGGTTTTATAGTCCCGGGTCCTCTCAAGCAAACCTCCTAGTTTTATGGCCTGCAATAAAACTCTTTGTCTCAGAGGTCCTCAAAAGTCACACATACTTACAACATATACAAGGGCTTTGATGTTCCTCAAAAGGTGCCCAATTATCCAGCCTTCACATCCTGTAATCGTGTGATTTTCAATATGCCATGATACATGACATTTAACACATATGATCAAATTTTGCATACTACAGCCGCTGCTTCCATCCGTCCTGACGTGGCAGTTGCTCGTTTGTTTTTGATCAGGGGGGCAGAATCTAAGTCAAGATCAATCTCTCCACTCATCTTCAAAGCTGACAATGTCTGTTTAGCTGAATTGTACGGAGGTGTTTGTGTATCTTGTGTTAACCCACTCTCTGATTTAGAATCAGGAAATGGTGCAGGGAATGGAGGTGTGACGGCTGCGTCTACGGGTGGAGCCGTCGGCTGTGTGTCTGAATGTGCAGGAAATTTAACAGAACGATTCTTATACTTTTTGCGTTTGGGTTCTAGCGAGTTATTATCGAAACGTCCAGTGACGTCTCCAGAAAGATCCAGTCCCCCAGCCAACTTCTTAAAGTCGGCCTTCCGCTCACACCAAACAGCTTCGTCCTTCCACACCTTGAACGCGTTTATGTCTCTCAATAAGTTTATATGTAGAGCCTCGTAAGAAAGCCTTGGATTGTAATCTCACCCCCTCTAAGATTAATTTCTGCTCGAGTTTTTCTATTTCTGCCAAATCAAGACTACCTCCGATAAGGAAATCCTATTTAGAAATCGAACAGTGAACAAATTCCAAACATTCTTTACCGTACTTGCATTGAACAACAAACGGCAGAATCGGGAGCCGAATGACTAGATTTTGCTGATCCCTTTATGCAAAGAATGAAATCCAGCAAAAACTTCTCTCAATTAAATTTTTTAAGAGTGAAATAAATCATTTGTAATCTCTTTGAGCAAAAGAGGCATTTCTGAGCCGTCGGTCGCAACTTCATCATGTTGAAAAGCATGAGAAAGCACCTCATCAGGGTCCTCAGTTAAATGAATCACCCTGGTGACATGCATGGTGGAGATCAGCGAACGTTTGTAAAGTTTAGCAGATCTGGAGTATGTCGTGGTCAATAATACCACCCCCAGTTCAGGAGTACTTAGAGTATAACATCTTCAGTGGAGAAAAAAGTCAGGCTGAGTCTTAATTTAATTTCACCTCTGCAGAGCGTGGAGAAGACCTGTGTCCCAGGCGTTCTGCCTCTGTTCTGCAGACAGGCTTGCTTTATTCAATCCACATGATGGCTCACAGCACATACACACCAATACATTTGCTGATTTATTTCCCCACACACACAATCAGTTACTGGTTGCGAGATAACGGGTACCTGGCGGCGCCTGATGGTGCCTGGCTCTGCAGCTTCTCTCTAAAAACAACTCCCTCTATGGTACAGCACATCTCATATCAGATACTACTTCCTCCAAGGCCTTTAGCAACTTTCAGCAAGCATAAAACATTTAATCACATTAAAAATCCTCAATAATCCCCCTTTTGAACTCTCTTAAGAGTTCAACATAAGTCAAAGCAGTACATACCGATAGTAGCTAGAGAGTAAATAAACATATCAAAAATCATAATCATGTTAGAAAAGCACACCTCAAAAAATTTTAAAGTACTTCAAACTCATCCTCTTCATTCTCTTCCACAGGTTCTTCTCCTAAGAGAGCAATCATCATGTGTGTAGAGTCCTGGGGAGCAGGGGAGATGGCTGAGGTGATTAATCCGTTAAGGAGGGCGCGTAGGCATGGGATGCAACAGCATCTGCACGTGACCATAATGGCTGTAAACACTGCTAGGGACACCCTTATAGACATAACTAAACTTTTATATTTACCAAACATATTAAGCCAGGAGTCTCACATTTCTTGGTCCACTCCTGAATGTTATACCCTTCGTGATATTTTATCTGTCCGTCCCTGCCTTCTTCCGGCCAGACCAATCGAGTGATCCAAATTATCATGTGTGTTTTGTTTTTTCTGGCCCTGTAACAGGTAATAATTATTCTATGCTACTGTAAGTAAGTTTATCCTTCTTTCAGCTGTTTAGGCCAGTCCCACTGCCCTCAGGAGTCCCCATAAAAATACAGCCATGATTATACACCAAAAAACGATAAGCACGTGGAGCCAAGCGGTTGTCATTTTTTGATTCAAAGTTGATTAGATATACAAGTGATTATTTAGTCTGCAGAGGTGAAAACAGTAAAATGATAAATGATAATATTTACAACAAAAGTTTTGTTCTTCTTAACCTGGCACTTCCTTTTCCCCTATCTGGCTCCTGGCAGCTGGGAAGTGTGGTTTCGCTCTTTGTCTTTGTAGCCGTTGGCTGTTCTTCTGTTCCTCCTCCTGGTCGTCTACTTCTGGTCCTGGTCCTCTTCACCTTTGTGGATTCAGGGGTCGACTACCCTGAACCCTGTGATTTGGCCGGGGATTATTCTGCCCCACTATTTGGCCTCCTCACCTAATTGGAGATCTTTCTTTCTCTCAGAGAGGGATCTCTGAGGTCCCTCCGTGGGGGCGCACTGGCTCCAGTGATACCAGGTGTCTCATTTCCCTCTCAGGCGAACAGCATGAGACGTCCTCTCCACCACCTGGTATGGGCCCGTCCACCTGGGTTCTGACCACTTTCTCTTAGTGACTTTTAGCAACACCCACTCGACATCTGGTGAGCTGGTGACCTCCGTTTCGCCTCTTTGGTCCTGGACCTGCTTGGAAAACTGAGATACCACACTTTGCAATATGTTAAAATACATTCTTTTGCACAGTTTCTCATTTTCATCTGCAGACAAAGGTAGTTTAGTACTGGGCCCAGGAAATGGTCTACCCGTCTGTAGTTCATGTGTAGTAAACCCCGTGGAGTTATTCACTGAACACCTGATAGACATAAGGGCTAGTGGTAGTGCTTCAATCCAATTAATTTTAGTCTGTGCACAGATTTTGCCAATTTGTCTTTTAGAGATTGATTCATTCTTTACACTTTTCCTTGAGACTGTGGATGAAAGACTGTCCCAAATTTGTGTTTCAAGCCCAAGGCTTTTTCAACTTCCTGCAAATCTTTGTTCTTAAAGTGTGTTCCGTTATCTGATCTGATCTTTTCAGGTAACCCATGTTGGGGAATGTAGTGGTTTATCAGAATCAGAATCAGCTTTAATGGCCTAGTATGACACATACAAGTATGACGCATACAAGGAATTTACAGATACAGTACAACCTGTCCAAGATCATTACAAACAACAACAACAACAACAACAATCAGATCCAGGTCACTGTTGGGCATGCAGCCACCGAGCGGCGCTCCCGTTTATGAAGCGGCAGGCATTTGACTACCGTTCTACTGTCCTCTCCATATTGTCTAGCATTACACTAGCATACATTAACACTACTCTTTCTCCCCCTTTTTTCTGGAACTAAACGCCATTCATCCTTTCCTTTGTTCCAGAAACATCCAGATGTAACAGCAGACTGTAAGTAGGGGTGACCAGTTCAGTTGCTGTGGACAGACGTTTGTTTGAGCGTAATGAAAGCCTCCTCTGCAGCTTGAGTCCATTTCAGAGGAGCAGACAGATTTCTCATGCCTAGCTCCCTGACGAGTTCCCTTAATGGTTGTGTTAGGCCTACATAATCTGCCACAAAGTTTCTGCTGTATCCCGTTAGGGCCAGGAAAGACAACATTTCTTTCACCGTGTGTGGTAGTTGATGATGTAAAATAGAAAATCTATGTTCAGGGGAGAGGGAGACCCCCTTTTGGGATACCATTCTCCCTAAAAATGACACCTGTTGTTGAATAAAATTTAATTCGAACTGCAAGTTATTAAAAATTGTTAAACCTACTTATTATTTTGCATAATCATGTTAAATCCCAAATATGTTCAAATCCTGCAACCATACATTATCAATTTGCAAAAAATTAAGTCCTAAATTGTATATTGCTCTGAACCAATCTGCTACACAGACTTGGTTTGCCTGTCATAGTCATCCCCTATTTAAATTACATTTATTTTGATTAAACGATTTTGCTTTATATCTGGTGGTTCATTAAGTTGAAAAGAGTCATAATCTGAAAAAGGATTAGCCTAGAATGTTGGCAACTGTATTAAATTTTGCTATATCATATTCCCTTATTAATAATACTTTGGTCTCATAATATAATGTTTGTTTTTCTCTTTTCTGTGTCCTGAGTACCCCTGCAGAATGTGTCGTCCAATTAGAGATTAGTTTTTGCCAGTTACCTCAGCCTTATTTAGTATCCATGTTGATAGGAGGAGTATATACCAACATTACCAAGTATGTCATTTTAATAACATAACAATACAAATGCACCCTCTAAAATGCAAAAACTAAACTATTATCTAACATTGAAATATAAGGTAAAAGTTACTTCCCGATTCCGTGTTTTTTTATTGGACATCCACTCCTTTTCGAATCCAATCCAACTGTATTGTGCTGAGAAATTATTTCACCCATCTAATTAAAAATAATCCCAAGGGAAAGAGCAAATCCATGTTATTTTGGTGCAACACCACTGTTATTCCTGAAAACTAAACAAAAACACCTCCCTCATTGATGGATTTAAAAGCAAGAGCAGGCTCAAGACTCTACTTTTTGTCTACAGTTCAACTGATTACTATCCATTTGCTTGTTCAACCAAATTGATTCTTTTATTTACTTATTTTATTTATCAAGTTTAAGACATACTTATATGTCTGTGTTACTATGTCTCTTTTTAAATGTTATCAATTATTCTATTATCCATTTCAGCTTTTTAATCATCTTAATCCGTGAAGCACTTTGATTTATTCTTTCTGCTAGAAATCAAATACAATTCTGACTTACTTTTGATTTAGCTGTGCCATTACAATTCATCCTATCTTAAATTTCGTACATCCCTGTTGATGAAACGTAAAAATAAATATATAATTTAAGTAACCGTTACAGTTGTGCATTAATAAGGAATGTATCCTTTGTATTCCTTAGGTGTTGAATTTGTTATGTAATTAAAAAAAATATATATATTTCTCTCTCACCAGCCAGCAATCCCATGCTATAGGCCCAGTTCTTCCTTCCACCCAACTTTCCAAATTTTGTTCCCGGTAAATGGTGGTGTCTAACCTGCAGATAATTCTGGGGAAGGCACGGGGGTTTCAGAGTTCAAGCAACCAGGGCCACCTTCGATCAGAAAAACAGAAACTCTTGTGGTTAGTTCAGCAACATTGACATTGAACCGGCAACCTTTGATTGTCACTTCTTCAGCAGAAATTGTCCATTTTACACCAGCCAAGTGGATTCACACATATTGTCCTTGAAAGTTCAGTTCAGCATGAGGAAATGTGCTCTTTTTTGAGGGTGCCCCCTGCTTCTCCCCTGAAAATATTCAGTCACTGTTGCCCCCCTTGTTTTGGGAGCAGAGCACAAGACAGAAGAACTTCTGCGCTGGTTGTATAGATTTTTCTTTCTTTGGCAGTTATGGCGGGCACCTGGTACTATCCGTCATCAGCCCACGCACCCCCTCCCATCTCATCTCCCCAGGAACATAAATTACATCTCTAGAATGTTATCTGAGGGGTTGTCTGTTGGCGGAATGGGAAAGCGAAAAAGAGAGAAAAAATATATAATTAGAGGAAGAAAAAGACAGACAGAGAGTTGATCCTCTCAGCCTATTCAAATCAACTTGTATTTAAACTTTTTATTTTCATATTCATTAATCTCCTTCCTCAAAAGCTGAATTCAAATATCTTTTCCACTCAGACTGCCTATGTGGGCCCTATTTTACTTTTATTTTAATCAGTTATATTAGCAATAATTTCTTCAGTATTAGTTATGGTGCAAATATACTAATTTATAGGTTTGCTCTCTCCAACAGGGATGTTCATTAATCCTTATATGTCTAATTAAACTGTTGTTCTAATTCTTCCCCTGCTTATTTTAATTAATGTTTCCTGCATTTTTCATCCAATTTATATGCTATCTCTGCTCTTCCTTCTGCTTTCTTTTCCTCTTCTCTTGCTTAGGTTCATCCCGTCTAATTTCTGTTGCGTCTGTCACACTGCTTGTAAAAATTCATCTTTCAGGCATAACTGCTTGATCTTTTTGACCCATGATATAGAGGTTATTCCAGTTAACCATCTTTAGACACGTACTGTTCATCCTTGAAGCCCCCCTTTTTTTTTTTTACTTTCAAATTTTTTTTTTTCATATGTGAGTCATTATCATTCCTTATACTTTATCAATTCAATGCCTTTCTCTATTTTATCAATTTGATAAATGCCTCTTTCATCTCATGTGTAAATTAAATATTTATAAACATTGACCATCGCAATCTTTTATCAACACACTTAGTTCTTTTTAGTGATATAAGCATTTTATATTTATTTCAATTAAAAATCTGCTTGCTTTTCAATCTGTCCTTTATCAATACAGCTTGTATTTTTATTCTTATTAAGGGACGGCCCAATGCAATGCATGGAGGCAGTGCAAATCCATTGCAAAGCAATGTATTGCACTGCCTCCATGCAATTGCATGGGCAGTCCCTTATTACTATTCACTTCTAAACGGACTCTTTATTCTTTCACCGTTAATGCGGGTCGTACCGTAGCGTGCACCCCCACAATATATACATCAAAACGACCGGCTCGATCGTGTGAGGTGTGCTATTACTTTTATTGGCGATTGGAGTTACCATGGCGACGTAATTAGCGAAGAACCACCCCCAAAAACACCCATTGGAAATGAATGGAAAAACGGCCCAAAATCATGAAAAATCCACTATTTTTGAAGATTTACTGTGTAGCCATACAATAACTTAGCAACACCATTCGAAATCCAGATTGTAGCCACGTCCGTGCTGTGTTCAGCATTGAAGACCGCATGTCGATAGCTGTTACGGTTTTGTCACAATTTGACTTTGTTCGACCCAAAGTTTGCCCCAAATCGACATTTTTAGAGTGGAGCAGCTCGTTAAGCAGAGTGTGGAGTGATGAACTTTTGGAAGGTCCTCATCAAAATTTAACTCGACGTCACGGCCACATATTTCGCACTAGTGACATGATTTTCGGTCATGAAATAGAGCCGCCCTTTGTGATTCTCAGGATCATTTCAAAATTTCCCTATGTCGCACGGTTTTCTCTCAGCGAGCTCTAGATCGCTCAAAGTGGAACCCAGTTTTAGGGCTTTTCTCCTATAGTTTATCATTGTGGCTGGTCAGGATGATCTCAGCCAGAGAGATGTTCTTAGTCATTTTTCTCTCGTTCCCTCTCGGACTGTGAATAAGGTAGAGACTTCTGCTTTGGCATGAACGAAGAGAAATGATAAATCTCGCTCACACTTCAAGAATTTTTCCGATACCTTGTACGGTTTTCGAATGGGAACGATTTGTTCGGCGCACTTTTTAATGAAAAAGTCTAAATCTAAGCTGTTAATCATTCTAAAGTGTCTGCAGCTGCTGCAGTTTTCACTCACACTTGTTGCTGGGGAAACGGAGCACCTTTGATCAGAGTTCACTAAAGTTCATTCCACAGTCTATATACATTTAAACCTGTGTTTAACCCCACTTAAACACAGGTTATGCTATGCAGTACTATAGAGAGAAGTACTACAAACAAGTCCATGTGTCAGTCCATCTGTCTTTGTCTTTCTGACCATGTCTCTGTCTTTCTCAGTCCCCCTGTCTGCCTGTACCATTTCATCTGTGAATAAGATAGAGAGTTGTGCTTTGAAATAATTGAACACAAAGGATAAATATCGCTAACACTCCAATAATTTTCCTGATAGCTGCTATAGGTTTCGAATGGGAAAGGTTCGTTCGCAGCTGTTTAACACTCTGAACATGGAGAGGAGACAACAGATCATATGGCCTAAAACTCAATGTTATATGTATGTCTGTGATGGCGTAGTGGTTAAGGAAGAGGGTTTGCATCCCAGAGGTACTGGGTTCAAATCCAGGAGCGAGCAGCAAATAATTTTTCTTTGCTGAAAGCTGAACTGGGAGACGAGACAACAGATCATATGGCCTAAAACTCAATGCTGTATAACTGATGTTGTAGTGTAACTGTTAAGGAACAGGAATACAATGCAAGAGGTAGTGGGTTCAAATCCCAGGGGGAGCAAAAATTTTTTTTTTCTTGTTTGAAAGCTGGAACCAAAATCCCTATGTTATACACAGTACTACATTGCACTTGTATGCATTTTAGTTGATTTCAGCTTCAGTATATTTTCATACTAATCCTACTAATACTAATGAACATGTTAGCTAGCATTAGCATGCTAGTTAGCATTAGCATGCTAGCTGTCGTTAGCATTTTAGCTAATTTTAGCTTTTTGACTATATTTTTGTACTAAATGGGATAATAGTAATGCCAACATGTTAGCTAGCATTAGCATGCTAGTTAGCATTAGCATGCTAGCTGTTGTTAGCATTTTAGCTAATTTTAGCTTTTTGACTATATTTTTGTACTGAATGGGATTATAGTAATGCCAACATGTTAGCTAGCATTAGCATGCTAGTTAGCATTAGCATGCTAGCTGTTGTTAGCATTTTAGCTAATTTTAGCTTTTTGACTATATTTTTTTACTGAATGGGTTTATAGTATTGCCAACATGTTAGCTAGCATTAGCATGCTAGTTAGCATTAGCATGCTAGCTGTTGTTAGCATTTTAGCTAATTTGAGCTTTTTGACTATATTTTGGTACTGAATGGGTTTATAGTAATGCCAACATGTTAGCTAGCAACATGCTAGTTACATTAGCATGCTAGCTCTTGTTAGCATTTAGCTAATTTTAGCTTTTTGACTATATTTTGGTCCTGGATCAGGTTCATAGTAATGCCAACATGTTAGCTAACATTAGCATTAGCATGCTAGTTAGCATTAGCATGCACACCGTGGCCGTCCCTTCTCTAAATTTCCTGAAATTTTCTAGTATTTATTATTCTTCCGCACCGTTAATGCGGGTCGTACCGTAGCGTGCACCCCCACAATATATACATCAAAACGACCGGCTCGATCGTGTGAGGTGTGCTATTACTTTTATTGGCGATTGGAGTTACCATGGCGACGTAATTAGCGAAGAACCACCCCCAAAAACACCCATTGGAAATGAATGGAAAATTTCTAGAGTGTAACTGCTCGTTAAGCAGAGTGTGGAGTGATGAACTTTTGGAAGGTCCTCATAAAAATTTAACTCGACGCCACGGCCACATATTTCGCACTAGTGACATGATTTTCGGTCATGAAATAGAGCCGCCCTTTGTGATTCTCAGGATCATTTCAAAATTTCCCTATATCGCACGGTTTTCTCTCAGCGAGCTCTAGATCGCTCAAAGTGGAACCCAGTTTTAGGGCTTTTCTGCTATAGTTTATCATTGTGGCTGCTCAGGATTATCTCAGCCAGAGAGATGTTCTTAGTCATTTTTCTCTCGCTCCCTCTCGGACTGTGAATAAGGTAGAGACTTCTGCTTTGGCATGAACGAAGACAAATGATACATCTCGCTCACACTTCAAGAATTTTTCCGATACCTTGTACGGTTTTCGAATGGGAACGATTTGTTCGGCGCACTTTTTAATGAAAAAGTCTAAATCTAAGCTCTTAATCATCTTAAGTGTTTGCACCTGCTGCAATTTTCACTCACACTTGTTGCTGGGGAAACGGAGCACCTTTGATCAGAGTTCACTAAAGTTCATTCCACAGTATATACACATTGAAGGCCTATTAAACCCCACTTAAACACAGATTATGCTATACAGTACTATAGAGAGAAGTACTACAAACAAGTCCATGTGTCAGTCCATCTGTCTGTCTTTCTGACCATGTCTCTGTCTTTCTCAGTCCCACTGTCTGCCTTTACCATTTCATCTGTGAATAAGATAGAGAGTTGTGCTTTGAAATAATTGAACACAAAGGATAAATATCGCTAACACTCCAATAATTTTCCTGATAGCTGCTATAGTTTTCGAATGGGAAAGGTTCGTTCGCAGCTGTTTAACACTCTGAACATTTAGAGGAGACAACAGAACATATAGCCTAAAAGTCAATGTTATATGTATGTTCGGATGGCGTAGTGGTTAAGGAAGAGGGTTTGCATCCCAGAGGTACTGGGTTCAAATCCAGGAGCGAGCAGCAAATAATTTTTCTTTGCTGAAAGCTGAACTGGGAGACGAGACAACAGATCATATGGCCTAAAACTCAATGTTGTATAACTGATGTTGTAGTGTGACTGTGAAGGAACAGGAATACAATGCAAGAGGTAGTGGGTTCGAATCCCAGGGGGAGCAAAATTTTTTTTTTCCTTGTTTGAAAGCTGGAACCAAAATCCCTATGTTATACACAGTACTACATTGCACTTGTATGCATTTTAGTTGATTTCAGCTTTTTCAGTATATTTTCATACTAATCCTATTACTAATGCCAACATCTTAGCTAGCATTAGCATGCTAGTTAGCATTACCATGCTAGCTGTTGCTAGCATTTTAGCTAATTTTAGCTTTTTGACTATATTTTTGTACTGAATGGGATTATAGTAATGCCAACATGTTAGCTAGCAATAGCATGCTAGTTAGCATTAGCATGTTAGCTGTTGTTAGCATTTTAGCTAATTTTAGCTTTTTGACTATATTTTGGTACTGAATGGGTTTATAGTATTGCCAACATGTTAGCTAGCATTAGCATGCTAGTTAGCATTAGCATGCTAGCTCTTGTTAGCATTTTAGCTAATTTGAGCTTTTTGACTATATTTTTGTACTGAATGGGTTTATAGTAATGCCAACATGTTAGCTAACATTAGCATTAGCATGCTAGTTAGCATTAGCATGCACACCGTGGCCGTCCCTTCTCTAAATTTCCTGAAATTTTCTAGTTTTATTTCTTTTTCTAAATCTTTAAAGAGAATGAAAGGCTAATACGCAATTAAACTTGATCATTTAATTGATAAATACGATTTACTGAAGAAACTCTAGCCCCTGGTAGAGTTACTTACAATGGTCTTCATGATTGTTAAGAGATGCACTATTTTTGTATTATTTCTTCTTTTTTTTGCACCAGTTCTGTATCAATGACTACTGCTGAATATAGGATTTTGTCAAAAAAGTTGATAAAAAAGCTACAACCTTCTCTTCTGCAGCCACAACCAAACGTCTCACCTACTCTGCAGCCACAACCAAACATCTCACCTCCTCATCTACCACAATCAAACACCTCGCCTCCTCTGCAGCCACAACATAAAACACCTCACCTCCTCAACAGCCACAACTTAACCTCTTCTGGAGCAGCTACAGCCTTCTCCTCTGCAGCCACAACCAAACATCATGCCTCCTCTACAGCCTCCAATGTTGCTGAAATGAACAATTCTCCTAACTCAACCACAATTGTTTCTGTTAAAAATGGGAAAAGAAACGTTTTGAGTGTCTTGCAGGACTTTGCTTATAATACAGAAAAAATAAAGAGACAGAAAAAAAACAATAAATGTCCTTAAACCAAAACTATGTAAATTTTTCTTTCAGGTTGTAATATTAACTTTTGTCTTTGCCTAATTCCAATTTAAACAGAGGACCAAAACTGGACTATAAGAACACAAAGGGAACTGTACTAAATTAACAAAACCAAGGCCTTAACCGGGATTGTATTTAAAACAAGATTTGGCTACAATTGAACCTCCTCTAACCCGAAATTATAAGAGACTTTAACTGCTAAAGACTCCTGAGTACCACTACACAGAGTCCAAGTACCACCTATATACAGTTCCTGTACCATTGCATTGCAAAATAAGTGTCAGTTTGTTCTTAGGTAAGTCTTTTTTTGTGGACCCAGGAATGTAGATCCTACATTGTGTTTTAGAATTCAAAATTCAAGGTTTTTTACTTGAAGCTTACATGGTTTGTTGTGTTAAAAGTGCTTCTGAGATGGCATTTGGAATAAATGTAGGCATAAGCAATAGTCTATGATTTCATTCTTCTCACCACCAGCAAAACTTTTCAGGCTCAGGATTTTTTATTTTTTTTTACTTTAAGCCCTGGTGGGAAGCCAAAAGTAGTGTGTTACAGTAATAGGGCAATAATTTGGATTGTAGTGTCAGTGTGTGTAACGGAGGGATGGAGACAATTAATGTTGCGTAGATGGAAGTAGGCAGAGCGGTTTAAGTTATTTATATGAGCTGAGAAGCAGAGGGTGCAATCCAGAATGACACCCAAACTCTTAACCCGTGTGGAAGAGAAAACAGTGAACTTATCAATTGAAAGATAATTTTTTGGAGATTTGCATATAGTGGATTTTGTACCAATGAGAAGTAACTCCATTTTAGTTCTGTTAAATTTAAGGAGATTATGAAAAAAACAGATATTTATATCGTGTATATGATCTAACAGGGAAGAGGAAGGAAAAGATGGGGTTGGTGCTCTCCTTTATAGGATGCACTTGGATGGGGGGGCTGTCAACCTGGGTGTCTAGCGTCCTGTGTTTTGATAGTCTGAATGAAGCCCCCATGGGGCTTGGTGGTGCCGTGGATTGGACGTGCCAAGGCCCCGGTGGATCGTGCTGAATGGGGGTGCCTATTGGACTCAGTAGGGGAGCTGGCTCCCTGGGATTGACATTCTCTCACCCAAGTCATTTCCTCCCCATCCCCAGATGCCTCTGTTGACCTGCTCTATCATTGTACCCCTCATGTAGGGTCTTGTGGCATGGTTATGTCACTGGGGTGTGGGGAGGGGTTTGCATCTTCGCTATCTGGTGGCAGCCTGGTTCCGAATTTTATTGTACAACTTACACTCTCACTTATAGGAAAGCAGTGCCATTGCCCACTGCTTAACTGCATCTAGACACTGAGGGCCCAGGGTGGGAGATGGGGGTGTCTGGCAGCATTCTCATGTCCCACCGCTCTGTTTTAAGAGCACATTAGAACAACACCCAACACAACATTCGAGCGGCAGGAGAGAGGCTACGAGTCTTTCTACACTCCTGTTCATTTGAGCATCAGGGATTGGAATCCGGGAGGTATATCAGGCCATCTGGTCAGGGACCTGGGCTGGTGGGCTGCTATTGCCATGGTGGAAGCTTTGGCGGTCTGCTTGTCCCCATCCTAGTGGGCAGCGACAGGTTGCTTTACTGCATGCACCTTGCCCTAGGAGTATAGAGTAGGTGTGGGGTGTATGAATGAGTGTATAGCATCCTTTCTTCTGTGTCCTGGTGTATTGCTAAAAATGTGTGTACGCAACACGGAGGGTACGTGTGATTGTGTCTGTGTGTCTCTGTCTACTTGAAAGGTTGGGTCTTCACCTGCCCTCTTGCCTAGTGCATCTCAGGTCTCATATCCCTTGGGGGCACTGATGCCCCTGACTGCTGGTGCATTGGTGGCTCTCATTCTCTTGGGCTGGGCGCCCGGATGCGGTCCGGCTCAGCCCTGGGGCAATCCTGGCTGGTCCTGTGTGGGTCGGTATGTCGGGCAGCTAATGTTTCAGGACGATGTCCTAATTGGGTTGGTTGGGGCACTTCTTATCGGAGTGCCATTTTTGAATAGTAGGTTGGTGCCTTTCGGTGGATTGGCGGGGGTCAGATCTGGAGCTCAGGCCCGCTGCTTGGACTGGGAAATAAAACAATCTCTTTTAAGACACTTCTTGGCCCACAGGCAAATAGGAGGTAATTAATTACTGTAATGAAGGATTTTATTTATTTTGACTAAATTATTACATGATATAGTTTTTATGAAAGGCTGTGAAATGCTGTGCAAGATGTTTTTCTGGTGTCTTGGCTGTCAAGCTGCAGTAAGACTGAGTGCTACAAAGGCAGAGTAGAAAGATCCGATTATCCTCAGTAAGGTATTTTGACTCTATTTTTAAAGTTCTTAGGAGGCTAAAAACTGTTCTCTTCCTACTGTTCCAGACATCAGTTTCGAGAGGCAGAGGGATTTTACAGATATATACATACGGGAGATTTACGGGAAACTAATAGTATCGGAGGACGGAGGGAATGCGGGGTAAAATACGGTACTCTCCCGGCCAAAACTACTTGACGGCACTGGACCTAAACATTGAAGCACATATTCATACATTAACAATGATACATGAGGAAGGTTAGGCGGGGTCGGGAACTCCAGTCCACAAGTAAGCGTGCAGCACATGCGCACAGCCCCCTGTTTCCTGGTGTGGGGAAGAGAACTTAGGAGACAGCGGGACGGTGTGTGCGTGTGTCTGAGTTCCAAGTCAGTGTGTGCGTCAGTAGATGCAGGTGGACGGGGAGGAGGATACTCTGTTTACATTCCTCTCACGGGCATTTGATTGTGGACCAAGTTGAAGGTCTTCATGGGAGCCAAAACAATAGTTATTTGGATAGGCAGGGAGAGCAAAATTTCTCTCTACCCTTCAGTGTGTCAGCGGTTTCTTTTATAGTCTAATTCAATCAAATTAAAGTTCAAATTACTCCATTAATTTCCAGTTGCACCACTCCGCACTGACAGGCTCTCCAAGTCCGATGACAATTCGCGAGTGAGTCCCAAAGCGCCAGCTAGATTGCCCTTTTGCAGAAGTCTAGCCTGTGCTCAAGCTCACCAAGCGTGAGGTTCTGAGTTCTATTAGCACAAATCTGCACTTCAGACTGCTCCTTCAGCCTTCCTATTGCTTCAAGAACTGTCTCTAATTTCGGTATTTGTTGCTCCATTTTGCGGCAGATCCTGTACATGCCCATTCCAATCAGCAGGAACCCAATCCACAGAAACATACCATAACAGTGTGTCCACACCAAACGCGACAGGCGTGACTAGAGCTTCAGGTTTACACGTAAAGTCAATGGAGGAACGCAATGAAGCGCGACTTGGGGTCCTGCGACACTTTAGAAGCAGATTTGCTGTGCGAAAAAGCTTTTCTGCCCAATTTGTGCGAACAATTAAGGAATACAGATGCGATGGAAAATTCGCGCTGCAGTTTATGTGGTGCATTTTGTGCATTCGCGTTCATATCGTCTACTGCTTGAATTGGAAAAATCTGATCTGCAGCGTCAAATCGCGCCGCGACAATCGATCAGGGGACAGAGTGTCAATGATTCTGTGACTGTCATAGAGTCACTGCCTCAGCAGGACATGGAGGAAATACTGATAAACCCCGTGGCTAATAACCCCGAGCTACATGACACAAGCTGTTTTCAATAATTATGGGCAACTGTGGCTCAGTGGTAGAGTAGTTGACTTGCAACTGGAGGGTTGTGGGTTCGATTCTAGCTTCCTCCAGTCACATATCAATGTGCCCCTGGCAAGGCACTTAACCCCAATAAATCCTCCATTGTCCTACAGAGCTATTTTGGCTATCGGTGTGTGAATGGGTGAAGGTGGCTTCAATGTAAAGCGCTTTTAGTGGTCAGTATGACTAGAAAAGCGCTATGCAATCCATTTACCATTAATACAGAGACAGGAAAAAAAATTCTAAATAGGTTAAACTAGTTAGACAGGAATGCTCTTAAGAGGTTTGTGGGTGGCTCTTAAAAGAGCCGTTGTTGCAGTAAAAGCACCTCTCGGCCTAGAAGTGAGCCTTGAACGGCCTCCTCACCTGGTTTCCTGGTAGTAGCTCCCGCACCACATCCCACGCTGCTCAAATATTATAAACTTTTACGAACCACAGAAAGATGGACAGCTGCTCAGAAATGTAGTTGGTGTGTCAGAAGGCGAAGCTTGAACCTTCACAGCACAAACTGGGCGAGCATGTAACGTTCTCCAGGCGGCGAGGAGCCGATGTTTATGAGAGGGTGCTTGCTGGTGTTTATGGATCCCTCCGCCGTAGCTATTGTATCTATAGCTCACCAAACTGTGGGAGTTCAGGGTCCCAGCTCTACCGGAGGCCAGGTCGAACACGTAATCCACTCTGTCCTCCATCAGCTCAGAGACCATAGTCTATAATCCACCGCCAGCTGCACTCTAGCCCCAGCTAGGCCAGGTCGCGCGTGAAAATGCCATATTTTAAGTGCGTCCAGTTTGCTTTGTACAAGGTGCGAATGTGCCCGCAAACAGCTAGGCGCATGTCACTCTTTTTTGGTCGCTTTATCGCATTTGGTGTGGACACACCTTAAGGCTATGGAAAAAGGAATTACATACAATGCTTGATATGAAAATCAAAGGTGGATGACAAGCATCCAAAAAAAAGTTATACTGCAGCACACAACTCACATTAAGGGTGCATTCACACTAGCCCTGTTTAGTCCGCTTGAAACAAACTCTAGTTCGTTTGCCCGGAAAGTCTGGTTCAGTTAGGCAGGTGTGAATGGGCAATCGAACTCTGATTCGGACCAAATAAACAAACTCTAGTCCGTCTAAAATCGGTGGTCTCGGTTTGATTCAAACTAATTCTGCTTCGATTCAATTGCATGCGAACGTACCGGGTCCGTACCAAAAGCAGGAAGCAAAGTATTGTACAGGGCATCCTGGTTAAATAAAATCTAAACAACCACTAATGCTGAAAAATAAATCCTTGATCTTGTACATACTTTGCTTAACGTCTGTATACGTAATATCTGTGCTGGAAGTTGTATTCAGGCAGTGCTAATCATAGCAAAATGCTCAAATAGAACAGTCTCAGCTTTGTTCATCCTGAGTTACTGCAGCAGTATTTATCTGGTACAAAGACAACAGATCAATCCTAAAACCGCTGCAATCTGCTGCTATTGAGGGTTTGTTTACATTCGGCTGTACTGGAAGTCCCCCCCACAGCACAGCTCTACAACAGCGCCACCACAGGCGGAAATTGTTGCTCAAAGCTCTGGACTTTCTGACAATAAAAAGCCAGTGTGAGTGTCAACTGAACCAGCAATGTTGCAATTTTGGTCCCCAATCGAGCCGAGTCTAGCTCTGTTTAATGGTTCTCCGAAAGTTTTTTTTTTTCTTTTTCTTTTTTCTTGCAAGGTTCAGCTGTAGTATACCTGAAAACCTTTTGATCTAAGCTATTGCAATACTTTTAGAAAGTTATGTTGTGGATCTGTTGGCCTAAGGGGAGTCCTACAAGCATTATTGAGCCAATACTTTGGGTTTCTGATGTGAATTTGAGAACTAGACCTGTTTTTTCTTTTTTTTAAATCAAACCCTTACCTGCTGCTTGATAATGGAGATAAAACTTACAGTAGATTAGCTCCGATAGCTGCAGATTCTCTGAAGTTCTGCTGATTTCTAAAGCTGTGATTTCATTACTAGTGTTTTTTCTCTCAATTTCATGATTTTTGTTTGACATTCTCAGGGCTTTTCTTTATCCTTTTTGTCAAAAAATAATTCCATATTTAACACAGACTGTTGATGTCTAAAAGTTTGTTCATATATTTTGGTTTGTTCTACTACCTTAGTTGTGCTTGTTATTTTTCATTTGAAACCCCACATACATTAAAGTGACTGTGGAGTTCAATCGGAGCCATAATGACAGGACCTCCACACTGTCACATCTGTAAGGAATCCCAGCAGATTGCATTGAGTCATCGACATGAGGTTGTGCCTGGATCATGCAGACTCCAACCACAGTAATTCCTCAGTAATCTCTCATACTGAGCAAGCATGTAGTGACAGTGGAGAGGGAAAAACTCCCCTTTGACAGGAAGAAACATCATCTGGACCGATGCTCCCATCCAACAGGGGGCATTATAGTTGAGCAGGATACCAGACTGGATTGAGCCTCTTTGGGGAGAAAACACTGAGAGAAAACAGGGTTAACCATCACAATAACAGCAAAAAAAGGAGAGAGTAGTAGAATAGAAAAGTAGAAGAGTGAAGAAAAGTGGTCAGTCTTTCCTCCAACAGTCTAAGCCTATAGCAGCATAACTACAAAAATAGCTCAGGATAACCTAAACCATTCTAACTATAAGCTTTATCAAAAAGGAAGGTTGTAAGCCTAGTCTTAAAAATAGACAGAGCATCTGCCTAACGGACTTAAACTGGGAGCTGGTTCCACAGGACAGGAGCCTGATAACTAAAATATCTGCATCCCATTTCACTTTTAGAAATCCTACGAACTACCAATAGACATACATTCTGATAACTAAGAGCTTTGTTAGGAACACGTGGAACAATCAAATCTCTGATGTACAATGGAGCTTGATTATTAAGGGCTTTATACATAGGGAGGTGGATCTTAAACTCTATTCTGGATTTAACAGGGAGTCAAATGAGAGAAGCTGAAACAGAAGAAATGTGATCTCTCTTTTTAATATTCTTCAGAACTCTTGCTGCCCCATTTTGGATCAACTGAAGGCTTTTAACAGCATTTTGTGGACTTGATAATAAGGAAATACAGTAGTCTAGCCTTGAAGTAACAAATTCATGGAGTAGTTTCTCTGCATAACTTCTGGACAAGATGTTTCAAATTTTAGCAATATTCCGGAGGTGAAAGAAAGAAATCTTAGAAACCTTTTTAAAATGGGATTTAAATGTCATGTCTTGGTCAAAAATTACATAGAGGTTCTTTACATTTTTACAAGGGGCAAAATTAATGCCATCCTGATTAAGAGATTTATTTAGCAGTTTCATTTTTAAAGCTTCTGGTCCAAAGACAACAACTTCTGTCTTGTCTGAATTTAAAAGCAGAACGTTTAGAGTAATCCAGGTTATTATGTCTTCGAGACATGCTTGTAATCTACCTAACTGATTGGATTAATCAGGTTTTACAGATAAATATAATTGTGTATCATCAGCATAACTATGGAAATTTATACCATGTTGTCTAAGAACCAGAATCATCAGAATAATTTAATTTAACTAAAATAAATAAATACGCAACATGTACAGTATATACCCATATTTTTAAAAACAAAATGGATTAACTAAAACCTCAGCTTCCTCAGAAAGTACAGTCTACAAATACAGTAACAAATACCTAATTATTTTACCAATTGGAAGCATATATATATATATATAGTAAAGAGAATCGGTCCAAACACAGAACCCTCCGGCATTCCACAAATAACCCAAGTGCAGATTACCAGTCCAGCACTGCCTGCAGCATGTTCAAGCCTTTCTCCGAAAATATGATTGACTGTGTCAAAAGCAGCACTGAGAGCCAACAAGACCAGAACAGTCACATATCCATTACGCCATTAGACTATCATTAGTAACTTTCATCAGTGCTGTTTCAGTGCTATGATGAGCTCTAAAACCTAACTGAAATTCTTCAAACAGGTTGTTACTGTTTAGATGCTCACATACTTGATTAGCAACTATTTTCTCAAGAATTTTGGATAAGAAAGGAAGGTTAGATATAGGGCTGTACAAAAACGGTACATACATAAACATGATACTACAGGTCTCTCTGATACTGCCTCATTTACTGAAAGAGAGTTAATCATGTTTGGGAGAATGCTGATGATTTTATTTTTAATATAATTTATTTTACTTATGAAGAATCCCAAAAAATAATGACTACTGAGAGAAGGGGGAATAGTTGGCTCAACAGAATTATTAACTCTATGTAAATTTGGCAACTGTACTAAAAAGAAACCTAGGACTGTTTTTATTTACCTCTATTAAAGACGAGAAATATGCTATTCTAGCTTGTCGAAGTGTGTTTTTATAAAGTATTAGACAATTTTTCTTGGTTAGAAAGGAATCATTTGTGTAGAGCGCCGTTTTCTCTCCAGTTTCCTAGTATTCTGCTTTAAAGTACGCAACTCTGCACTAAACCAGGTAGCCAACCTCCTATGGCTGATTGCCTTCATTTTTTAAGGGGGCTACAGTGTCTAGCACCAAACGCAGTGAGGAAGTAAAATTTTTGAACCAGACCATCAATTTCTGAAGGGTTACTTTTGGAATTACTGCCGTCCACTGTGGTATTCTGAGACATAGGTGTGATCGAAAAATTTATTATTATGATTAATCTTTTTGTATTATTAACACTGAGAGCAGAGGAGCCAGAAAACAGGTGTTGAATTCGAGGTTAGAGAAGACATCACTACCTGAGAAAATATTGATTCTTCTTACAAACTTAGGTTTGAGAGTTTCTCTTATTGTGTTACATATAACCCAAGCTATTGCCATTGTTTTGTATATGTCAAAAGTCACTTATTCACAGCTAAAGAGCCAGATGTCTTCATCAGGAGATATCCCCACCCTGAGGTTAATAGTTGTGTCTTCAAATTGATAGAGGCAAGGTTGCTGAACTTTATAAATACTTATTTTCATATGAGCTTGTTAGAGAGTTGGGACGTAGGGGGTAGTAGGTAGTTGGGGAGTTAGGAGGGGGGCAGCATTCGGCATTCACTGTGATCTGTGCTGTTCTCCTGTATGATCAATTCAACTTTTATTAAAACCTCCAAACGCTTAAAGGAATCTCTCTCATCTTTATTAAGAGTCTTAAATGCCATTACATTCTTGGCGCCCAAACGTTTTTCGGCTTCCAACAGCGGATCGGGTTCCAAAGGAGAACCAAGTTGTCTGGACGACCCGGGATCAGCGACCGGCCCGTTAACTCCCATCTTCGGAGAAAGCGGGGATTTGGTCCTCCTTGGGCTTCCGTGCGCTGTCTGGAAGGACGCACGCCCGGGTGAGAGGGATTTCTTCTTATCTTTATTTTTCATTGATCTTAATTTTAAAAAAAAGAAAAAAATGTTTGTACATTGTTGCGATGCTTTGCGAACGCAGTACTGTGCGTCGTTTAGAAATAGTTTCGCTTTGTGAGATTTAATTGAGGGGTTTTGCTGACCTCTTCTCAAACTTTGAGAAGATGGGCTCAGCAAAAACTAAGCTTCCTCCTCCGGACAGCCCTGAGTGCCGCTTCATGGGCACAAAGTTTGGCTCGGAAGGTGTACAGTACGTCACTTTCTGGGTTAATAACTGGGGTTTTCCTATCGGGGGTAGTTTGGAGCTCTCAGATGTGGAGAAACTTGAGCAGAAATTAATTTCTGAGGAAAAGAAATTGGCGAAGACCATTTTTCATAAAGGTTTAAAGAAAAACATTGGACATCAGAGAAGGGTGTTTCTGTTGTGGCAGGCTGAAGCTGTGTTTCGCGACAGAAAGGCGAATCACAAGGGGGTGAAGAGAAGGTTTGATGGTTCTGGTGTGATGACAAGACGGTGTGGAAATACGTTACTTTCACCCGAACATAATAAACAGGAAAATCACTGTGTTAGTTGGTCTGCTGTTTCTGCTTCTTTCCCATCTTTCCCTACCGCACCTGACATACAGACTGGCGTCAGACCTTCATTTCCTGAGTTGGCGAATCAAAGATCGTTTGACGGGAGCTTAAGGTATGACCCTGTAAGTCTCAACCAATGGGAGACGGTCACACCGGAGCAGACGGGAAGAGCAGCCAATCCTGACCAGGCACCAGAGGCGGAACTCAGTGACGACGGCTGTGTTCAACCAATGACACACGTAGTTGACCCGGAAAAGCCACGGGACGAACTGCTCACAGTAAGCGTTAATTTTGGACAGTTTGATCAATCTTCACAGAATGCTATTGAAGTATTGGAGGACTTTAAGCACTGGGGAACTCCAGTCCCCGCTGGGACTCAGCGACTGCTGGATTCGGCCGGACGCTTTCCTCACGTTGAGCCCCCAAGACCCGCACCAAGGAAGTTGCTCAAGATGATACCTATCCCAGCGCGTCAGAAGTCGTTTCAACCGACCAGGAAGGCCCCACCGCCTCCGGTGAAGAAGAGGGCTTATACTGACATGGACAAACAAAGAGAGGTCAGTCTTCCTCTAACCTCTGTTGATAATGTGCATGATTTCTGGCGATGCAAGAAGCGGGACTACATCACTGACGAATGCAACAGCGAGCAGAGGCGTGGTTCGTGGATGAGCGAGCTGATTGACATAGGGGTCAGAGTTCAGGTTCCAAACAGACAGGAGATTTCTCCGTTTCACCAGCTTTTGGATTTAGAGGTCTGACACACACACAGACACACATGTTCACTTTGTAAGTGATGAAATATCTGAATGTGATGATGAAACACATTCTGAAAGTGACAATAGATCAGATTTTAGTGATGATGTTATAGATGAAAATGTTGTTTGTAATGAACAACCTGTTGATGATGGAGAGATTGTTTTTTGTGATTTAAATTATGATGGCAGCAATGAAAATGTTGCAAGTTTAAATGAGATTGCCAGCAATGAAGAACTCGCTTCCTGCACTAACCATTTAGATCAAAGTTCTAACCCTCACACTTTGATTACAGAAGCCATTGCACATTTAGAACAACAACAAATGCCACTGTCAGGTATGTACGCACAACTGACTTCTGATGCGTACAAAGCCTTACCTGTCCTGCTTCTCACTGTCTCAGGTAGACCTATAGAATGCATGGTCGATTCTGGCGCAACTCATTCTGTGTTGAAGCACACAGCTCTACGTCCATCGCCAAAACTCAGTGGGAACCATGTCTTCTCAATTTCAGCATCTGGTCAGGTTGTGAAAGAACGATTCAGTTACCCACTCTGTTGTCAATTGGGAGATGGGCCAGCTTTTAAACATGGATTCTTAATCTCTGAGACATTTGTCCTGTGAACTTATTAGGCAGAGATTTAATGTGCAAGCTCAACATTTCTCTTTTTTCGTCACCCCAAGGAATTGAAGTTGTTCCTGCACAGGAGACACCAATCCTGACAGCAGTGAAACACACGCCTCATGATCTCAGACATGAATACCAGTGGAAGCTGTTAACAGGTACCACGACCAAAACTTTCCTCCAGACTGCTCAGAACCTGGTAAGTCCAGCTTCAGTTTTTATGCCAGAGGAGGAACTAAATTGCACAACACATGTTTTTGCAGGACCAGACATAGAATATGAGCAGGCATGGTTCACCTCAGACACAGACACTTTGAACATAACTTCTATTTTGTGGGACACACATACATCGGCAGTGACCATCTGTGTCACACCTGAACAGAAAACGCTCTACCGATTCCAGAAATGTGATCCATACATTTCCCTATCTAAACCTGAGGGTGTAGAGTGGGAAATGGTATCTGACCTCGTTCATCGCGCTCAGTCAGCTTCTGATTGGGAGCGAACTGAGAGTGACCATTCCATCCTCTACTCCAGATCTGCTAAACTTTACAAACGTTCGCTGATCTCCACCGTGCATGTCACCAGGGTGATTCATTTAACTGAAGACCCTGATGAGATGCTTTCTCATGTTTTTCTACATGATGAAGTTGCGACCGACGACTCAGAAATGCACCCTTTGCTCAAAGGGGTTCCGAATGATTTGTGGGCAAAAAATTCACATGATGTGGGGTTAATTAAGGGTTGTACACCCATTAAAATAACACCAAAATCTTCTTTTCGACCCGTACAATGCCAGTACCCGTTGAAACCAGAAGCCGAGAGGGAAATCAAACCAGTGTTCGATTCGCTGTTAAAAGCAGGAATCATTGTTGAATGTACTGATTCACCTGTCCATAGTCTGATTTTTCCACTGAAGGAAATCAGCGAAAAAGGGGAGGAGTGGCGTTTTGTGCAGGATTTGAAACGTGTAAATGCTGTGATGCCGAGGGCATCAGGTTTCCCAAATCCGTGCACTGTGCCAGCGCAAGTGCCCCCTTCAGCTACTTATTTCTCAGTGGTGGACCTCAGTAATGCTTTCTTCAGTGTTCCTGTGGACCCTGACAGCCAGTTTTGGTTTGCTTTTGAGTTTGAAGGGAAAATGTTCACCTTCACTAGACTTCCACAAAGCTACGTTGAACCTCCCACTATTTTTAACACGGCGTTAAAGGAGAGCTTGGAAGGGCTTGAGCTGTCACTTGGCTCCGCCCTGATACAGTTTGTTGATGGTCTGATGATTTCTTCTCCGTCTAAGGAACAGTGTGAGAGAGACACTGTTAAGTTGTTGAAGCATTTGCATGCTTGTGGGCACAAAGCCAGCTTATCGAAGCTGCAGTTTGCAAAATCAGAGGTCATTTTTAGGGGTCATGTGGTTTCCAAAGGGTCGACAGTCACTCAGTGACTGTCGACCCTTTGACTGTCAGTGAACACAGCCATCGTCACTCAGTGACGATGGCTGTGTTCAACCAATGGCATGCGTAGTTGAACCGGAAAAGCCACGGGACAAACCGCTCACAGTAAGCGTTAATTTTGGACAGTTTGATCAATCCTCACAGAATGCTATTGAAGTATTGGAGGACTTAAAGCACTGGGGAACTCCAGTCCCCGTTGGGACTCAGCGACTGCTGGATTCGGCCGGACGCTTATTCCTCGACGTTGGCCCCCGAGACCCCCACCAAGAAGTTGCTGCAAGATGAAACCCATCCCAAGCGCTTCAAAGTCCGTTTCAAACCGACCAGGAAGGCCCCACCGCCTCCGGCGAAGAAGAGGGCTTATGCTGACATGGACAAACAAAGAGAGGTCAGTCTTCCTCTAACCTCTGTTGAAAATGTGCATGATTTCTGGCGATGTAAGGAGGGGGACTACATCACTGACGAATGCAACGGCGAGCAGAGGCGTGGTTCGTGGACTGAGCGAGCTGATTGACATAGGGGTCAGACTTAAGGTTCCAAACAGACAGGAGATTTCTCTGTTTCACCAGCTTTTGGATTTAGAGGTCTGACGCACACACAAACACACACAGACACACATGTTCACTTTGAAAGTGATGAAATATCTGAATGTGACAATCAATCAGATTTTAGTGATGATGTTATTGATGAAAATGTTGTTTGTAATGAACAACCTGTTGATGATGGAGAGATTGTTTTTTGTGATGTAAATCATGATGGCAGCAATGAAAATGCTGCAAGTTTAAATGAGATTGCCAGCAATGAAGAACTTGCTTCCTGCACTAACCATTTAGATCAAAGTTCTAACCCTCACACTTTGATTACAGAAGCCATTGCACATTTAGAACAACAACAACAAATGCCACTGTCAGGTACGTACGCACAACTGACTTCTGATGCGTACAAAGCCTTACCTGTCCTGTCTCTCACTGTCTCAGGTACACCTATAGAATGCATGGTTGATTCTGGCGCAACTTATTCTGTGTTGAAGCACACAGCTCTACGTACATCGCCAAAACTCAGTGGGAACCATGTCTTCTCAATTTCAGCATCTGGTCAGGTTGTGAAAGAACGATTCAGTTACCCACTCCGTTGTCAATTGGGAGATGGGCCAGCTTTTAAACATGGATTCTTAATCTCTAAGCAATGTCCTGTGAACTTATTAGGCAGAGATTTAATGTGCAAGCTTAACATTTATCTTTTTTCGTCACCCCAAGGCATTGAAGTTGTTCCTGCCCAGGAGAACCCAATCCTGACAGCAGTGAAACACACGCCTCATGATCTCAGACATGAATACCAGTGGAAGCTATTAACAGGTACCACGACCAAAACTTTCCTCCAGGCTGCTCAGAACCTGGTAAGTCCAGCTTCTGTTTTTATGCCAGAGGAGGAACTACATTGTACAACACATGTCTTTGCAGGACCAGACATAGAATATGAGCAGGCATGGTTCACCTCAGACACAGACATTTTGAACATAACTTCTATTTTGTGGGACACACATACATCAGCAGTGACCATCTGTCTCACACCTGAACAGAAAACGCTCTACCGATTCCAGAAATGGGATCCATACATTTCCCTATCTAAACCTGAGGGTGAAGAGTGGGAAATGGTATCTGACCTTGTTCATCGCGCTCAGTCAGCTTCTGATTGGGAGCGAACTGAGAGTGACCATTCCATCCTCTACTCCAGATCTGCTAAACTTTACAAACGTTCGCTGATCTCCACTGTGCATGTCACCAGGGTGATTCATTTAACTGAGGACCCTGATGAGATGCTTTCTCATGTTTTTCTACATGATGAAGTTGCGACCGACGGCTCAGAAATGCACCCTTTGCTCAAAGGGGTTCCGAATGATTTGTGGGCAAAAAATTCACATGATGTGGGGTTAATTAAGGGTTGTACACCCATTAAAATAACACCAAAATCTTCTTTTCGACCCGTACAACGCCAGTACCCGTTTAAACCAGAAGTCGAGCGTGAGATCAAACCAGTGTTCGATTCGCTGTTAAAAGCAGGAATCATTGTTGAATGTACTGATTCACCTGTTCGTAGTCCGATTTTTCCACTGAAGGAAATCAGTGAAAAAGGGGAGGAATGGAGTTTTGTGCAGGATTTGAAACGTGTAAATGCTGCTGTGATGCCGAGGGCATCAGGTTTCCCAAATCCGTGCACTGTGCTAGCGCAAGTGCCCCCTTCCGCTACTTATTTCTCAGTGGTGGACCTCAGTAATGCTTTCTTCAGTGTTCCTGTGGACCCTGACAGCCAGTTTTGGTTTGCTTTTGAGTTTGAAGGGAAAATGTTCACCTTTACTAGACTTCCACAAAGCTACGTTGAAGCTCCCACTATTTTTAACACGGCGTTAAAGGAGAGCTTGGAAGGGCTTGAGCTGTCACTTGGCTCCGCCCTGATACAGTTTGTTGATGGTCTGATGATTTCTTCTCCGTCTAAGGAGCAGTGTGAGAGAGACACTGTTAAGTTGTTGAAGCATTTGCATGCTTGTGGGCACAAAGCCAGCTTATCGAAGCTGCAGTTTGCAAAATCAGAGGTCATTTTTAGGGGTCATGTGGTTTCCAAGGGGTCGAAATTTCTTTTTTTCCGAAAGAGTTGCTGCTATTCAGCGGTTGCAGAGACCAGTAACCAAGAAACAGATGGTGTCTTTCTTGGGTTTGACGTCGTATTGCCGGAATTTCATTCTGGACTACGCAGTGTTGGAAAAACCACTCTCTGATTTGATTCATGGCAGGAATATGACAGCCTCTGATGCTGTCCAGTGGACCCCTGAGGCTTTGCGGTCATTTGAGGAGCTTAAGAAAGCTCTGCAAAGCTCCCCCGTTCTGGCTTGGCCAGACACAGGTAAACCATTTATTCAAATGGTTGATGAGGTGAGATGTGATGTTCTCAATCCTGCCAGGTTGCTACCCACAGGGGATGACGGAGACCCCCCGAGACTGCCAAAGGGAATTTGAGGTACTGTGTAAACCTCGTCTTGATTTGTCAGACACCCCACTGGAGAATCCAGACATGATTCTCTACGTTTAAAGCACAGCTTTCAGAGATGCCAGGGGTAAAAGCAGAGTAGGTTATTCTGTTTGTTCTGACCATTGTACTTTGTGTGCAGGAAGCCTTTGGTCACATTTTTCTACCAGGACGGCAGAGTTGGTTGCGTTGACGAAGGCCTGTGAGCTGGCTAAAGATAAAGCAGTTACCATATTCAGTGACGGCAGCTATGTGGTGGGGGTGGTCCACCATTTTGGAGCTCTGTGGAGACACAGAAGGTTCTTGAAGTCTGATGGTAAGCCGATTTTGAATGCATCACAGGTTGCAGACCTCCTTGATGCGATTTTGTTGCCATCCAAAATTACTGTTGTGAATTGTGCTGCTCACACAATGTCCAAGGATGCTGTGAGTCTTGGAAATGCCAGGGCTGATGCTGCCGCCAAAACTGCCGCAGTTCAACCGGTGATGACTACCTGTGCTGCGATTGAGCAGATAGATGAATTACCTGACTTGTCTGATTTAACCGCTATGCAAAGTTTTGCCACCTCTTCTGAGATAACAGCATGGGAAAAAGCCAGTTGTAAAACAGGAGAGGGGGTGAAAACGGCACTTTAGAAGCTAAGCTTTCTAAGTGTTGTGAAGAAACAGGACTGTATTGGGTCAGAGCTTTGCCTCTGGCTTTGTTTTACATGAGAATGAGAAAAAGGGCCAAAAACAACCTGAGTCCTTTTGAGATTTCTTTTGGCAGACCTCCTGAGGTGGGGTTAAGGCCACCTGCAAGACCACACCTCTCTACAGACCTATGTGATGATGTAATGATTTCTCACTGCAAAAATCTCTCTGAGACTCTTAACCAGGTGCACCAACAAGTGGCAGCAGGACCACTCCATCCGATCAGACCTGGAGACTGGGTAACCTAGGATCTTTTGATCGGGGATCTGAGGCGAAAACACTGGAGAACTAAAAGATGGCAAGGGCCTTTTCAAGTTCTTCTGGTGACCTTCACCGCTGTCGCTCTCGACGAGATGGAGATGGAGAAGAATTGTTTGGAGATGAAATAGGTATGGACTTGCTGAATGACCTCGAGTTATATAATTAATTAGTTTACAGGTGTATGATGACTGTCTGTCTGATGTTTTTTCCCTGTGACTGATGTATTTTTCTAAGGAGGTTTAGCGGTGTCATCCCAGAGATGACAGAGAAAAGAGGGGTTTGATTTGATTTTTCATTTTTATGTTTGTTTTTTTTCCGACATTACTCTTCATTCAATCATTTTCAATTAAATTTGTTTTTGTTGTAGTTTGTTTTTGTTTTTTACATTTTTCAGTAACATTTTAAATTTGTATTATTCATTTATTATTCCATTTCATTTATTCAAATCAATTTCATTTACAGTAATGTTTTGTTTTTGTTTTAGTCCTTAATCAGTTAAGTTTTGATATTTGCTATGTTCTTTAGTTTTTCATACTTAGCTGTCAGTTAAGAATGAAAAAGGGGGATGACAGATTTTTAGATTTTTTGTTTTTTGTCTTGATTTTTAACATGTCTAATCATTAGCATCATTGAATACAATATTTTCCCTTGTTTGTTTTATATTATGGCTGATTACTACTGACTTGTTCTTTTGTATAACCTCTTAAAGTGTCACTGTGGTAGTGAGCAAAGAGTGACTGATTTTGATTTTGAGGTTCACGCTGTGGATGCCTGACTCATTTAAGGGAAGAGTACATGTTTCAATTTATATTTAGAATTGTTTTGATTTTTGTTGTTAACTGGATTTATACTGCCTAACATTGTGCCCATTTCCTTTGTTTTGCAGTTACATTTATGCATCCTGACTAATGAGGAACCAAACAGGAGTGCCACCTAGGGGCTAGGGGCCGTCTCATACTTTTGCCCGCCTGTCGTGAGCAAGGACAACACGACCATAGTTGGGAGGTTGTTTATCTTACGCCCTAGCGGGATTTTTGTATGGGATGCTGTTATGAAGTTCAGATAATGTCATTAAGATGGATGCTTAGATTAGATAATTTTGTTAGATATGATTCAATGTGACATGTAATAATTGAAATTATTTGAACCACTTTTATTGTCTTTCTTTTTGAATGCTGCCCGTCTCTTAGGTTAGTAATTGTTATTGTTGATTGTTAATTTTTCTTAGTATTTTGATTTATCTTTGAGATTAGATAAATGGGTAGGAGACTGTGAAAAATTTATTATTATGATTAATATTTTAGTATTATTAACACTGAGAGCAGAGGAGCCAGACAACAGGTGTTGAGTTCGAGGTTAGAGAAGACATCACTGCCTGAGAAAATATTGATTCTTCTTACAAACTTAGTTTTGAGAGTTTCTCTTATTGTGTTACATATAACCCAAGCTATTGCCATTGTTTTGTATATGTCAAAAGTCACTTATTCACAGCTAAAGAGCCAGATGTCTTCATCAGGAGATATCCCCACCCTGAGGTTAATAGTTGTGTCTTCAAATTGATAGAGGCAAGGTTGCTGAACTTTATAAATACTTATTTTCATATGAGCTTGTTAGAGAGTTGGGAGGTAGTGGGGTAGTAGGTAGTTGGGGAGTTAGGAGGGGGGCAGCATTCAGCATTCACTGTGATCCGTGCTGTTCTCCTGTATGATCAATTCAACTTTTATTAAAACCTCCAAACGCTTAAAGGAATCTCTCTCATCTTTATTAAGAGTCTTAAATGCCATTACAACAGGGAAACAAGAATGGAACAGATTCCTTAAAACTTGTTACAGCACTGATTAAGTTATACTGTAATGAAATTTTCTTTTAGATTTGGGAACGTCGGGTACAATACATTCAAAGGTTATAAAAAAATGTCAGATAGCACTGGGTTATGTGGGAGGCCTGTTACTTCATCACACTCAATGCCGTATGTCAGTACAATGTCTAAAGTGTGCCGACCAGAGTGAGTGGGTCCCTTCACTTTCTGAGTGAAGCCAATTGAGTGTAACCTAATATTAAAGACTGTAGTTGGGCTATCCCTTTCTGTGTCCACATGAATATTGAAGTCCCCTACTATAATTAACTGATCTGTATTTAAAACCAAATCATATAAAAAATCTGAGATCTGGTCCAAGAATTGAGATTAAGCACCTGGTGGACAATACAAAACCACACACAAAAGTCGTTTTAATATTTTGCAGCTTGGATGAGGAAAACTAAGGATTAGATGTTCAAAAGAGCTGCTAATAATTGGTCTAGGGGGAATTTGTAAATCTTAATGAAAGATGGCTGCAACTCCTCCTCCTCGCCCAGTACTTCTAGGAATGTGAAAATTGTGATAATTGAAGGAGTTGACCCGTTTATAGTTACAAAATTATCCTGTTGCAACCAGGTTTCTGATAGGCAAAATGGATAAATTTTCTTATCATATATCAAGTCATTTACTAATAAAGTCTTTGAGGAGAGTGATCTTATGTTTAGTAAACCACATATAATTACCCTATTTTCTTGTTTGGTTAGTCGTATTTATTTTAATTAGATTTTCATCATTTGCTTTTGTTAGGTTAACTGTTGGTCTATTTGATTTTGGCCGTGGGCAAGACACTGTCTCAATGGGGTATTGAGTGGGTAACTGTCGTAGAAATCTGGGTGTCTGATATGCCTCGGATGAGAGAATAAAACAAAGTTTCAGCTGTATTTTTACATAGTTTATTGTATGTGCACGGGGCGCCTCCTGCAGAGAACCCTGAAGCTTCAGCACAGATGCATGGGTATAGTATAGTAATCAGCCACACCCTATTGAATCAGCTGACCAATCATTACATCATACAGTTATGGTAAAACATCTAACACTCTGTTCTATGCATCAGATGATAATCATAAGACCAATCGCAGAACAACATGGAATAGGTAAACACAGGATCTGTCATGAGGCAACAATGGATGTGTCACTGGACAAACAGAATATAGATAACAATAAGGAACACTTTGTATAATGCTGAGAAAGACATTCACAGGATCTGTCATAAGTCCACCAGATAATAACGATTTATCATAAGTCAAGATGAGATGTTTACATACAATTGGTTCTTGTTTGTACCTTAGAATCAGAACAGCTATCTAAGAGCTGAGTAAGAGAATTTAACCTTTCTAAATGTCACAGCATTAATAAGAAAATTTTCTGTCACAGTAACAGTATAGACGCTGCAGAGAGGTGGGTTAAAGTACGACTCTGCTTCCTGGTTTGTTCACCATGGATAAAAAAATCACGAGCACACATGAACCCATTCTGTACGGTGAGTAATACTTTATTTTATTCTATTACTGTGGTTCACATTCGAATGATTGTCGACTAAGACAAAGAGTAGCTAGAGGCTGATTTAAGGTCAAAGCTGAAAGGTAGGGGTTTAATATTTTAATGTTAGTAATTTCCTTAGTTCCCTCTAAACAGTGTAGCCTTTTCAGTATTTTCAAAGCAGCTATTTCAACGCTTACTGTTTAACCTGGTCATCCTTTTAGTTCTAGAACAAAGGTTCCTGATTTAGTGTCTTATTCTCAGCTATACTTGTTTCCATTCTCCTTTTCTTGTTTTTCCTCTGTTTCAAACATCAAGAGTCACAGAGCTTCCAGTGACCCGAACTCCAAACCAGCCATCCCAGAAGCTGGTGTCTTGTCCTCCGTGCTCAAATGAGATAAACCGCATTCCAGGGCCGTAGTCAGAAAACGTATGACTGACCTGTGGTTCAAAAAGAGAGGGAAAAAGTAGATTATATACTGCCTAATATGTTCTCTACAGCTCCTAAGCTATAGTAATGAATTATTAGATAATACGGTAATTGTACGAATGCTGTAGGCATTCACACTATAGTGTTCCTGTTTCTCTTTATTCTTTATTATTGTGTGTATGCCTACAGCATTCATACTATAGTGTTACTGTTTTTCTTTATTCTTTATTATTATTGTGTGAATACTGTAGAATGCTGTAGGCATTCACACTATTGTGTTCCTGTTTTTCTTTATTCTTTATTATTATTATTGTCACACTATTGTGGTCTTGTTTTTCTTTATTCTTTATTGTGTGAATGCTGTAGGCATTCCTGTTTTTCTTTATTGTGTGAATGCACTATTGTGTTCCTGTTTTTCTTTATTCGTTCTTATTATTATTGCGTGAATGCAGTAAGTGTTCCTGTTTTTCTTTATTCTTTATTATTGTGTGAATGTAGGCTTTCACACTATTGTGTTCCTGTTTTTCTTTATTGTGGAAATGTTGTAGGCATTCACACTATTGTGTTCCTGTTTTTCTTTATTGTGTGAATGCACTATTGTGTTCCTGTTTTTCTTTATTCTTTCTTATTATTATTGTGTGAATGCTGTAAGTGTTCCTGTTTTCCTTTATTCTTTATTATTGTGTGAATGTAGGCTTTCACACTATTGTGTTCCTGTTTTTCTTTCTTCTTTTTTCTTATTATTATTGGGTGAATGCTGTAGGCATTCACACTATAGTGTTCCTGTTTCTCTTTATTCTTTATTATTATTATTATTATTATTATTATTATTATTATTATTATTATTCTCCTCGTGTCCGTACATTTTTTGAAGTTCAACTACTTCTGCAATTTTCATGCGATTTCAGCAATTCAAATATTCACGAGTTCAGCTTTTTCTGCTCTTTCCGGCTAGGACTTCTGGTATTTCTACTTTTCATACTTTTTCAAATATTGCCCGAGAGATCGCAGGGATGAGCCCACGGGCTCCGCCAGAAACCGGCTACGCCAGGGCGGGCCTGGAACAAGACCCGAAGGCCACGGGGATCAGGGGCACCCTGCCCCCCAGCAGGGCCCCGACCAGGGACCCGCCGCCGCCGCCAGGCAGGAGGGACCCGCAGCCGACCGACGGACAACACACGCCGCCGCCACCCTGGACCAATACCCACCACCAACAACCCGGCACCCCGCACACACACACACACCCACATGCCAGGGAGCCACAGTAAAAGCCACAGCTGATGTACGCCCTCCCCAGGCCGCGCCCTGCCAGCACCTGAACATCCAGATCTACCAGCTCCCGGGTCCAGATCCCGCCCTACGCAGAGCGCCAAGATCAGGTGTCCAGCCAATGCCGGAAAACCCCCCCAGATTAACCGACCAAGCAGCAGAACTCATGGAACCGGCAGGAGGCCTGGGCGCCAGGCACGGTCCCCACCGATCCACTGGACAGCTCCAACCTGCTTTACAACCCCGGCACACCCATAAGAGGTGCCCCTGTCAATCCAAGGAGGACGCCGGCCCGGAACAGTGGCCGCACGACACACCGGCCCACCCAGGACGAGCCAGGCCTGCACAAGGACCGAGCCGGGCCGCAACCGGGACCACTGGCCCCAGGCATCGATAACCATCATCGACCAGCGGAGGGGAAGAAGATGCACCAGGCCAGAGGGCAGCCAAACACCCAACCTGACAAGTAGACATAGACAGACACTCATACGTACCCTCCCTCTCATGCGCACACATTCTTATAAATACAGGACACACGAAAAAAGGTCGCTGTACACTCATTCATACACCCCATACATACTCTATACTCCCAGGCCCAGGGAAAGACGCCCCAATAGAGCACCCTGCCCCTGCACCCGGGAGACGGACCCCTTGCCCACCAGGACGGGGACAAGCAGACTGCCAAGGCCCCCACCCTGGCAAGAGCAGCCCATAGCCCAGGTCCCCGACCAGATGGCCTGATAATCCACCCGGGCTCCAACCACTGATGGTCCAAACAGGGGTGTGGAAAGACCCCCAGCCTCTCTCCCCCTGCTCAATTGTGGTGTTGTTGCGTGTTGTTCTAATGTGCACTTAACACAGAGGGGTGGGACAAGGGAATACCGCCGGGTACCCCCATCTCCCTCCCCAGGCCCTCAGTGTCTAGATGCATTTAAATAGTGGGTACCGGCACCACAGGCGAGGCCCCTTATAAGGGGCCCCGCCTCCAGCGCCGAGGCCCACCCACCGCCAGGCCCCTACATGTGCGTGTGTCATGTAAATGTTGCAAGTGTAAGTGTCTAAGTTGCTCAATAAAATTGGGACCCAGGCCGCCACCGGGTAGCGAAGACGGAAACTCCATCCCGCACCCCAGTGATGTGCCCACGTCCCAAGGCCTTGTGAATGGTAGAATGAAGGAGCAGGTGGACAGAGGCAAATGGGGATGGGGAGGAAATAACTGGGGTGACATGATGCCATCCCCAGGGAGCCAGCTCCCCTGCTGACCCCAATAGGCACCCCTGTTCAGACCAATCCGCCAGGGGCGGGAGGCCCCACACATCAAGTCAGGGCCCACGGCAGCGGCACCTCCGAGCCCCATGGGGGCCCAGGCCATCCGCCCGCCCCCATCCCAGGGGCAGACCTAAATCCATCCCAACATTCAGACTACTAACAAAACACAGGACACTAGACACCCAGGCTGAATTTCGCCCACACTCTCCCCATACACCCTCCCCCCCGTCCCTAGCTCATCCCGTTAGGGAAAGCGCCTGTGGACATGCCGCGCCGGGCCCGTGAGCAGACCGAAGCCCCAGGAGGCCAACCCCCCAGGCCGACACCCTCCAGCCTTGCTACTACCGCCCGATGGCCGGGAGGCAACCGAACCCAGCACCTCCACCCACAGGCCCACACCCCACCACCCGATAGGTCCACCGCAGAGGCCAACCAACACCGGTCAAACGGCCCCACCCCAGCACCCCGCAGAGTGCTTGGACCAAGACCCAGGAGCCATGTCCAGTGCCAATATGGCCGATCGGGCCGAGGGATGCCGGTCACCCGCCGTGGCCACTCGCTGACACCCCGACGCACAGGCGTGGCAAGGGGCCATCGGGGAGCCAGCGACAGGAACCAGCCCAGGGAGATGGAAAAGGCAGCAGCGCCCGCCGACCGCCAGCCGACCACAGCACTCCCCCACCGGCCAAGCCACGGCCAGGACCACAGGCAGGGGGGCACGGCGCCCCAGAGCCCCAGGCCCAGCTCAGACCCCCCCCCCAGAGCAGCACAGCACCAGGCCAGTAACCAATGTCCGCCAGCACGACACCCCTAAGGCGCCGCATGCAGCCACTAGGAGTCACCACACAAAGCCCCCAAAGTCCCACCCCAGGCGAGAGCCACGGCACCTACCACCCCAACCGCAAGCGTACCCAACCCCGAGGACCCCTTGCAGTCACCACCAACGCTTTTAAGCTCCACATCGGCAACTGTGTCACACAGAACAAAATCAAGGGCCCCGCCCCACTAGGTGACGGAGCTGATCAAGGGAGACCAGAAAGATTGATTAGCTGTGGAGGCAGAAGCCGTTTCTAGAGCAATGTATTCCAGAAGGAGATCTCTATATTGATTAATATTCAGAGTATTTTTATTTTTCCAGTTCAAGAGGATATTTTTCTTAGCAATGTGAACTAATTGCATAGACTTTGTATCTATGGTAACCTCATCTAAATTTCCCATCAAGCAAACTGTGGGAGAAGGTGTGATATTACATTTCAGACACTTTGATAGGTCTTCACATATCTTGTACCAATATTTCTTGACAGATGGGCAGAACCAAAGAGCATGAATATAATTGTCTGGTAGATTGCTTGTACATTGTAAACAGGTATTAGACGGCGTAAAACCCATCTTGAACATCCGTTGGCCTGTATAATGCACTCTACGAAGGATTTTATATTCTATTAATCGTAGATTAGGATTTAAGAAATGTAATGGTTCTTAAGCAAATCTGAGACCAGAGGTTTTGGTCAAATGAGATGGATAAGTCCATCTCCCATTTTGAAATAGGAAGGGTTATTGATTCATCTATTCTATTCAATGTTTTGTATATTTTAGATAGCAGTTTGGGAGGGTTAAGATTAAGAAAGTCTAAAACTTTTCCTGGAATTTGGAAATCAACTGTATTGAGCCTAAATGTATTTTTTATAATTGATTTAATTTGTTGATATTCTAAGAATGTATTCATGTTAATTCCGTATTGTGTAACCAATGTATTAAATGGGATAAAGTCTGTTCCATCAAATATATGCTCCAGGTATTCAATTCCTTTACAACTCCAGTTTGGAAAGTTGATCATGCATTTTTTTTGTAAGATATCCGGGTTATTCCAGATGGGTGTACGCCTGCATGGGACTAGTGAGGTCTCTGTCATTTTAAGAAATTCCCACCAAGCTGTCAGAGAGGAGCTGATACTAATAATTTTTAAACATTCATTTTGTTGTATAGTTGAGCTAATAAATGGTAGATCTGAAAGTTTTATCTTATTGCATAGTGTCTGTTCAACATCTACCCAGCACTCATCGATATGACCCATCTTGATGTGTACTGGTTGCCTGTTGGCTAAGAAATAATGACGAAAATTTGGTAGGTCTAGACCTCCTTTATCTTTTGACTTCTGCAGTGTAAGCTGAGACGTTGGGGTTTATCTTTCCAAATAAATTTAGAAACAGAAGAGTCCAGAAATCTAAACCAATCAGCTGATGGTTTGCTTGGGATCATTGAGAATAAATAATTGATTCTAGGCAAAACCATCATTTGTATTGTAGCTACCCTTCCAATAAGTGATATTGGAAGGGATTTCCATCTTGCCGGATGATCTTCCACTTTTTTTAAAAGTGGGACATAGTTTAGCTTTGATAAGTCTGCCAGTCTTGGTGAGATATGGATACCTAAATATGTAATATTTCCCAACCGGAGTTGCACAGCAAAGGGACCATGGAAAGAACAGTTGATTGGAAGGACTGTAGATTTTAACCAATTTATGGAATAGTCTGAAAGTCTTGAATAAGATTTTATCAACTCAATTACCTGAGAGAAAGACGTTTGTGAATGCTGTAGAAAGAGTAGTACATCATCTGCATACAGACTAATTTTATGTTCTATTTTGTTGCATTGTATACCTTTAACATTATTATTTTTGCCTGATTGCTGCTGCTAATGGTTCAGTAAAAAATAGCAAAGAGGGAGGGAGAAAGTGGATATCCCTGCCTGGTACCTCTCTGAAGGAAAAACCATGATGTTTGATTGCTAGTCCTAATACATGCTGTTGGTGAGCTGTATAATATTTTTAACCAGTTTACAAAAGAATTACTGAACCCGAATTTATGTAAGGTTGCAAATAAAAATTTCCAGTTAACTCGATCAAATGCTTTTTCTGCATCTAAAGATAATATATTCGTTTGGACGTTTTTACAGTAGGAATAATCTATTAAATCTTTTAATCTACGTGAATTTGTGGAAGAGAACCTACCTTTTATAAAAACTGTTTGATCAGGATGGATTATTAGAGGTGTTATTTTCTCAATCCTTCTTGCAAGAGCTTTGCAAATTATTTTAAGATCAACATTGATGAGAGAAATGGGACGATAACTGGTAGGGGACATAGGGTCTTTTCCTGGTTTTAATAGAAGATTGATGTAGGCAGAGTTCATGTTTGGTGGTAATCGACAATTTTCCTTTGTTTCCTGTAACATTTTGTAAAATGTTGGTGCCAGAATATTGCAGAATTCTTTATAGAACTCTACTGTAAATCCTTCTGGGCCTGGAGCTTTATTATTAGGCATGGATAAGAGGGCCTCCTGGAGTTCAGACACTGTTAGCAGTGAATCCAGGGCCTTTGCTTGACTGTCTGAAAGTTAAGGAAGAGTTATTTTATCCAGAAATTGTTCAATTTCATTATTTGATGGGTTTGTCTCCGGTGTGTATAAAGTCTCATAAAATTCTAAAAAAGTGTTGTTTATTCTTTCAGGATCACATATTATATTCCTAATTTTGTCTTTGATTGCAGATATAGTTGTTTTTTCTTTATTTATTTTTAACTGATTAGCTAAGAAGCTACCTGTTTTATTACTATGTTCAAAGTTTTCTATTCGAAGTCTTTGGATTAAGAACTGTGTCCGTTTATTAATAATTTCATTTAATTCAAATTTTGCTTTCCGTATGTTGTTTGAGCTCTCTTAAACCAGTGAAGCTTCTAATGATGTGATAGTTTCTTCTAATTCCTGAACATGTTTATTTTCTGTTCTCTTTTTATTTGATGAGAATGAAATTATTTTACCTCTAATCACAGCTTTCCCTGCCTCCCAGAGAGCTGATGGCGACATACCAGGGAGATCATTAAATTCCATGAATGAAGCCCATTCTTTTTCAATATATTTAAAAAATTCTCTATCCTTAAGTAATGATGTATTAAATCTCCAATTTTTATATTGAAGGGTTGCTATTCTATTTGCTAAATTTAAAGAAACAGGAGCGTGATCGCTGACAACTATTGGATGTATCTCAGTGTCTGAAATGTCATTCAACAGTGAGCTGCTGACTAACAAATAGTCCAATCTAGAATAAGAACGATGGACATTTGAGTAAAAAGTGTATTTTCTGTCGTTGGGATGAAGCGATCGCCATGCATCGCAAAGTCCATAATCGCTCATGTACTGTATAACTATATCTATGGATTGCCAGCTGCGCTGAGTTCTTGCTGTACTGAGCCTGTCTATTTCTTCATTTAATCCAAAATTGAAATCTCCCCCGAGAACAAGTGAGCAATCCATGTGATTAGCCAAAACCGAGAAGAATGTATGAAAGAATGAGGGGTCGTCAACATTTGGACCATATACACTAACTATACATAACTTTTGGTTATGTATAAATAGTTTTAATATTATAAATCTACCCTCTGGATCTGTAACTGTGTCTATTACTTTAAAATTAGTATTTTTATTTATAAATATTGCTACTCCTCGTCTAGAGTTATAGCATGAAGAAAATATATTAGGATACTCCGGTGTTTTTAAATCATTAGCAGTTGAGCTTGATTTATGAGTCTCCTGTAGTAAGACGACATCTGCCTTCAATCTTTTAAGATGGTTGAAAATCTTTATCCTTTAATCTCTGGAGCCAGATCCGTGAATATTCCATGTTAGAAATTTTACAGGATTCATAGAGCTAAGATAAACATTAGACATTTCCTATCGCCAAAGATGTCTATATAGGTTTAGTCTTGGTTTGTCCATGGAGTTGCCTGATTGAAAATCCAGAAGCAGAGATAAAGAGAGGGAAAAAATGTACCATACAGGTGTGTAAAGAATGATAGCATGATGGAAAAACATGAATATGCCATGATAAAAGTCTGTGTGTGTTTGAAAGAAAAAGGAATAAAAGTGATAAGATTTGGTGACACGAATGTGAAAAAGAAAAAGGAAAGCAGTCAATCTAGTGCACAGCCCTACCCCTACCCACATTTACAAATATAAACAACCTGCTGAGGTTTGCTGCTTTAAACTATAGTTGTCTGATAAAAAAAACTTCTATCTAGACTCTGTTAAATGTGACTAATATAGCCAAGGAGTAACCTGAGGGTCCCTAAACAGTTGACAGTTAACATACTGTTTATCTACTGTAACTGCAGCCTTACAGCCCTCACTAATATGTTTCTTTCTAATTGGAAATAATACGCGTCTTCTGTCCAGGATTTCTTTCGGAAATTGATCATTAATTGTAATTGTAATTCGTCCCCCACAGCTCTCTTCCACGTCCTTTGACGTGTTCTTTCTGTTTAAAATGTTCAAATTTGGCAACAATTGGTCGCGGGCGGGTGTTGTTGGGTTTCTTACCTCCGAGCCGGTGAACCCGATGGAAGGTTATGTTTTTAACCATGTTGCTTGGCAGTTTCAGCTGATGTTGGATGAACTGTCGGACGGTTGTTTCAACGTCTTCCTCAGCCTGCTGTGAATGGTTTGTTCCATCGTTAACTAACATGTTAGTATTGGCCTAGATGCTGTCGAGGTCATTTAAGCGAACAATAGCATTTAAGCTACTGTTAGCATTTGAGCTGATTTAAGCTAACATATGCTTTTTAGTAGTATTTTAACCTTCTAAATGGTTTGCGTCATTGTTAACCAACATGTTACTGTTTGCTTACTTCCCTTTTGTGTCATTTAACCTAACACAAGCATTTAAGCTAGCATTAGAAATGTAGCTTTTTTAAGCTAACATGCTCTTTAGGTATATGTTAACATATTGAATGGTTTGTTTCATTGTTAACTCTCATGTTAGTGTTGGCCTACATGCTGTTAGTGTCATTAAAGCTAATAGCATTTTTGCTAGCATCAGCCTTTTAGCTCATTCAAATCAAAATCAGCTTTTAAGGTACATTTTAACATACTGAATGGTTTGTGTTCTTGCAAACCAACATGTTAAAGTTTGCTTATATGCTGTTACTGTCATTTAAGCTGACACTAGTGTTTTAGCTAGCGTTTTCCTTTTAGCTCATTTAAGCTAATATATTCTTTTTAGGTATATTTTAACATACTGAATGGATTGATTCATTGTTATCCAACATATTAGTATTTTACAACTTGGTACTGATAGCATTTTGGCTAATATTAGCATTTTAACTAAATTAGCTACGATTTGGTAGTTCTGCTCATTTTATTATACTGAAGATAATTGATTACTATTACGCAACATCTTAGCATGCATCAAGATGTAACAAATTGCAGTTTATCTAGTGTTGGAATGTATTGCTGTATTTCTTTATTCTCCCAGTTTTCCTTTGTAAGACAATTTTCAGATTACTTTTTTCATTTTCTTTTATTTGCTTTTAGCATTTTACCAATATGCTTCCCCTTACATTTAACCTAATTTTAGAATTTTAGCTCATTTTAGCTACTATGGGGATTTTAGCTTATTTAAACTTTTGTTATGTATGCGTGCTTTAAGACTGTTGTTCGTTTTTAGCTCATCTACACATGACAGTGCAGCATCATGCTACAAATACCATTTTAGGCAATTTTAGCTTATTTGACTGTTAAGTTTATTTTATCTAACACTGCCCTTTCAGGCAATTTTGATTTTTTTTTTTTGCCTATGCATAAGAATTTCGACTTTTTTTGTTCTTCTGGTTAAATTTAGCTACCGAGTAAACTTTTCAGATTTATTAATATGTTTGATAATCCTGGTTTTTACATTTTAGCACATTTCTTGCAGTTTCGTACAACTTCATCAGCAATTTTCTGCAAGAAAATTCAGCTTACAGCATTCACACTGCATTTTTGCAGGAAATGCAAATTTTTCTAGTTTGATTTTATCACTCTATTAAAAGTATTAGAGCAGCTGAAAACCTGCTTCCATGAACAGTCAGCCCCAGGTAACAGAGTCTCAGGCCCATGTTTATACTCCTGCAGAACTTCCTGATTTTCATCCAGCAGACATGTCGTCATTTGATAGGTGCAGCCGCAGTCAGTCCTGCCACAGAACCTGCAGAATGACATCACTGTAATCTGCAGCTCATTTCACTGAAACAAATTGTGACTGGCCTGTCTGCCTGAGTCTTACCAGTCTTCAACTGTGACAGGGGGCTGCTCATCCAGCTGATCTGGGGTGTTACCTTCCTCTAACAGGTCAATCATCTGCCGCTTTAAGCAAAGTCTAGGGTATTGGATGAGGATGATTGTTAGCACTTAACTAACTACATTTAACAAACTACATAAATGAGATTCATAGAGACAGAGTTTAGATAGCATATGAGACATTTGTCATATTACATTTGTATTGTGCCTTTTTAGCCAGAGGAGCAAAAAGCGGTTCACACTACATTCAGTCATTCACACATACATTCACACGCCTTTGATGGCAAGCTTCTACCTTCTAGTTACAGCTGCCACTGACAGCTTTCCAAACTTAGCCGGTGCCAAAAGTCGGTAAGTTTGATTGCTATTTAAAGATGCACTCCATAACTTTCAAACCTTACTTTTTTCTTCTTTTTTTTTTTTTTTTTTGATGATGCACCAGCATTAAGTGAATTTTTCGGAGCTGTAACTGCATGGGAGGGTCCTACTTCTGAATTCTGCACTATACAAATTCTCTCTTGGTCTCCTCCCAGATGTCCTGATTGACTTTTGCTTTACAGTGGTATGGTACACATTAACAAATGATATAAACAAACCTGTGATTTTGAGATTTGAGACATCGCAGATCACAAAAGAAACCAAAGAAGCCAACATCAGAAACGAGGAAAAAAAAAAAAAGAAGTGATAGAGCAAGAGTAGCCCAGTTCTCAAGCTGAAAACTGCCAGAGCTTCACTGCCAGAGAAGGCTCTGTTAAGGAAAGTAGCAGCAAGCAGACCTCTGGAGCTGGACGCTAAAGCCACCCCAGTTTCTCAACTCATGACCAGGTGGTTCCCCTCGTTAAATCATAAAAAGCTCCCTCTCTTCCTTCTGCTGCCTCAGAGAGCAACAAGACAGCACAGGTCAGACAACGCTTCCTTCCCCTCACTGCAGTGTAAGATATTCTCTGTCAAACTGTTGTTTAGTTTAGGTCAAAGCTACTTACCCAGGTAGGATTAGTTTATAAAACCCAGAGTTACAACTTTTCAGCTTTGTGTGAATATTAATGGTTTAGTCAATAATAAATGTTTATTCTGGGGTTATTGGGTTTGGTTGGGCATGATGATGTAATACAGCACCGGGAAACCTGTTTGACGGATTACCAACTGATTAGTTGGATGTTTTATTGTAATGACAATCAAGCTTGTAAAACCATCAGTATACTGGTGCACAGATGCGCTCCATAGATATTTGTTTGTATGACAGTGACGATACACCGCAAGCCTTCAGAGAGCGACAGATGGCAAATATCTGCAAAGTTATGGAGTGTCTTTAAATGCTACAATATTATATGTAAGTGGTAAAATTGATTAATACTACTGTACAAATGAAAATAACTCACTCAAAGGAAGTTGCAAAGTATTTGGTCACTTCCTCATTTGAGAACTCATGGCCACAGTCTCCTGGCATGTCCTCCACTTTCCACAGGCTCCCGCCATTTTCTGTCAGCTCCCAGAAATCCAGCTGCTCTAGGAGGGAAATTCAATCTTGAAAGAGTAATTCACCCCCTATTAGATTATAACCCCACTCAGGCTTTAGCGGTCAGTTGATCATCGCAGCACCATAATCTATAATAAAACACTGCAGTGGGCCACTTACATAATTCAGAATCTACAGGTCAAGATATTGCAGGCACACCGCATGTGGCATGATGTGAAAGACCCACTCCTCTCAGATCAAAACAGAAAACATGCTCTGACTGCTGCACTGCGCTCTCACAGAAAATGCAAGTGTAAATGCAGTATTATCCCAAGTTTCAAGTTGCAGAAGTCTCCTGCATTTATTTAGCAGCTCCCCAATGCCCACAAGTCAGATAAAAGCTCCAAAAATCTAGAGCAAGCGGTCAAGAGCGCACACAGAAACGGACGCAGGCGAGACAGACTTTTACACGACAGTACCAAGCGGTTAAAGCTTAATATAGCTGCTAGACAAAAAAAATATATATATATATAATTTAACATACCTTGAAATTATTCTTATTCATTTATTATTTTAAGCTTCAGATAACAGGCGTATTTGACCAGAATTTTAAACATTTGTCCAGTAAATTTAAAATCTGCCGGTCACATTGTCCGGTGCCAGGTTTTTCTTCCGGAAAAATGTCAGGCTGTATTCCATTTTGGGCTTTAATAAGCTGTCAATGAAAATATACACTTCTCAGCTCTGGCTGAACTCTCTTGGGCCTGGGTCGGGCACAACTTTTAAGGCCCGATTACAGCTCGATTATGACACGAAAACCATTCTTCGTCAGAAATCTTGTCTGGCCCAGAGAAACTAGGGCATCTTTCTCTGTAAACTGCAATTTGTTAATCTGTTCAAAATAAATGTTAAGAACTGGAAATTGGCTCCATTTTGTCTCTGCTTGAACATGCACTGAATTAATTTTGATAAATATTTAATTCAACAACACCCACGTGATTTGATGGGTCGGCGATCAAAATAAAACCTGTTGAAAGAGATTTTCATACCTTTTTTCTGTGGCTGCTCTCTCAGTGTTGAAACCGCTCGGTGGATTTCCCATATTTCAATTTAAAGAAATTGGGAGGCACTGGGCCTGTGTTACACAAGCAAGATGAACAATGCTAAATCTGTGTCTTTCCTGAGCATGTTAAGAACATATTGACTTTGACGATAATTTTTGACATGTTTCAACTTTACACCATCTTGAGATTTGAGGGTATGGTTCCATTTTCAAATGTTTTACTTTGGAAGTGAATGTTGAGACTTTTGCTAAACCTGCAGAACGTCAGTTTTTATGTGAAGTGTAGTGGGGAAATTATTGCAAGATTAGTTCTTTGTAGTGATTAGTAATTAATAGTGGAAGCAGCTGAGGAATAATCCATAATGCTGGAGATTCCAGGACCTTTTGCCTAGTCTGGTGTAGCTGTTTCTTCTTTTGGCTACGGGACTCTGTTATAACACACACACACACACAGCAAGAGGCATACAGGCAGATTCGCTATGTTAGAGGGGGAGACTGTTGGCTCTGTACTGTAAAATAAGTATATTAAGCCAACGGAGAAAAAGGCTATGTCCACACTAAGCCGATAAGGTTGTACGCCTAATGTTATCCACTCAACACGAGCATTTACGCCCCGGTTAGGGCCCATTTAAGGTCCCATGATTGCGCAATCCCATACCGACCTGTGCAAATACTGGGCATGCGCGAAAAGACGCACAAAACACGCGTATAATCTACGTGACGCCAGCACCTATATAATATATACAAGAAGCTCTACAGCACAGTACATGTCTGCTTGTCCCGTTAACCGAAGAGAACAATATCTGCTCAGAAGAAGAGAGAGTTTTTGGTGTGGACAGAGGACGAGATCGATTTATTACTCTTCGCTGTTATTGACGCAGCATTCATTGACGCCACTTCCTTTCATTATCCGGGGAAGCTGTCCACACTAGCTCGTTTAGCCGTTGAATTAAGATTTACACGGCTCTCTTACCCGGCTAATAGTTATCCGGCCACAGACCTTAAACGACGCCGGGTTAGTGTGGACGATAGGGGGGTGTAGACTAAATAATTATACGTTTAAGGCATTATCCGGCTTAGTGTGGACGTGGCCTAAATCATCCTATCCCTATGGAATTATCCCGTATCATGAAGTTTCAAAGAAATCTATATCATGGTGCTCTGTGTGAAAGAACTGTGGGGGAAACTCTTAAAAACTGCAGCTACCAAAATGACTTTTTTCTTATCAACTTCCTTTATCAGACCAGGACTCTGTGTTGTATAATTTATATACAACACAGTTCTATTTTTGGGCCATAACCATAGAAGACCTACCATACTGCCTTGTGGCTCATAACAAGATATTACAGTATTCCTTACTCTACTTATACCTATGACACACAACTCTAAATATCTTTGTCACCAAATAGTCATAATTCCTTATATTCTCATATCCATCATACATAATTGGTACAGTTTAGAAGTTTAGAGCTACTGTACTGCTCTACTACAGCTCTGCGTACTGGTGTAAAAGTGAGTGAATGGGTGAATGTGTCTCCTGTGTAAAGGGTTTTTGAGTGATCAGTTGACTAGAAGGGCTTTAAAAATTCAGTCGATTTAGCAGTTAATTATGTATGAAAAGAAAAAAAGACATCTCACCATCCCCGTTGGGATTCTTTAGCAGGTTCCTAGCCATTAGTTACTGAATAAACATGGATCTTCAGGTCCTGCAAAAAAAGGCACAGAAGGTCGATAGCTAAACAAATACAGGTCTTTTTATTCATCTTTACTATTCAAGTTTTATGGAGAGCCTAAGTCACGCCCTTCTACTTGCAGTCCATGGGTCTCCTACTGCCAAAAACATTAGCCAATGGAGCAAAAAGTGATTTTCTGATCCCGTTTGAAATGTGCCATGGATTGAACATATGATGTCCATTAATTTTATAGACAGATTTTGATGCAGAAAAAGGAGACAAAGGGCAGTTTCCTCCAGGATGAAGGAAGGAAAGTAGCAGCTTTGGTGAAGCAGTTGGTGGAGTGATAGCCAGCATGTAGGAGAAGCCTTACAAGGTCTCAGTGTTTTACGTGCTTGTTAGCATTAGCTCCGTGACATCATATATGCAACTTCTGACTTCTAATTTGTAGGCATTTAAATTGCAAATTTTTACGATCAAATAAATCCAAAATCACTTGACAAACACAACTGAAATGCACATCATTGGTTATTTAATTTGAGGTACAACATATGTGTGATTGAGGACGTAAGACAAAGCAGATAAACAACTTTTATCGCTCCATTGACTTCTTTTCATTATATCTTTTTGGCCAGGGGACCCATGGGTTGACAGGAAAAGGAGGTGACTTATAGGCTCCCCATCCTAGTACCTTCAACCCCTCTCAATTTATGCAGCCATAATAGATGTTGAAATACTAGATGCTTGCTTAGGCAAAAGATGTGTACGGTCAGTTCCTAATGAAAGATGTATTGAAGGTGAGACCCCTGACATGTCAATTTGGTCATCGTGATTATAAGGATATTGTAGCTAAAGTAATGCGACTATAACAAAAAACATGAATGAAATGTATATTGTTGTGTTAGATTTAGCTTAATAGCATAATGATTAGGCAGTATCACCTAATTTTTCAAGGAATTTTAGCTAATGTGGTGTGCTTCAGGGAAACTGCGACAAAACTTTCCGCTAAAATGGGACACTTTTGGCTGATGGGTATGATTTTAAGCCACAAGGATCAGAAATCAAATGAAAATGTCTCTTTTATGCCACATTGTGAGATATTACCAATAGTGTGACAGTTAAGCGAGATAAATACCAGAGAATATTTTGTATTTTGTGCTAATTACCTTGTAACTGTTGACAAATTAGCTTTCTGTGTGAACACGCAGGCGTCCCACACACATGTTTGTTTAATTGATAACTGAATTCATTAACTAAATAACTTTATAAACTAATCAACTGCATTGTTATCTTTTACCTGTCCCATTTTACCTGAATGACTGTCCCATTTTACCAGAACCTCTACCCAGATCACAAAGTGGTCACTTGTAGCCGGTTAAAATCTTGTAAACAATTGTTATTGGCAATATATTTTCTGCATGAAAATGTTACCAAGACTCATATTAAGCTATAAAATTCATTAATTTCACCAGGTTTAGCATTTCAAATGGTTTACTTATGATCAACCAAAAATTGTCCCAAATTACCTGATGTCACCCTATATATTTTCATGGTTCAACACACCCAAATCAAACAATTACACGGAATCAAACAAATCAAACAAATAAGAGGCCTTTGAAGGATGGAGTTTAGTTATTTCGCACGTGAGCTCATATGAGGTAGAGTCTGGTGCCTGGACAAATTCCAAAAACTAATATTTGGTATGCTGACTCACACTCCAGCAGACACGGATACTGCACGCTCTTTACTTTCTGAATAGGAGGCATCACATAGGATCAGCCAGTATCAGACAGCTCTTTCTAGTTAGAGCTGGCAGTATTGGTTTGTCCTTTTTCTCACTAGGACAAACAACTGGGGGTTAAATGAGCTTTTACCTCAAATTAACATATCAGTTGGAAGAACCTTTCATTTAAATGTCAGCCATTTTAACTTCTGCCTCCCCACTGCCTGGAGAATCCAATTCATCTGCAGTGCAGTCAAGATTACTGGTCATCAAAGATTAGTGTGCAATCTTGTTTTTTTGTGTGTTTTTCACAGTTTAAAACAAGGACATAAAAATGAATCATCTGCTGCTGCAATATCACAGGAAAGAAAGCAGTCCACTAATATTTAAAATGCAGAAATAAGCTCTATTTTAAATGCATAAACCACGACACGTGTTACTCACAACCAGAAAATGACAAACGGTCCTCTGCTTCCCCCGACTCCTTTTTTCTGCTGCAAAGCAGCATCCTCACCAGGGAAGCTTTTATATGCTGCAGGTCTGCCCACAGGAAGAGGGAGGTGCAGAAGAGCAGACAGAGAGAAACTGGAATTGCTTGAAGGGCAGGTCATCGTCAGCAGCATTCAGCAGACTGCCACATGCATATGCTCAGCATAAATAAAGAGAGAACATAGCAGCTGCAGCATTAGAACAAACAATGACCTGACCTCCTTTTATGACGTATGCTGTGTTTCAACTAGAAACTAATTAGAAATTAACTGTAATAATACTCAATCATGACTGATGTTCTGCATCATGAACTTATCCAGTAAAAGAAGAATTGTCCCAGAAAGCTGAAAAGAGCTGCACTGTCATGTCTAGATATAAGTGGTCGAAACAGGAAGTGAATAGCACACTTTCATCAACAACATATTTCATGGTGCTTTCCATGATTCTGTGGTAAAGAATCAAACAGAGATACATGATAAAAGCATGGAAAGTAAAAAAACCAAAACAGAAATGCTTAGTTTAAAATACGTAAGGAAAAACCTGCATGTGAAATTTACCTAGTTGCAACCATTTGGTACATGTACTGTAAGATGTTGGGTAAAAACCTCCTATCAGATGGTGTTATAGATTTGCATGGAGGAATGGGCCAAAGTGTCAACCACAGCGTATGCAAACCTGTTGAAGGCCTACATGAAACGTTTGACCTCTGTTATTGCAAACCAACGTTACATTATAAAGTACTGAGGTAAGCCTTTGTTTCTGACCAAACAGTTGTTTTCGGCACCATTATTTAAATTCATTCTTTAAAAAAAAATCATACCGTTTTTTTGTGATTTTTGCTTGTTTTTTTACATTCCGTCTCTCACTGTTGAAGTGTGCTTATGATGAAAATTACAGACCTCTCTCATCTTTTTAGGTGGAACAACATCCACAGTCGGTGACTGCCAAATACCTTTTTTGCCCCCCCCTTTTTTTTTTGGGTCTTGCAATTTTGCCTCTTTCAGCAGGTGGCGCCATAGGCAGTCGCCTGAGCAGCCAGTGTCTGTGCCTAGAGCTGATGTTCTGACAAAACAGCATGCCCATCAAAATGACATACCTTTGGTTAATGCATATTCGGAGCAATTGGTGTTTAGGATGTTCAAATTAATTATAAATTATATATCATAAATTATATATTATAAATTATATATATATATATATATATATATATATATATATATATATATATATATTAGGGTTAGGCATTTAAAATAATATATTTTTGTCCTCCTTTGATCTTAGGGGTTAGAACATAAAACTTGTGGGTTGGTTAGAATCGGTTAGAATACTCAATTTACGGTATACTGTTCTGACAAAGTATGCTAGATCAACAGAACAACGGTTCTGCTTTCTACAATAGTTTGCTGGAATCACTTCTCCTTACAGACCTGGTGGAACTGGGTCAAATTATCTAAATTCCTAAGGAGATGGTTTTATCTAAACTTATCTAAACTTAGCTTTGTGTTGATCTACCTTTTAACTTAATGTCGAATTATAGTGTAAAATGACAGCCATATGAAAAAATAAACCAGACAAATTAGAGCCTTGAAGATAAATACCTCAGATTTTTTCAAGGCAAGGCAATTTTATTTGTATAGCACACTTTCAACAAAAGGCAATTCAAGGTGCTTTATATGATTAAAATTGGAATACAGCATAAATCAATTTGATGCTTAAAATACAAGAAAGCAATTACAATAAGATAATAATCAAGACGATACAACAATGTAAGGACAAGCAGGTAAAAATACAGTTTTTATTCACTAACAGATCTCGCTGAAAACCTCAGTTCTTCCTTCCACTGACTGATCTTGCTAAAAAAGCTCAAAGTGTTAATTAAAAAAACACAAGCGTTTACAGTAATCAAGACTACAATTCATGTGAAAATTAAAAAACAAGCAAGTAAAAACAGTTACTCATAACCAAGTCTAAATAGGTAAGTTTTGATTTTAGACTTATAAGAGTTCAGTGTGTCTGCAGTTTTGCATTTTTCCGGTAGTTTGTTCCAGATGTGAGGAGCAGAGAGACTGAAAGCTGATTCTCCTTATTTGGTTTTTGTTCTGGGGATGATCAGTAAACTCGAGCTGGAGGACCTGAGTGATCTGGATGGTTTGTAACATGGTAGCAGATCACTAATGTACTCTGGTGGTAACCCATTCAATGATTTATAAACTAATAAAAGCACTTTGAAGTCTATTCTCTGAGCTACAGGGAGCCAGTGTAAGGAAGTTAGAAACTGGGTGATATGTTCTACTTTCCTGGTTCTAGTGGAACAAGAGCAGCAGCATTCTGGATCAGCTACAGCTGTCTGATTATTTTTTTACGTAGACCTGTGAAGATACTGTTGTAGTACTCAAGAGAGATAAAAGCATGGATGAGTTTTTGTAGGTCTCCTTGTGTCACCAGTCCTTTAATCCTAGAAATGTTCCTCGGATGATAGAAAGCTGACCTTGTTATTGCCTTTATGTGACCCTGGAGGTTCAGGTCTAAGTCCATTATTACACCTAGATTTCTGGCCTGGTTGTTAGTTTCTAGTTTGGCCTTTTTAAGATGATTACTGATATGTAGTTGATCTTTTTTGGATCCAAAGATAAGTACTTTAGTTTTGTTTTTGTTGAATTGGAGGAAATTATGGGACATCCAGCTATTACTTTGCTCAATGCATTTACTGAGGATTTGGATGGGTTCAACATCACTGGTGACATTGAGATATAAAGCTGAGTGTCGTCAGTATAGTTGTGGTAGGTAACATTGTGGGTGGTTATACTCTGGATTTGTGGGAGCATGTAGATGCTAAATAGGAGGGCTGTAGGATGGAGCCATGGGAGACCCTGCATGTGATTTCTGTGTTTCTGTGTTTTGTGATGAGAACTGGTTAATCGACACAAAGAAGTTCCTGTTTTTGAGGTAGGATTTGAACCAGTCGAGTACTGTACCAGAGAGTCCGACTCAGCTCTCTAGACGTTCCAGTAATATATCATGATAAACGTTGTCAAACACTGCACTGAGGTCTAATAGTACCAGTACTTTGGTTTAACCACGGTCACTATTTGTACAGATGTCATTGAAAACTTTGACGAGGGCTGTCTCTATGCTGTGGTACCTACGAAATCCAGACTGGTAAATTTCAAAGCGGTTGTTAATTGCTAGGAAGCTATTTAATTTTCGAACAAAGCTTTTTCAATAATTTTACAGATAAATGGGAGATTAGAGATTGGTCTGTAGTTTTGCATCAACGTGCTGTCTAGGTTCTTCTTCTTTAGTATTGGTTTGTTAACTGCTATTTTTAATGCTTTGGGGAAGACACCTGATTGGTGAGTTAATTATTTTTGATCAGATCCACTCTGATGGCTGGGAGGACCTTTTAAAAAAAAACTTGTTGGTAAGCTATCCAAGTAGCAGGTGGCAGGTGGAGCTTAGTCTGTCAATAATTTCATCACAACTCTATTAGTTTAATATCTGGAAATTAGTTATTTTCTATGCATGGGTGTGAATTGGGCTCATAGTTGGTATTGAAGCTGATGTACTGATTGACCTTCTGATGTTCAAGAGCTTTTCAGTAAAGTAGCTGGCAAATTCATTACAGGCCCTGGTGGAGTTTATTTCAGGGGGTACTGTCACTGGAGCTGTAGTTAGTCTCTCCACTTTAGCAAATAATGTCCTAGCATTATTTTTGTTTCTGTGAATAATATCAGAAAATAATGATTTCCTTGCACATTTTAAAGTTACTTAATACTTGTTTAGTTGATCTTTATATATCTTGTAATGAACCTGGAGTTGAGTTTTCCGCTATTTCCTCTCAGCGCACCGGCACTTCCTTTTTTCATTACATACCAGTTGATCGCTTCTCCACGGAGACTTCTTTTTACTAGAGACAGTTTTAACCATCATGTCTGAGATTTTGGATAGAAAATCATCTGTCAGTTTATTTACTGAGTGTGTGTTGGTGGATGTAGGTGATTTAGATAAGGTTGGAGTTGAAGTATATTAAACGTTTATTAATGTTTAATTAAGGTGTTTTAGTTACCATACTTTTTAATTATACTTTTAAGATTGTTTTAGAGGTATTTTCCAGAGTCAGCTCTTGTTTGGGTCACAGAAAAACAGGACATTGAGCAGGAAAGCACAGGCACATGACATCACCATACAATTGACAATGGAAGGATGTAAGAGATAACGGTTGGCAAAAACTCTAGTTAGAGCTGGTTTGTAAAGTCAGAATAACAGGAAGGTAATTAATTATGCATGCATAGTTGTAAGGAGGCTGGTCTTGGCAAAAGTTTGAATGAACCAATCATGTTTCGTGTCCCATATGTAAAGCTATAGGGGAGTTTCTCTAACTTTGTGTTAAAATATAAAACTTAATGTTTCTGTTATATACGTTGTCATTCCTCCTAGGTAGGGTGACCCAGAGTGTGAATAATTTATACCACTCTGTAAGCTAAATATTTGATTTGTTTTAAGCAACCCTGTGAACCAGTATTTGATTTCTTGTATTAAAATCTAAAGAAAATTAAATTACTCTCGTCTCCTCTCTGATAAAAATGAACACGCATGGAATTTATAGAGTTAAGGTTTAAATTGAATATAGAATAAAATCCTTCAGATGGTGACCTCCGACGTGATCAGAGTTTGGAGACGGGATTTAATTTTTGCAGATATACAGATAAGTAGACTTTAAAAAATAAAATGAACAAAAAGTTCTACTAATTGACTACTCTAAAAATAAATGTTTACATGAAAGAATTATGTTTTCTATTTTTGGGCAGGTTAAATATTTAGTTTTTTGGAAGTATAGGACTTAATGTGAAGTGAATTTTGGAATTTTATGGTATTAGTGTGAGACTAATTAAACTGCCTGTGCCTCTGGGTTTTGTCGCCCCTAAGCAAGAGCGGACGCGTTCTGCCGAAACGATCTGGGATCGAGACTAGGTTTAAAGTGTTCCTGTAGGTGAGGTCTACAAAAACTTGTTTGGGTTGTGATCACAGGTCAGTAACAGCTTGTGGGAAGCTGCGAGAGTGTGGGACTCTCTAAGGTCAATGACTTTTTATGATGATTTAGGAATAAAGACGTCATGGAATAAAGTGAAATTAAACCTAGGTTAGTGAATGTGAGTCTGATTAAGAATTTATTGTTGATGTATTTCTCTTTTCTTTTTTTTCGGCATCTGATCTGCAGTCCGGGGACGGAGCACCATGAGCTGCTGGAAATTTGAGGTTCTCCGCCTTAGTGACCCGGTGCAGATGTGGGGTTCTCCCCCGGAGTGGAGTCAGCTGGTGAATCTTTTCAAGGACTCAAAACCGGTAAGTGAAGTTTTAGATAATATTATTTAATAAATTCTGAGGTTTCGAGTCCTTGAAGCGATAAGCTTACAAATAAATAGATAAATATCTATCTGAGTCTTATATAAATGAGAGATAGCGAACAATTGTGTGTGTTTGTGTGTGTGTGTGTGTGTGGGTGTGTGTGAGACGAGGTCTCTGTGTTGTGGTTGTTGATGAGTCTTGTGACTAAAACTCGAGTATAAAGTATTATTTAAAAGTAAATGATGAATAAATAAATAAATAAAGTAGAAGAAACTGAATTAAACATATTACATTCAAAATAAAGTAAACATAAAGAGTAATTAAATTGTTTTTGAAGCAGGCTATGTGACGTAGTGTGTCGAGAATTCCGACTCATTTTGAAGATTAGATCCTTGTGGCTTACTGTTAACAATACCATTTCGGCTCCTATAGGAGTTCGGTTACTATTGAAGAGTTGGTCCTTGAGGATGTATCGTTTATAAGCGACCTATCAGTAAAACAGAAAAAGAAAAACAGCAGTGCACACATTCAAGAGTCAGATGAATATATCTAAATTTTATTTTAAAGTAAACAGTTTATTAAATCTGCTTCCTCTTTTTCATTGTATGACCTTTGAGTTGAAAAGGTGAGGCTGTAACAAATAAAATCGTCCCTAAAAATATATTTTTAAATAGATAAAGAAGTGATTGCTGACCGTAATTTATCTGCTATGGAGATATTCTTTCTGAGATGATACTGTTCGGTTCCTTTTGTGTCTGTTTACGGAAGCCGGCCCCATATTCAGACCCAAATAGGATTCCAGTTTGTGGACAGTTAAGTCTCGGAACCTCTAAATAAAATAATATTGTAATAATCTAAGAATTAAATCTTAAAATTGAGGTGGATAAACTGCAGAACAGAAAGGGAGCAATAAAAGCAGATAGCCAAGGTGATATGAAGTTGTATTGAAGTGAAAATGGAAAATTTGAGCATGAATAAAATGATAATAAATGGGTGTAGATGATGAAATTAGGACAGTCTGGTGACAAAAGTAAAATATCTAGTTGACAAATCGGACAATGAGTGTGAATGGTTGGTGAGCTGCTTAAAGAATAAAATTAAAAGATGCATTGATAAAATAATTAATTGGAAATATTGAAAAGCAAAAAGTTGATTTTTTACAAATAATGTTTAAATTCTTGCAAAGAAAACTGAAACATTTTGATGAATATTGGTATGTCCATTTTCATTAGTCAGACATGCGATAGAAAAATGTACAAAATTGATAAACTGTTGAATAGTAGATTACTTAATGATAAAAGGATGAGATTAATGATTAGGTATTATGGACATCTTAATTGCTGTAGTTTTTAAAGAATTAGAAATTCATTAGAAAACTGTAAAAACATCTCAGAGAAGCATATAACCTTGTATAGTATGAACGGTTAGGAATTGGTATGTTTTTCAATTTACAAGAACAAACGTAGTAAGTGCTACACAATTTATACACGTTTTTCTTATTTCCATGATTTAAATAAGTACAATTTAAGTAATTATTAACTACTGAAATTATTTTCATTTTGGCTATTTCTTCTAGCCCTGTAGACTTTAGAAATGCTGTTTGGGAAAAATTGCCTCTTCTTTATACAAATATTAAAATATAAAGGCTTTATTATTGCAATTACCTGTTACTGGTTACTTGACTAAATACATTGTTGAGTAATATTAAAAACAATAATTATCATACTGATAATATATAAACAGCAAGGAGATATTATGAATGTGATTAAACTATTTTGAGTTGTCAAAACTTTGTTTTATAAGAAAAAGAGTCATCTTAAAAGCATCTATTTTTATTTACTTTACATATAAACATTGAGTAAGAGCCATGATAAGAAGCAAGTTGTTGCTGAATTTGAAAATGTTCTAATGACTAAAAGAAAAATCACTATATTATGTGCTAAATTTGTTGGAGAACAACCAATCAATATCAGCTTAATTCTAAATGTTAGTTTAATTTATAAGAAAGAAGTAAGTTTTAATTAAATTATTCTGATTGTGTGGAAACAATCTATGCAACTGAAGCATGTAAATTGAATGGACTTTTTGTTTTGTTTTCAAGTGTAGAGATAAATGCAAGTTTTCAAAATCTGTTGAAGATTTCTGTATTTGCGGAAAATAGGAATTGGGTTTAGGTTTTAAATTTTAAAATGAATCTGTCAGATGTTATTCATGATCTGGTAGCTAGTCTACCTGATGCAGAGAGGGAATGTTTGCCTCTTGAATTTAGAGAAAAAGGTTCTAGAACAGTTATGATGATAGAATAGAACAATGGAATAATATACCATTTCATTAGTGAAGACATTGTTGCTGACAGTTGATTTAGATTTTATTTTTTATTTTTTATTTCTCTCAACTTGTATGTATATTTACTTTAAAGTGGATCCTGACTGGAATTGCAAAACTGCAGGCTATTTATTAATGATACATTTGGGGAATGTTGATTGAGAAACTGCGGTAAAGCAAAATGATTTGGTGGTCATTTATTTGACATTTCTAGAAGCTTCAATTCAATTTGGTGTTTATAATTGGAGAAACAAAAAGAATCCTGAGAGGACTTGAGTGTACATCAGTTTATGGTTTTCAGCTGAGTTTTCTTTAAGGAGGCGTTTTTTATCAGTGGTCTCACTCTGATTAGGTATGTTGGCTTGAATGGTGCTTTCAAATGAGATGCAGAAATGGTCAGATAATGCGATATCAGTTATGGCAATGCTAGAGATATGTAAGTCTTTGCTAATAAGTAGGTCCAGACTGTGTCCTCGGTTGTGCATTGGCTCATTAATATTTTGGGTTAGTTCAAAGTTATGAAGGGCATCGTTTAGTGCGTTTGTTCCACTGTCTTGGGGTTTGTCAGTATGGATGCTGAAATCTCCCACATTTGATCTCTGGTCATAGTCTAGTGATATTGCAGAGCAAAGTTCATTGAAGTCGTTTAACAAGCTTGTGTTAGGTTTTGGTGTTCTTTATATGTTTACAAATAGGACTTTGTTTGGTTCGTTTTTTTCAGTAGCTAAATATTCAAAGGTGCTGAATAGCAATACCCTTTTCAGGTTTAACGAATGGTGAAAGATAGTGGCAAGTGGTTAGGACAATTTTGAGGGCCCGGCACAGACAGGGGGCCCTTTGAGGGCTATCAATATGTATTGTCTTGTGTAAGTTTTTTAAATTAAATTACATTTGATCTGTTAAAATAAGAAAATTATATATGGTTGGGATTCGATATAAAAAATATCCTCGAATTATGAATGACATTATCATTTCACCCCTCTCCCTTACTGAATGGTATCGTCTGACACTGGCAGCGGCACATGCAAAATGTGTACAGCACGCTTCGCCTACGTGAACAATTCCTTCCCTTCACTGCTGTGGAAGATCTTTTCTGTCAAACTGTTGCTCAATTTAGGTCAAAGTATGGATGCTGAACTAGCCACATTGCTACTGGATTGGTAAGTAATAAATGCTTGCTCCGGGGTTATTTGGGCATGATGATGCGATACAGTGCCAGGAAAATTGTTTGATGGTTTACCAATTGACACGCTGTCAGTTTGATGTTTTGTTCTTTTGACTGTACTTGTAAACTTGTTCAGAAGCGCTCCAAAGAGATTCCCTCATCTGCCTCGGCCAGCATTTGACAACATAGGGGATCGTGTAGGAACACAATTCCCCATCCTCTTCAAGAGATGCGCTGAAACCTCCCAAACAGCTCAAAGTAGTTTGTACAGTAGCTGGCAGAGGATTTCTATCAGAGCTTCTGCCTGTAAGGAGTTGACTGCAACCAGGAATTGAGTTTACATTTATTTTTTTATTACAGATAAAATATTTAAGTCTTCTCTGGTTTTAGTATCTTTAGTTATAATCATTCCCAAAGATTTTACCTCATTTTAACTGGAATCCCATATAAGTCAGTTTGCTCCATATCATGTATTGACATAAGCTCACATTTTTTAAATGTAAATAGAATCCCAATGCTTTAGAAAATATTAAAATGTGGTTATTATTACCAAAGGGATCTGGACAGTTTTTTAGAGATATAGCTAATAACTCAGTAGCTAAAATAAATAATTAGGGAAAAAAGTGACAACCATGCCGGATTCCACGATTGATAGTGAATCCTTTATGTGTTCCTTGGTGGAGAGAAACCGAATATTAATATCATCATACATTATATGTATCGTTTAATAAACTCTGTATAGAATCCAAAATATTCTGACGTTTTATAATACATGTATGTTCAACAGAATCAAATGCTACATAAAGATCCAAAAATTAAAATTAAACCCTTATCTTCAATCAAAGAATTATAATCTACTAAATCAATGACTAATCTGATTTTATTATATATAGACTTATATTTTATAAATCCTGACTGTGTTTTACCATCTGTCCAATACCACTTTTCAAACAATTTGCAAAAATAAGAGTAAATAATTTGTAATCCACTTACATTGCTAGTGCAAGCACAAAATAATTAATTTAAGGTGGTCTAGCAGTACAGAAGCAGTTATATATGATTCACATAAAGTCTGATTGACTTAAATCAGTACTTAAACGGGCTTTTCTAAACATTTATTTCAAGACTGCATTTATTTCTGTTGCTTTGGCTTTTTATTCTACACATTTTTCTTCTGCACAACCTTCCATTAAGTTGCACTTTTTGGCTCATCTTCTTTGTTTAAGGGTGCCCAGAATTTATGTTGGATAACTGTTAAGTCATAATTTGCTCCATGCTATTGTATGCCATACATGACCATTATATAATGTTTATGTATTGAAATATATAAAAATATTTATTGGTCTGATAAAAATTGAATTTTCAGTTTCAACATTTAAGCCATAATTATTAAAATTAGCATTTGGAGTTTAAATCTCCCGCAGTGTTTGTAATTAGGATGCATATAATGAGTTTTTAATTTTTGCATTAATCTATTACAATAAATACCTGTAACCTTTTTAGAAGCACCAACTGTGTATCTACTAGGAACCAGAATGCTTCACTTGACACCAGGGATCACATTAACCAATTATTTTGTGTACTGGACTATTTTGTTTTCAATCAAAAATCATTTTTCACAAATTGAAATTCACACCATTGAACTGTTGGTGCAGTGCAGACATTTTCAAGAGTCTTTCCCTGCAGTTACCATGGCTGACAAGGTAACTGTAGGTAACAAGGTAACCAGGTAACTGGAAGTCTAAAACAGAAGCTAGTTTAAAACTACAAATCATTAAGATATAATGTTAACTTTTCATGGATGTAAATGTTGAAATAAATGGATGGAATAGTTAGTTTAGGTAATGCTCGTCGAAAGTTAGGATTAGAAAATGAGTTTATGGTTAGGTAATGGTTCTAGAATGTTCAGATTCATAATAAATCAACCAGGCTAGCCAATCGGAGACGGGAAAGGCGGGACCTTGCCTTTTAACGTGTACAATTCGATACTGAAGCCAAGTTAGCAATAGATGCATTACATGAAAAAGAAACCTCTGCTTGGGACTTCTTTTTGCTTTACAGTGGTTTCCGCTTGGGACTTCCAACACGGATTGGACATATGGTGAGCCTAGTCGGCCATTGTAGCTACAGTTGGGTCCCTCTCAACATTTTCAGCTTTCACACATAAAGTTCATGGGTCTCATGAATAAAACTTTGCTTTCTAAATCCTTACTTAAGCATTTTTTTAATCTGGTAAGTTTCTGATATATTAAACTTGTAGTACACAAAGCTGCACAAAATTTCCTTTTAATGAATCAGACTCGTCGAAGCTCAGCTGTTTTTGGATCGTATCCCACCCCCTACACACCCACTTTCTGCCATAAACGTACAATGCAAAGTGTCTAGTGAATATTCTGTATGACTTAAAAAGCAATTCCACAGGAGGCACGGAAACCCGTTTTTATTTCAATCAACTAATCGATGTTTATCAAAAGCATTTTACTCAGCTAAAGGTTACCAAACTGAATAAAAAATTAAAAGTTAAAAATAAAAGCCACAGCTTTTTCAATGTGGAGAATTCAGGCTGCAGGAGGTGAAATGTTCATGTTTTCCATGTGGCCTATTCACCTGCTCGACATGTGATGTTGGTTCTATGTTCTGTCTGTTTGGATTGAAGATTAATTATAATAAATAAAAATGACCACATTTCTTAACTTAATGCACAGAGTAAAAGTAACTAAATCAATCAATGAAAAATGAGTTTTCCATGAGAACATTGAGCATCATCTCATGGCATCTCGCTCTTGAGCTGACAGCCTGAGTTACAGAGGCTTTGGAGCACACTCAGAAGAGCCTGCATAATGCCAACCACCCGGCAGAACCGACAAATGCTCTGAGATTTCCTCCCACGGAAACAATAGCTTGTGGGTCAGGAGATGGCTTGTTTAGAGAGTCTTTCCAACTTCTGATCAACTCAACTGGTGAAAACTGAAGTGGTGCTTAATTTGAGTGTATAGTGATGCAGCAGAGCATGGATTTAGCATCTAGAACAGGGAGCCTCAAGGGCCTAAATGAAAAGCTATCAGAGAGCAACTGGACAAATGTAATAATTCATTCTAAATAAAATTACCAAGAGTAAAGTAAATTTATTTATTATACAGTTATTTAACCTTCCTTTCTGTATACATAACATTAAACAAATTACATAGGCAGTAAGAATACATATCTAAACTTCAGGTTTTGATTGATTTAGCATTGACACCAGTGAAGAAATATTCTTGTTTCTAGTTGTATTCTAATTTGATCCAGTCCCGTGCGAATGCTCATGTCCAGCAGCAAATGCTCATACTACATTTTGTAAAATGATCAAATATGACAGTTGGCGGTCTTATAAAATATGCAAATGTAAAAACTAGGGCCGTGACTTTAACGCGTTAATTAAGATTATTTAATTACACAAAAATAACTCGTAAAAATTTTAATCGCGCCTATTTATGCACCGCAGCCTTCCAAGCGCTGGTGCGCAGAGAAAGGCGTTTCGTGTCCGCTAAGCCGCCCGCGTGCTGTCATTCCTCCAGCAGCAAATGGACACAAATTTAGCTTTCACTACACTTAAAACCTATGCTGCAGCTATTTCTTCCTGTCATGAAGGTTTTGGTGACAGAACGGTCTCATCTACTCTGTCCCGTGCGTGCGCTCTCGTATTATGTGGCGCACACGGCTGCAATGTGCTGCTGCTAGCGTCTGTGTATTACAGAGGAAACATATTTCCTCATGGCTAGATCCTCCAGAGGATCTCAGAACTCATTCCACGAGAAGGATTTCATCCACCACAGCTCTGCAAGGAGGGATGACGGTGGTGTGCTGCAGCTTCCTGGTCATCACCGTGTTAATTTATCCATTTCTATCTGAGAGACATTTCCGCTTTCTCTTATCAGTGTTCTGACAGCATGATGTTTTTAAAAATGTTTTCCTGATTTCAACTTATGTATTTAGTGATTAGGGCTGCACGATCTTGCAGTGGTTAGCACTGTTGCCTTGCAGCAAGAAGGTTGTGGGTTCGTATCCTGGCCCAGGGCCTTTCTGCGTGGAATTTGCATGTTCTCCCCGTGCATGTGTGGGTTCCCTCCGGGTACTCTGGCTTCCTCCCACAGTCGAAAAACATGACTGTCAGGTTAATTGATCACTCTAAATTGTCCTTGGGAGTGTGTGCGTGCACGGTTGTTTGTCCTGTCTGTCTCTATGTGTGTCGTCCTGTGATGGACTGGTGACCTGTCCAGGGTGTACCTGGCCTTTCACCTGTTGACAGCTGTAGATAGGCACCAGCCCCCCGGTGACATCTTGAGGAATAAGCGGTTCAGAAAATAGATGGATGGATTTAGTGATTATTCATACTAAAATGCCATGTGAACAAAATTCTCACTTTTCTCAGGTCAAATATTTATATGCGATTAAAATGCGACTAATTTCGATTAGTAATCTAATTAATCACAGGCTTTGTAATTCATTATATTAAAAATGTTAATCGAGTCCCAGCCCTAGTAAAAACATGTACAACCTAATCTTCATGCCATTTGTGGTTCCTTATATTTGAATTTTAAACCTAATTTGTGACATTTCAAATATAATTTAAGCACCTGTGATAAGACCCAATATAGACTCGTGGGGTCATGTACCACAAACAATATCAGTAGTTGGAGAAGACTAATAATGCACATTTATTTGACTGTCTGAACAATTTAGATTATTAGATATGAGTAAGATCCAGGACAATCTCTGGCAGGCCAAAATGAACAGTTTGGGGGGACGAGTTTGACCCAACTTTGGACACCTTTAGATCATCTAAACCCTCATGAAAAGTCATCCGTCCGAGGGGCAGTTTACACTATGTTTTTCAGCAAAACAAAGGTTTTTCTCAGCAATTCAGACTCTTGCTCCCACGCCCCTCTTCATTCGACCATCAGGGGTTGGGGTCCGGGAGGTAGATCAGGCAGTCTGGTCTGCATTGGTGGCTCTCGATATCTGGGGCTGGGGGCCCAGATGCGGTCCAGCTCGGCCCTAGTACATACCTGGGTGGGCCAGTGTGTCGGGCGGCCCATGTTTCAGGTCGATGTCCTCCTTGGGTTGGTTGGGGCACCTCTTATGGGGGTGCCAGTTTTGAAAAGTAGGTTGGTGCCGTTCGGTGGTTCGGGGTTGGATCTGGCACCTGGGCCTGCTGCTGGTTCTGCGGGTTACGCTGCCTGGTCGGTACATTTGGGGGAGTTATCTGTCATTGGTTGGGTCCCTGGTCTCGGGCTCTGCGTGGGGGAGGATCTGGACCCGGGAGCAGGTAGATCTGGGGATCCAGGGGCTGGCTGGGCGTGGCCTGGCAAGGGCATACATCTGCTGTGGCTTTTACTCTGGCTCCCTGGTGGGGGGGGCTTGGTTGTTGGTAGTGTGGATTGGGTTAGGGTTAGCAGTGGCGTGTGTTGTCTGTCGGCCGGCTGCGGGTCCCTCCTGCCATGCGGTGGTGGCGGGGAACCCTTGTCTGCCGATTCCTTTTCGGGGCCATGTTGGGGGAGGCGGGGCGCCCCTGGCCCCCATGGCCTCCGGGTCCTGGGCCAGCCCTGGCATAGCCAGTTACCGGTGGAGCCCGTAGGCTTGTACCTTCGATCTCCCGGGCCCTGGAATTGTAGCCACTGAGTGTGGGGAGATCTGGACGTATACATCTCCGACCTCCTTCATGTCTGCGTCAATTCCTGTAGGACGGATTGACGGCTCTCTACACCAGCTATCAATCACTTGCACGGGGAAATCTTATTTACAACTGCATGCTCACACACACACAATATGTGGGGACATTAGTGTGTACAGACATATTCTTGGACTGAGGTGATCATCAACAGATAGTTGGTGCCAGGAGCATACCAGCGACATTAGTGTTGTATTTCTTATTCCATTTTTGTGTGTTGTGAATGTGTAGTACTTAGTTCATATTACTGGATCTGTTTTGTTAATGTTGTTGTGTTCTATTGGTTGTTTTTGTTTTGTTTTTCCCACTTCTCTGCCGTCCAACAGAGGTGGAGGATGGATGTTTTCTTGTGTTATTTGTTTACCTCCCTATCTTGTATTGTCAGTTCACACTCCTACCTGTCTTGTTTCTCTTCTTCATCTTCTTCCTTTCTTCTTTTTTCTTCTTCTGATTTTCGTGTCCATAACTTCAAGAAATGAAACCCACAGTAATCATTAATAAAGATTTCTCGTACATACACTACCGTTCAAAAGTTTGGGGTCACCCAAACAATTTTGTGTTTTCCATGAAAAGTCACACTTATTCACCACCATACGTTGTGAAATGAATAAAAAATAGAGTCAAGACATTGACAAGGTTAGAAATAATGATTTTTATTTGAAATAAGATTGTTTTTACATCAAACTTTGCTTTCATCAAAGAATCCTCCATTTGCAGCAATTACAGCATTGCAGACCTTTGGCATTCTAGCTGTTAATTTGTTGAGGTAATCTGGAGAAATTGCACCCCACGCTTCTAGAAGCAGCTCCCACAATTTGGATTGGTTGGATGGGCACTTCTTGCGTACCATACGGTCAAGCTGCTCCCACAACAGCTCAACGGGGTTCAAATCTGGTGACTGCGCTGGCCACTCCATTACCGATAGAATACCAGCTGCCTGCTTCTTCTCTAAATAGTTCTTGCACAATTTCGAGGTGTGTTTTGGGTCATTGTCCTGTTGTAGGATGAAATTGGCTCCAATCAAGCGCTGTCCACTGGGTATGGCATGGCGTTGCAAAATGGAGTGATAGCCTTCCTTATTCAGAATCCCTTTTACCCTGTACAAATCTCCCACCTTACCAGCACCAAAGCAACCCCAGACCATCACATTACCTCCACCATGCTTAACAGATGGCGTCAGGCATTCTTCCAGCATCTTTTCAGTTGTTCTGCGTCTCACAAACGTTCTTCTTTGTGATCCAAACACCTCAAACTTGGATTCATCCGTCCACAGCACTTTTTTCCAGTCTTCCTCTGTCCAATGTCTGTGTTCTTTTGCCCATCTTAATCTTTTTCTTTTATTGGCCAGTCTCAGATATGGCTTTTTCTTTGCCACTCTGCCCTGAAGCCCAGAATCCCGCAGCCGCCTCTTCACTGTAGATGTTGACACTGGTGTTTTGCGGGTACTATTTAATGAAGATGCCAGTTGGGGACCTGTGAGGCGTCTGTTTCTCAAACTAGAGACTCTAATGTACTTATCTTCTTGCTCAGTTGTGCAACGCGGCCTCCCACTTCTTTTTCTACTCTGGTTAGAGCCTGTTTGTGCTGTCCTCTGAAGGGAGTAGTACACACCGTTGTAGGAAATCTTCAATTTCTTAGCAATTTCTCGCATGGAATAGCCTTCATTTCTAAGAACAAGAATAGACTGTCGAGTTTCAGATGAAAGTTCTCTTTTTCTGGCCATTTTGAGCGTTTAATTGACCCCACAAATGTGATGCTCCAGAAACTCAATCTGCTCAAAGAGGTCAGTTTTGTAGCTTCTGTACCGAGCTAAACTGTTTTCAGATGTGTGAACATGATTGCACAAGGGTTTTCTAATCATCAATTAGCCTTCTGAGCCAATGAGCAAACACATTGTACCATTAGAACACTGGAGTGATAGTTGCTGGAAATGGGCCTCTATACACCTATGTAGATATTGCACCAAAAACCAGACATTTGCAGCTAGAATAGTCATTTACCACATTAGCAATGTATAGTGTGTGTTTCTTTAAAGTTAAGACTAGTTTAAAGTTATCTTCATTGAAAAGTACAGTGCTTTTCCTTCAAAAATAAGGACATTTCAATGTGACCCCAAACTTTTGAACGGTAGTGTATATATCAAGTGGAGTGCTGTAGCAAAGCTGTAATGCTCTGCTTGACAAAGTAAATCTGTTTGTCTTATACTTATACTCAGACACCAATTCTGAGTACAAGAATGTGAGAGCGGTGTGTCAAGGGGGGCAAAAACGCAACCTCCGAAAAAGGTTTGCAGAGTGGAGAATTCTGAAAATGCTGAATGATTTATTGTCATGTAAAATAAGCAGAATCGTAGTTTAACCCACCTCTCTGCAGCTTCTGTACTGTTACCCACTCAGTACCAGACAAGACAGTGTCTTGCCCACAGCCAAAATCAAATCGACTAAAAGTTAACCCGACTAAAGCGAACAATGAAAATCTCATTAAAATAAATATGACTCGGACCAAACAAGGAAATAGGGCAATTAGATGTGGTTTACTAAACATAAGATCCCTCTCCTCAAAGAATATTAGTAAATGACTTGATATGTGATAATAAAATGTATCTATTTTGCCTATCAGAAACCTGGTTGTAGCTGGAGGATTTTGTAATTATAAATGAGTCAACTCCTTCCAATTCTCAAAATTTTCACATTTCTAGAAGTACTGGGCAAGGAGGAGGAGTTGCAACCATCTTTCATTCAGATTTACAAATTTGCCCTAGACCAATTATTAACTACACCTCCTTAGTTTTCCTCATCCAAGCTGAAAAACATTAAAACCACTTTTGTTTGTGGTTTTGTATCGTCCACCAGGCCCTTACTCTCAATTCTTGAGCCAGATCTCAGATTTTTTATCTGATTTAGTTTTAAACACTGTTCAGGTAATTACTGTATAATAAGGGATTTCAATATTCACATGGACAGCAATGTCCAGATATTAGACAGAGAGAACAGATGGTTTGAAAGAGGAGTAAAAGAAGCCATCTATGTAAAACTAGAGAAACCATCTCTCAACAGAGCAGGAGCCCTGAAACATCACCATCTCCAATTTACAATGCTGCCCTTTCATCCCTCCCCAAGAGACTCAACAACTTAGTCTCTAATGAGAAAAACAACTGTGACTCCAACGACTGCCGTTATAACACAATAGGGCACTAATGAAGCCGAAACCTAACCTCCAATTCAATTCAGTTCAGTTTATTTTTGTATAGCGCCGTTTCACAACAGATGTCATCTCAAGGCACTTTTACAAGAAGAGTTATTACAATACAATGTTTAATGTAGAAATTAAAGAACCACAGAAGATTGCGTCGTGTAATTCTCAGCAATCCCTCACACTGAGCAAGCATGAAGCGACAGTAGAAAGGAAAAACTCCCTTTTAACAGGAAGAAACCTCCGACAGAACCAGGCTCAGCCCAAGCGGTCATCTGCCGAGACCGTCTGTGGTTTGGAGAATACAGAACAGAGATACAGAACAGAGACACAGAAAGAGCAACATAACTGATGAAGAAGTTTGATGCAGGACATGTAGAACTTTCCGTCACTTCAATGCCATCTTAGTCAGGGTCGTCAAGCAGGGTGGGTCAGGAGCACCTAAGACAAAAACAGGTTAGCGCTTGAACTGACAGCACATCATGCAGTTGGGGAGAAGTAGGAGAGAAAGTAGGAACTGACTCTAATAATGTCCTCCAACAGCCTAGCCTAAAGCAGCATAGCTACTAACATTAACCTGTCTCCTAGCTACCAGGAGACCTAGCTACTAACACTCTCTACCTGGCTTACATTAATCTATCTCTACCTAGCTACTCTACCTCTTCCCATCTCTTCCTAGCTTTTGACACTCTACCTGACTACTAACATTAACCTTTCTCTTCCGAGCTACCTGTTAACCTGTCTCTAACTACCTATTAACATATTAACACATTAACTGTAAGCTTTGTCAGAGAGGAAAGTTTTAAGCCTAGTTTTAAAGATAGACAAATTGCCTGCTTCACCGACCAACCCTGGGAGCTGGTTCCATAGGAGGGGAGCCTGATAGCTGAAAGATCTGCCACCCATTCTACTTTTAGAAATACTAGGAACTACCAGTAAACCTGCAGTCTGAGAGCGAAGTGCTCTGTTAGGAACATATGGAACAATCAGGTCCCTTATGTATGATGGAGCTAGATTATTAAGAGCTTTATATGTCAGAAGGAGGATCTTGAATTCTATTATAGATCTCATTGGGAGCCAGTGAACAGAAGCTATTCACTGGACTACCTGAGAGTAAAGAGTTACAGTAATCCAGCCTTGAAGTAACAAGCATGGACTAGTTTTTCAGCATCACTCCTCGACAGGATGGTTGTAATTTTTGCAATATTCCTAAAGTGAAAAAAGGAAATCCTAGAGACTTCTTTAATGTGAGATCTAAATGACATATATTGGTCAAAAAAAACCACAGAGGTTCTTTGCTTTATTACTGGAGGCTAATTTAATGCCGTCCAGGAGAAGAGGTTGACTAAGTAGTTTATTTTTCAGAGCTTCTGGTCCAAAGACGACAACTTCTGTTTTATCAGAATTCAGAAGCAAGAAGTTTAGAGTCATCCAAATTTTTATGTCTTCCAGACATGCCTGTAGTCTACCTAACTGATTGGATTCATCAGGATTTATGGATAGATATAGCTGTGTATCATCTGCGTAACTATGGAAATTTATCCCATGCTGCCTAATTATTTTACCAATAGGAAGCATATATATATAGTAAAAAGAATCGGCCCAAGCACTGAACCCTGTGGTAAACCCTCCACCAATAGGCGACACGCCAACGACCGTCGTTAAGACATGGAGCAGAAAGGATCCAATGACATAATCGGTCTTGTAAAAGACCGCCAAGAGGTTAAATAGCTGAGTCTCCACACCAGTTAGTTGGACCAGTCCCAGCCTGAACAGCATGAACTGTTGAAGCCTCTTGGATAAGAGGTGAAACGTCTTCCAAGACAAATTACAAAGTCCAGTTGCGTTCGATTGTAATTTAGTCCACGAAGGGAAACTCCAAGTAGCCAAACACTTTCAGGTGGGCAGCTGCACTGCACATTCAATGACACACAAAGTTCATTCAACCAACATCCGCCAGAGTATGTAAATGTTCTTTACTCACGGTATTGTTAATGTAAACTTCTTTGAATTTGCTTAGAAACCCACAAAACTCATGTTGCTCTGTACGCCACGTGCTGCCAGAATACTTCAGATTTTGAGCCTGATGAGCCGTGTCTGCTGCAGGAGCTTGCTGGTCACCTTACAGTCTGTTCTGTTCTCCTTCACTCACCACATCACGAAGGGCTGGAGTTCATCCCTTTATATATATAAATATTTTTTTTAAACTCCAGTGGGGTACGGAAACTTCCAGAACAGAGACTGTTGGAGTGTGCCCACGTAAGGGAGAGACGTATGGAACGTGCTCCAGAAAAAAAACATGACTGAGTTTTTTACAAATGATATGAAAACAAAAGAAAATATTTAGTCAGGACAGGAGGGCTGTCACAAGCACATCATTATCTTTTCTTGGCGCGACTTGTCTCCACTAGTCAAATTCCTACCTTTGACTTTCATATTCTGCAGCTACTCATAGAAACATTGAATATTATCGTTGTCATCAGGGTATTTTCGTGCATGCGTACAACACTGGAGGGCAAAAAGCTTCCACACCACTATGCAAAGTGTGCGGTTGTGGATGAACAATAAGACAAAAAAAAATAAAACCTAAACCATCTTTGTGCAGATAACATCACATCAGAAAGCTAACTGTATGTAGCACAAAGCTTCCAGACCGTTAATGACCGATTACTTACAAGCTACAGGAGAAAACTTCTCAGATATGACCGCTGCCAGATCAGTATGGAAATATCTACAATTATATGATCAACTAGGGCTGCACAATTAATCGGATTTTGATCGTGATCACGATTATGGTGGTCACAATTAAATGAACCTGATCGTGAACGAAATTTACATTCAAAATGCGAGCTTACCTGCGTGCCTCTTCATCATACACTGCCTCAACCAATAGTCTGCCAACCAACAGGGGGCAAACGCATGGCTAAAGCTTCATTAAGCTGACCAAATAAAAACAGCGCACACGCCACTCAGCACTCATAATGGCTGCACTACGCTTGCTACGTAGCAGGTGAAAATGAGTATTTGAGCAATGTAGTAGATCCAAATCTCCATAATGGATTTGACTTGTAAGCAAAAAGTTCTCGAAAGTGTACTACCGCCACAGTAATTAGCCGGTGATGCTCTGCTATCCCACAATGCAGAGGACGCCCCGAAATCATAGAAGAAGAAGGACCTAGCTAAAAATGGCTACAGATGAACTGTCAACCATTGACACCGCCACAGTTTCGGCAGAAAAATGTACATGTAGCGAGGTTACTGATTACTGTAATTGTTTTTTGACTGATTAAACATTTAAGTTGTTAAGTCATACCAGACAAAATAACCGCTAGAGGAGGGCGGGACCACAGGCAAATGTAATGTAAACATCTGGGTCAATAGAAGTCATATGGGTCAAAGGACATGCAAAATGGTGGAGCAGTATGTCTGATTTCATGCCTATTACGCAATCGTTTGCTATGCAGTATTACATTAACAGGTGAGTAATAGTTGCTACATAGCATATAGTAAATACTAAGGATTTGGATGCAGGGCATGTCAAAGGCCTTTTCTGTATAAGCTGTAATTGTTTCCCATAAATTGCACTTTGAGATTGCACTCTGCAATAACATAATTAGCTTGTACTTTTAAATATATATATATATATATATATATATATATATATATATACATATATATATATACAGCCTTGGACAAAATTGTTGGTACCCTTCATTAAATAAAAGAAAAACTCATAATGGTCACAGAAATAACTTTAATCTGACAAAAGTAATAATAAATAAAAATTATATAAATGTTGACCAATGAAAGTCGGACATTGCTTTTCATCCATGCTTCAACAGAATTATTTAAAAAATAAATGCATGAAACAGGCCTGGACAAAAATGATGGTACCCCTAGTAAAGAATGAAAATAATGTGACCAAAGGGACATGTTAATCCAAGGTATGTCCACTAATCAGCATCCCAGAGGTAAACTCTGATTATTCTGCAGCGATAACTAAGCTCTGTAAAGCCATTGAAAAATAATTTCCAACAAGGCCGAACTTGACTAAGCTGCATTCTGTGAAACAAAGACAAGGAGAAGATGCAGATGACTTTATTCACAGATTAGGAGAAGCTTTTGAGCAGGTTAGTGGACTTCAGAAACCGGAACAAGGTGACTCGTTGGTTCTGCTTATGCATATATGATGTTCGACAGATTGCTTGGTGCTTTATTGCCAGAAATTTGAGCAGAAGTAATGGACAAGTACATTGGGTTGGATGCTGGCATGAATTTTAGTGACCTGCGCAAATATGTGATTCACTGTGAAAGTCAGTTGAAAAGAAAACAAAGCAAGCTGCAGTCAAAGAGAGAAACAGACATGCACAAAGTGCCATTAACGGTGTACCCTGCAGTCACAAATAAATTACAGGAGTGGACTGCCTGCATGTCCTCATGAGTACCTAAGAGGAGGCAGACAACAGCAACAGAACTCAAACCGATGACAACAATGACAATAACAGAGAATCAGGTGATGACAATGACCGTTGTTTTGCCTGTGGGGGGCGTGGCCACTGGAGAGACCAGTGTATCAGGAGGCGGAGTCAAGGCCCACGCAGAGGACGTCAACAAGCTAACTGATCAGGGGTGCGGACCTCCAGTTCTGAGGTAGAAGGAGGGTTCTCCATTTCACCAGCAGAGGGAGTTGGAGGTCTGACGCACACTCAAACACACAGACACACATGTTAACTTTGAAAGTCATAGTCAATCTGATTTAAGTGACGATACACATTCTGAGAGCGACCATCAGTCTGACTTTAGTGATCAAACACTTAGTGAAAGTGACAATCATTCTGGTTTTTGTGATGATTTTGTTGATGAAAATGTTTCCTGTAATGAACAACCTGTTGATGATGGAGTAATTGTTTTTTGTGATACAAATCCTGATGCCAGCAATGAAAATGCTGCAAATTCAAATGTGACTGCCAGTGATGAAGAACTTGCTTCCTGCACTAACCATTCAGATCAGAGTTCTAACCCTCACACTTTGATTACAGAAGCCATTGCACATTTAGAACATCAACAAACGCCAGTAACAGGTACGTACACTCAACTGACTTCTGATGCGTACAAAGCCTTACCTATCCTGTCTCACTGTCTAAGGTACACCTGTGAAATTCATGATTGATAGCGGCGCAACGCGCTCCATGTTGACGCACACAGCACTGCGTCCACTGCCAGAACTAAGTGGGAACCATATCTTCTCAATTTCAGCATCTGGTCAGGTTGTGAAATAACAATTTAGTTACCCTCTCCGTTGTCAATTGGGAGATGGGTCAGCTTTTAAACATGGATTCTTAATCTTTGAGCAATGTCCTGTGAATTTATTAGGCCAGAGATTTCATGTGAAAGCTTAACATTTCACTTTTTTCATCGCCCCAAGGCATTGAGGTTGTTCCTGCCCAGGAGAACCCAATCCTGACAGCAGTGAAACACACGCCTCCTGATCTCACACTTGAATACCAGTGGAAGCTGTTAACACGACTAAAACCCTCCTCGAGACAGCTCAGAACCTGGTAAGTCCAGACATTGAATATGAGCAGGCATAGTTCACCTCTGACACAGACACTTTGAACATAACTTCTATTTTGTGGGATACACATAGATCAGCAGTGACCGTCTGTCTCACACCTGAACAAAAACCGCTCCACCATTTCTCCCTCTAAACCTGAGGGTGAAGTGTGGGAAATGGTGACAGAACTCATTCATCGCGCTCAGTTGGCTCCTGATTGGGAGCGAACTGAAAATAACCATTCGATCCTCTACTTCAAATCTGCTAAACTTTACAAACGTTCGCTGATTTCCACTGTGCATGTCACCAGGGTGATTAATTTAACTGAGGACCCTGATGAGGTGCTTTGTCACGTTTTTCTACATGATGAAGTTGCGACCGACGGCACAGAAATGCCTCTTTTGCTCAAAGAGGTTCCGAATGATATGTGGGCAAAAAAATCATACGATGTGGGATTAATTAAGACTTGTACCCCTGTTAAAATCACACCAAAACCATCTTTTTGTCCGGTACAACCTCAGTACCCGTTAAAACGATTCCCCTGTTCGCAGCACGATTTTTCCTGTGAAAAAAATCAGGAAAAATGGAGAAGAGTGGCGTTTTGTGCAGGACTTGAAGAGAGTAAATGCTGCTGTGATAACTAGGGCACCTGTTTGTCCAAATCCGAGCACCATCTTGTATCAGGTTCCACCTTCAGCCACTTATTTTTCAGTTGTTGATCTGAGTAATGCATTCTTCAGTGTACCAGTAGAGAGAGAGAGAGTCAGTTTTGGTTCACTTTTGAGTTTAAAGGAAAAGTGTACTCTTTCAGCAGACTTCCACAAGGCTATGTAGAATCACCTACCATTTTTTACATGGCATTGAAACAGCTTGGATGGGTTGGAGCTGTCTCTTGGCTCCATCTTAATCAGTTACGTTGACGAACTGATAGTTTTTTCTCCATCAAAAGAACTAAGTGAGGAGGACACTGTTAAATTGCTGAAGCATTTGCATGCAGGTAGACACAAAGCTAGCTTTTCAAAGCTGCAATTTGCGAAACCAGAGGTGATTTTTCTTGGTCATTCTATATCCAGAGGAGCAAGGTCACTGTCCTCCTAGAGAGTTGCAGCCATACAACAGATTCCCAAGCCAGTCACTAAGAGACAGATGATGTCTTTCTTAGGTTTGACGTCGTATTTTCGTAATTTCGTAATTGACTATGCGATTTTGGAAAAGCCACTTTCTGAGTTGATTCATGGCAGAGATATGATGGCCTCTGATGCCATCCAGTGGACTCCTGAGGCATTGCAATCATTTGAGTAGCTGAAGTGCCGTCCAGCTCTGGCTTTGCCAGAACGTAGAAAAACCATTCATTCAAATGGTTGATGAAAAGAACGGATGCATGACATCTTTTCTCCTTCAAGAACACTGTGGTTTGAAACAACCTGTGGCTTATTACTCTGCTAAGCTTGATGCAGTTGCGCCCAGGCTTCCACGCTGTCTCAGAGCTATAGCAGCGGCAGAAAAAGCAGTTTTGGCTTCGAGAAACAGAGTGATGTATAGCCTACTAACTGTGGACTTCACACATTTGCCTAACATCACTGTTAAGAGGTGTAATGTTTTTAATCCTGCCAGCTTGCTGCCCACTGAAGACGACGGGACCCTGCATGACTGTCAAACAGAATTAGAGGTACTGTGTACACCCTGTCCGGATTGGACTGACACGCCCTAGCAGAATCCAGACATGGTGTTGTATGTTGATGGAACATCGTAGAGAGACTCATGGGGGAAAAATAGAGTGGGCTATTCTGTTTGCTATTATCACTGTACTTTGTCTGCAGGAAGCCTTCCACCTTATTTCTCTGCGCAGACCGCAGAACTGGTTGCATTGACAAAGGCCTGTGAGCTGGTGTGGTTCACCCTTTTGGAGCTCTGCGGAGACACAGACGGTTCTTGAAGTCTGATGGTAAGCCAATTTTGAATACATCACAGGTTGCTGACCTCCTTGATGCGATTTTGCTTTCATCCAAAATTGCATTAGTGAAATGTGCTGCACACATGGCGTCCAGAGATACTGTGTCTCTTGGGAAACGGCAGAACGGATGCTGCCGCTGAAGCTGCCGCGGTTCAGCCAATGACGACTACCTGCGCTGCTATTGAGCAGGCAGAGGAGTCCCTTGACGTGTCTGATCTGACAGCTATGCAGAGTTTTACCACTTCTTCTGAGGTAAATGCATGGACAAAGGCAGGTTGTGCGAAAGAAGAAGGTGTGTGGGTTTCTGTTTCAAATTTTTTCCCAGTTTTTGCAAAACTCAGTCATGGACTAGATCTTTGTTCCAAAACTGGAATGTTTGATCTTGTTGCTAAAAATTGGTTCACAAAAGGTTTCACATATTTTGCTGAAAAATACTGCCATTCATGCATGGTTTGTGCCACAAATAATACAGGTCAAGCAGTGTCCACTCAACCTGCTGGTCATCCGGCTCAACGGAGACCTTTTGAACATCTGATGATGGACTTCATCGAACTTGAACCTGCCGGAGGTAAAAAATATTGTTTGGTGATTGTTGACATGTTTTCCAAATGGAAAGAAGCGTTCCCCTCAAAACATGCTGACACTGCTGCGGTAGTGAAATTTTTGCTGGGAGACGTTTTTCCAAGATGGGAAATTCCTGACAGGATGACTATGTCCTCCAGTGACTATGGCAGACATTTTGTGGGCAAAGCTCTTGAAGAGATTGGTGAGTTCTTGCGGTATAATTATCCACTCACTGTGCATACCACCCGCAATCGGGCGGGGTGATAGAAGGAGAAAATGGGACTTTGAAAGCTAAGCTTGCTAAGCGTTGTGAGGAAACAGGACTGTCTTGGGTCAAAGCTTTGCCTTTGTTTTACATGAGGATGAGAAAAAGAGCCTCCTTTTGAGGTTCTTTTTGCCAAACCTCCTGCAGTGGGGTTAAACCCACCTGCAAAACAGCATTTCTCTACAGACCTCTGTGAGGATGCTATGATTTCTTACTGTCAACATCTCTCTAAGACTCTTGCACAGGTGCACCAGCAGGTGAAGGATGCCCTTCCTAAAGCAGCTGAGGGACCCCTTCATCCAATCAGACCTGTAGACTGGGTTCTGATTAAAGAACTGAGGAGACAAAATTGGAGACAGCGAAGATGGCAAGGGCCTTTTCAGGTGTTGCTTGTTACCTACACTGCTGTGAAAAATCGCTGAGAGAGCAACTTGGGTGCACACCAGTCATTGCAAGAGAGTGACAGGAACGATTCTGGAGCCCACACTCAGCATAAAAGTGATGGATAACCATCCCCTCTTCCTCTTCCAAGCTCGCCTGATGGTGTCGGCAGTTCTCCGAACTGTAAGAAGAGATTCCTTTTCCTAACACGTGTTCTGGATTTTGTCCTTGCTCCCTGCAACCAAGTTTCCCCAATAGTTTGGCTGTCCCTAAACTATCCTTTTTTTTTGATGCGCTGAACTCCTCTCTTTTTGTTTTTCTCCGCGTGCCTGACGAGCCAAGCATCTCGCATCCCGGCTTTTTCTTCCACACCTGGAAGCTTCCTCTTTAAAGTAAGACTGTTTAAATTTACCTTCGACCTGGGTGGATAAATTACGAAGTTTTTCTTTATAATTATATGCATGAATAACCGTTGATGTGAAGAGCTGCATCTACCTCGAACGCTCTGAGATTCCTCTGTACCGTGTTTTGCTTACGGGTAAATTTGTGTGTTTTTGTATTTCGATTGTGTGTTTCCTGTATGTTTTTGTCTTTTATTAGTGAGCAGAATTGTTAGTCTGTAGAAGTGGTTCTTCTCCGGTAGTTTACAGTGAAGTGTTGTTGTCATAGGCAACAGCATCTTCGGAGTGCCTGCCAGGAACGCGCAGCACGCAAAGGACATTTTGAAACCCATTTTCTTCCATTTCCCAACCAGAGCCTGTATTAGCAGAAGCTAACCCACTGATAAGACCCACGAGGTTTCTTTGTTAGGAGGGAACCGTAGGCCTCTTGCTCCAAGTTAAACAATAAGTCATAAAACATCCCTCCTGTTCTTATCAAACGAACTGCGCGTTCGCGTCATACACCGCCTCCTCGCGTACACGCGAGGGGCTGCGTACGACGTCGGTAGGAGTTGCCGGATTGTAAATCCTATTTTGATTCCATACCAGGTTTTCTTAATGGCATCAGATCGCATCTTCCTGCACCTGAATGAATTGGCTGTGTTTGGGAAATGGTCAATTACGGGAGTAATTTACCATTAAAGAGGGATTATTATTGTAATCATCTGATTGTGATTTCATTTGGAAAAGACAGTTCCTTTAAAGACATTTACTGAATGCAGCTCCCAGCAGCCTTGGACGGAATGCCAGCGGTGCGGAAGAGAAGATATGAACTTTTAAAAGAACAAAAATGTTACTTCTAACTATTTTTTTCTGTTTCACAGAGTTCTTCCCACTTTAAGTTTGATTTATTTCAGAATATAACATAGTAATAATGTCTATGTTCATGGATTTTCTATCTCTTCACATGTAAGGCATTCTTATACATTTTTGGGTTTTTGAATTAGTTTTTGGGAATTGTTAAAATAATTTTTTTGTATAATGCCAAAAGAGGGTGAATTTATGAAATTTCTTGGATTTGATTTCTTGCATTCTCAAAATGCTTTACAGGTTTTGATTTTAAGTTTTAAACACTTACCTTGAAGGACACTATAGAGAAGATATCAATCTATTTTTAAAAAAGATTGAAAGAGGGAATTGTGGTGTTATTCTATATATGTTTAAACTTTTATTATTCAGAAGGTAAAAGACTGTTTATATAGTTTGCATGGTTGTAAAAATGGGTCTGTCACTATTGTTTATGCAGGTAAGCTTTTAAGTCATAAAACTCTGGGGTGAGTTTTATTGCAAGCTGTAAAAGCAGGATGTTTAGATAAGAAACTGGGAGAAAAGTTTTAGAGAAGCAGATAGCCATAAAACCATAATTCTTTATAATGAACCTTTGACCCAGAACAGAGACGACCCATCTTCTGACTCCAGGATTCTCTGACAGCAAATCATGGCTAAGACACTGTATGAAAATGTTCTGATTGGAGAGATTAGAAACGCCTAGAGGCCCGGTTGTCTATAAAGCTGTGAAATGAAGATCAGTTAATTGTTCAGATTTCTTTAAATCTGGACCACAGAGGAACGACGGGGGCAAAATTCCTCTGTAAAACTGCAATGTGTTAATCTGTTCAAAATAAATGTTAAACTGGAAATTGGCTCCATTTTGTCTCTGCTTGAACATGCATTGAATTACTTACGATAATTATTTAATTCAACACTACTATAACTCACTTCTTTTTGGTGTCACCCATGCACTCCAGTCCTCGCTGGATCATTGCCGTACATTTGTGTGTATCGTCTTGCCTTGTGTTGCTGCACTTCAATAAAAGAGCACCTCACCGTTGAACTCTGTTTCTGCGCCTGGGTCCTTCGTCCTCCATACAGCATAAACACGTGACAGAATGATCCAGCCTAAAAAGACGGACCCAGCGGAAGCTCCAGACTCTGACCTCCTGGAGTCTCTCTGGTGTAGGCTGGACAAGATATCCGGCTTTTCCAGTCCCTCTGCTCGCCTCACCGCTCTGGAGGATTATATCCTGGACCTTCTTCCACGGTTCCGCTCCAGCTCTAACCCGCTCGATGCGGAAGAGTTGGAGGAGGCAGCCGACGACGCCTTCCTTGCAGCGGAGGATGAGCTGTCTCCTGCTGGGAGGCAGCCCGCTTCCACCAACGCCGGCTCTGTCTCCATGCTCTACGCACTACCGATCCTCTCTTCGGCTGTCTTCCCTTCTTTCCCAACTGCTTCATCGGGGGCTCCCCCTGTTTCAGCCAGACATCCAGCTGCGCCTCCAACGCAGGCTTCTTCTGCCAGCCCAAGACGGAGTCCCCTCTACGTCAGCGAGGACAAAATTTCCGAGTTTTTTCATGGTGAGAAGTTCAACTACCTCTGCTACAGAGGGGATCCAGCTCCTCGTCGCAACCGGCGGCACAGACGCCGCGAAACTGCGCCGGAGTATCCTCCCTCGGACTGGCCAGACTGGGAGGAAATTGAGGAGTAGTATTCGGAGCACCAGACCATGCTCATCGGCTCTCACCTTGCATACTGCGCTCCCGGAACCGGTCCACACAGGCATGAGCGGTCATCTAAGCCACGCAGCAGAAGGCAAGAGGCTCCGCCACCATCTCGCCGACGGGAAGGAACAGCTTCCGGGTAGTCAAAGTTGGCGTCTGCATCAGCCTGTTCAGCCCCGAAGTTGGCGTCTGCATCGGCCTGTTCGGCCCTGAAGTTGGCGTCCCTCCTCTTTCTTTCAGCCTCTGCTCCCAGATCCAACAGAGCCCCTCCAGTCTCTGCTCCCAGAGCCAGCAGAGCCCCTTCAGTCTCTGATCCCAGAGTCCGCAGAGCCAACAGAGCTGCTGGATTTGCCGCAGCCTCCGCCAGAGCTGCTGGATTTGCCGCAGCCTCCGCCAGAGCTGCTGGATTTGCCGCAGCCTCCACCAGAGCCGCTGTATTTTCCACAGCCTCTGCCATATCCGCTGGATTCGCCGCAGCGTCCGCCAGAGCCAGTGGATTAGCCGCTGACTCCACCAGAGCTGCTGGATTTGCCGCAGTCTCTGCCAGAGCCGCTGCATTTGCCGCAGCCTCCGCCAGAGCCGCTGGATTTGCCGCAGCCTCCGCCAGAGCTGCTGGATTTGCCGCAACCTCCGCCAGAGCCCCTTGATTTGCCGCTGCCTCTGCCAGAGCTGCTGGATTTGCTGCAGCCTCCGCCAGAGTTATTGGATTGGCCGCAGCCTCCGCCAGAGCTGCTGGATTTGCCGCTGCCTCCGCCAGAGCTGCTGGATTAGCCGCTGGCGCTGTCAGAGCTGCTGGATTGGCCGCTGCTGGATTGGCCGCTGCCGTCCGCCCGACTCACATCCCGTAAGGGGAGGTCCGCCAGTCTTTCGTCCTTTGAGAGGACGCCATTCGGGTCGCCCATCCGACTCAGCTCCCACAACGGGACGCCATCCGGACTCTGGCCCTCCTTCGGTGGGCCCCATCCACCCACCCTGGAAGGGTGCTTCTCTTTTTGTTTGTTTTTCGTTCACTGCGTCTGGGATCCGCCTTTAAAGGAGGGGGTCACTCTCCTCATCCCATCTGTGTCCCTCATCATCATCATCATCTGCACCTGTGTCGTCCTGTCTGAACTTCCTCACCTCCTATTGTTTGCACCTGTGTTCCTCCTTTTCTCCCCCTATTTAAGATCAAGCGAGCGCTTCAGTCCTTGCTGGATCATTGTCATACATTCGTGTGTATTGTCTCGCCTTGTGTTGCTGCACTTCAATAAAAGAGCACCTCACCTTTGAATTCTGCTTCTGCGCCTGGGTCCTTCGTCCTCCATGCAGCATAAACACGAGACAGAGAGTCCATATGGAGCTCTGAGGTTCTTCAGAAAGTCACAAGTATATATACATATATACTGATTTAACAACACCCTATCGGATTTGTTGCTGACCAGTTCATTAATCAGCTCTGAGAGAACAAACAACTCCATACATGGTTTCAGATAAGAAATTGCTTAAAGAAAGGACACTCTGTTTTAGCAGTCAAACAGGATGTGTCACAGGACAGCATAACTAAGCATAACTAAGCAATAACTCAGCATAACTAAGCATAACTCAGCAATAACTAATCATGTTTTATCTAGGTACTGTGAGTAATGAATAAAAAGGCTTATATCTCCAATAAAAAATTATATAGAAGCTGCCCTTAGTTTTTGTGCTCGCTTTCATTTTTTACCATTTTAATTTTACTGTAATCGATTAATCAAAATTAATGTGTTAAAGTATCCATACATTTATTGACCACTTATCCTGGATTGATTAAAAAAATGTAACCAAATCTCCAAACTGTTCTTTTGTGGCCTTTTGCTGTCCCTTGATGAATATAAATGAAAATTATACAAAAGTTACAAATAAGTAGTTTACTGTTGTAAACTACGTATTTATACAGTTTGTTGGTTGATGAATTGAAGAGTTTATTGGGGGAAAAAACAATAACATAACTCTATGGCTGAAAATACTCCTTCCAGCCCTGCTGTGAGAAAGATGCTGCAATAAAATCCTACAACACAAAAAGGTCCTTTATCTATTGAGAAGAAATACTTAAAGGCTGCACCATATAATAATTTAGCTTAATTTAATCTTCATTTAAACAAAATGACATACATTTTAACAGAAAAAAAGAGCACTAGGGAGAGGATGAAAATGGCCTGAGCCTCACCAACTGTCCTTGAGTGACTCATAAATTGAAGCACTGTAGGAAAAACAAAAACAAAGAAATTGTCAAAATGACATGAGTGCTGCCTTGGTAAGGGAGCTGTTCAAGGCTAAAATAATACAGTCCACTCTCCCACTGATGCGTAATGTATAAAACCCTCCTGAGCATGAGGCCATTTGGTGCCTAGCATTAAGATGCTCTTGAAAACAACTGACAAAAAAAGGAATAAAAGCCACCACACTAAGATTGTTTCAGCTACCGTCTACTGAACATGGAGCAAGTAAGGTTTTGTACAGTTCTTTACTGTCTCATTATGAATGTACCTAGGGCACTTAAATATAATAAATATGGGCTTTGTCTATGGTTAAAGAGTTCGAAGATTACGTTTTTTTCACCAGTACAGCTGAAAGGCATTTTTCTGACTGGTCAGATACAGCCATATTTAGATACATATTTCGTATAGCGAATAAATATAAAGATGAGTACAAAATAGTGACTTAGATGTATTTAAAAGTGGGACTTTTCAGACTGTGGGGGTCAGATATTAAAATAAAGTTACTAGCCGAAGTGAATAACACTAAAATCTCTAAATGTAGCTGAGGCTTTGTTTGTACGAATCCTGTTTCTATTGTCCTGGTTCTGAGTGTTTCAGACACCTTTTTTTGAATTCATTGCTTCTCTGAAAAACATTCTGAATTATGTTCTTTTTCGTCATGGTAACACATTACTTCTTTATGTAATCATAACTTAACTGAATTTTTTGAGAGATTCTTTCTAGCAACTTCTAACAAGGAGAAATGTGCTGTTCTTACTTAACTGATTAAAACTCAACATTCAGAAATAATGTTCACACAAAGAATAAAGGAAGCTATGGAAATGGTAAAGATCTAAGCAAACTTAGGAAAAAGTATTTCTTTTATAGAAACAATTTACACATAACTGGTAGACCCTAGAATTAATTATTATAATATTAGCACATCATTTAGCATGTTTGTGTAATAATAAACATCAGAATTTAGACAACAAATTTAACTTTTTGACCAAATATTAATATATTTTTCAATATATTAGTATAGGAATCCACAAATTAATTAAATATTGTACATATTCAATTAAAATCCTTACAGTGCTCTTAAATTACTTAGATTAAATTAATTGATTCTTTTATTTAGGTTGTGTGAGTACTTCAGTGTTTAACTGGGCCATTGTGCCACAGAAAGTGGCTACAACTTCACTTTACTGGTTTATCCTTTCTTAAAGGTTTTGTGGCCACAGTGGAGTTTATTTGAAGGTGGATAGTACAAAAGGGGGGAGAGTGGGGGAAGACATGCGGCAAAGGTCCACTAGGATGTGTACTGAACCCGAGACAGAACAATGCGTGTTAATTGTGAGAAAACAAGCATTTTTTTAATACAATATTCTGTAAGAAAAGCTTTGATAAAGTATTTTTATTACCATTCACAGTTTTTAGTCATTAAATTCTCCATCAAAAAATTACATGACATATAAATTTATTAACGTGCTGAATTCTTGATGAAGGTTCATCCTTGGTATTATTAGCAGCTCCCCTTGATATCATTCTCTGATGACCTCTCTGAAAACAGAAAAAGTTCATTGTAAAATGTGTTGTTTTAAAGACCTGATAGGTTAAAATCTTAAATTACAAATGAAGATGTTTAAGGTGGAACAACGGAAAGGTTTAAAAAGTAATTGTACATATTACTGGTTTGTTGTTTTACCACATTTTATATGTATAAAATGTGTATTGAAATCATACCTTTATAGGTTGATTGCTTTGCTTTACCATGGTTGGCTGTGCTACATTTGGATGCAGCAATCAGTCCGAGAAAGGGATCAGAATGTATGACTTCCCTAAAGACATAGTGAGAAGAAGAAAATGGTTGGCTCAAGTCAGCAGGAGCAACCTCACCGTCACCAGAGATTATAATAACAAAAAGCTGTGTGCAGTAAGTTTCATCTGCACTCTCATTTTTTTTCAATCTGGGCTCTACATGTTTTATTGTTTTATTTACTGCAGGCACATTTTGAGGGAGGACAGTTTAGAAAGACTTAGAGAGGCCAGATGAGACTTAAGGCTGATGCTGTCCCCAACGTTTTTGTCTGATGGCCAGAACCAAGGAGAAGGAAGGATCTTGCAGTCAAAAGTCCAGCAGAACTTCCACTGTATGTTGATCCACTGACCAGTGGCCACACATACTATAGTAAAGAAAAATGTGGTAAGAAATATGTTATAATTTATATTTTCCTCTTCATGTTATTTGAAATTATTCTTCACGCTAAGAGTGACATCATAATGTCAGAGAATGAGGAAGGAAGCAACAACTGTGAGGCAAAAGAAATAAGGGAAAGTGAGGGGGGAAATGATCTGGTAGCATCAGAAGAGAGGGACATACCAGGAACCTGTGAGGAGCCAGGGTCAACAGAGCCAGGAGTATCATCAGGAGTCAACAGGCTATGCAATCAGGGAACTGAGCTGAAAAACTTAAGGGAGGAATTAGAAAGTCAAAGTCACAGCTCAAAAAGAATATATTAGAAGGATAGAAGGAGAACTTAAAAGGCAGAAAAAAATAATTCAGTCCTGCGAAAGAAAGTTTTTAATATGGAAAAAAATTGGGTCATATTTTCACAAAAGATCAATTGAAGGCAATTGGCATGAAAAACAAAAGAGGCATTAAATGGAGCAAACTTATAATTAAAAAAGCCATACAACTCCGTTTTTCAGTTGGCTCAACAGGCTACAGGTTTATTCAGGTATATACCGATACACCGACCAGCAAACTATTGTATGTATTTAAACAAAACAAAAAACACACAAATAAAATTAATCTATAAAAGTTGTATAGCCCATTTCAAACTGTACTTAGTACTTTTAAAAGCAGAATTTGACAGACTAAAATACAACAATCTCCAGCTCGTCAAGTTTGTATATACCCCTCCTGCTCACATTTAGATAGCTGCGTTTAAACTACAAAGACTTCGTTAACACAGTTAAATAAATAAAACTGACTACATTAAATATCACTGTTGACTTATGTTGGTACGGAACAGTCAGTTAAGGCTTCACTTTGAAAAAATGCTGTATTTTCCTCAATTTACATGAGAATTACACTCTGAGCACCGAAAATTAACTGCGTTCAATGGCGATTGTGCTGCTGTTTGGAACTATTTGCAGCTGCATGAACCACGTGACTTCCACATTCCATTCTTTCTATAGAAGTCTAAGGGAGTGTCCAAACTCTCCTTAGAAGGCGCTGCACTTACCTGTCATTAAATAGCTGTTTGATCTCTAGAAAATTATAACAGGAGAACACACCAGAAAAGTAATGAGATGGAATAGATGCATACATGATAATAAGGCACAAGAAAGATAGTGCTGATAAGATGGCAATATATTGACATATTAAAGTAGATGGGTAGAAAGGAATGGAGGGGGAAAGAAAAAAACATCCTGAAACTCTCTGGCTTTCAGAAGTGTTGATTAGCTTTCTTGGCTTCATTGTATAGCAAAACAACATTCTCAAAGCTGCCCCATAAAAGACTTGTTGATGGTTGTTGCATTGCATAACAACATCTTAACTCTCACAGTCAGAAATGAGAAAACTGTGTTGAGATGAGAAATTTGGATTTTTCAGTCTCACTAAGCACTGCTTATGTTGTTTGACTTATTACCACTGTTAACGTCTTCCAAAGTGATGTGCAGCAATAGATTCCAAACAGATGTTGAGAACTGTGTTTGTGTTAATGCAGTCAGACCTTTGACATATAGTGAAACCTGTTCTGTAGCTCCTATTTACATATATAGAAGTAAGCAAAAGTGTTTAACCTTGTATAAATCCTCATTGTTTCACCAAAATCACAATACAGTGGCCAAAAAAGTATTTAGCCACCACTAAATGTGCAAGCTGTCCCGTTTAAAAAGACGAGAAGTCTGTATTTTCATCATAGGTACACTTCAACTGTAAGAGACAGAATGTAAAGAGAAATTCTAGGATATCATATTGTATGATTTTTAAAGAACATATTTCTATGACGGTGTAAAAATAAGTATTTGATCAATAACCTATGTTGCCCTTAATACTGAGTAATGCAACTTTGGTTCACAATGACAGAGTTAAAATGTTTCCTGTAGGTTTTCACTAGGTTTGCATACACCATTATTTATATTTTGGACCATTCTTCTATGCAAATCTGTGATGTTTTTGGGCTGTTGCTGGGCATCAAAGACTTTCAACTCCCTCCATATATTCTCTATTGTATTTAGGTCTGGAGACTGGCTAGGCCACTCCAGAACCTTGACATGCTTTTTACATAGTCACTGCCTCGTTGCCCAGGCAGGGTGTTTGGGATCATTGTCATGCTGGAAGATCCAGCTACCCCCATCTTACCACCCATTATCTATACCGCTTATCCTCAAAGAGCAGCTGCTGCCCATCTCCACCTTTCTTTTTTCTTGGGATGCAACTCAGAATTATTTCCCTCCAAAGAGTGGTGCTTATACCAAACAGTCCTATTTGGTTCTCATCTGACCACATGACATTCTCCAAATCCTCCTCTGAATCATTCAGATGGTCTCTGGCAAAGTTTAAACAGGCATAGACATGTGCTGGCTTAAGCAGGGGGATCTTTGAGTACAGCAGGATTTTAATTGTAACCTTTTTTACTGTGGTTACAGCGCTCTTCAGGTCATTGACTAGTTCCCTACTGTGCAGTTCTTACCGTTCTCAAGATCATGTGTACCCCATGAGGTGAGATTTGCATGGAGCCCCAGTTTGAGGGAGATTGTCGGGGATCTTGTCTTCCATTTTGAAATAATTGCTGCAACAGTTGATCTCTTCTCACCAAGCTGCTTCCCTGTTGAAGATGAGCTCTCTGGACTTGGCCATGGTGGAGGGTTGGATTCTGACAATTTGGAAGTGTGGACCAGTATCTTTCAATCAGGTGCCATCAGTTGGTGGATAGAAGAGTTTCTTAAAGAGGTTGTTACTGGTCTGTGAAGGTCAGAATTCTTGTAGATGCTAAATAGTAATTTTCATTAGGAGCCTTCAGCTCAGCAGCATCGGCTTAACAGCCTGTCCAGAGGTTTGTCTCTGGACAGGCAGAGAGCTAACTACAATAATTTTATATAAATATAACAAAAATCTTAACACCAGGTAATGTGGCTTTTTAACTTTTATATCTTAAGAATTTAAACTCTAGGAAATAAAACTGAACAGAGGGCATTAGAAATTATTTACAGCCTGCGCTGGTTATGGTTTGACACATTTGCAGGTCAGTCTGGAACAGCTTGCGGTTGAATATGTGAGCACACACATTAGAGGTGATGCACATGCCTTGTTGAATACATGCAGATGTTAGTGAAAATCTCAGGACTTTTGACTGAAATTGTCATAATTCCTAAGAGAATGTAGCACACACCCACTTGATGCAAACAACAGCAATCGGTAAGGGGGAATTTATTTGGAAGCTGGAGATTCATGGGGGAAATCTGGTCATTGGCGTGGGAACAGTGGAACTCTGGGAAAGATTCAGCCTTTTTTTGGAAGAGGTGAGAGATGAGCAAACAGACTTTTAGGTGGAGGTATTGCAGGAGTAGAGGCTTAGGACCCTTACTTGCAGGCGAACAGGGAAACTTTGGAGGAGGAATGAGCAAGCCCGGTTAGTGGTGGTGTGGAGGTGTGGGGATGCTGATGAGTTCCCTTGCGCCTTTTTTCCAGGAGGGGATCCGAGAGGTGCGGGACTCGACGGTGGACAGGCAGGTGAGGGCCGAATGGATTCAGCGGCTGATCCCAAGAGGCTATGAGGGAGCGGTGTGAGCAAGCAAATACTCAGTGCTGTGTCTCCAGCTGGGGATGACAGCATGGGAAGCATGAGAACACTGAAAGCCTGCGAGGACAGGACAGGAACACAGCAAGATCACTTTGTCAAGCAAGTCTTGCACTTGGTAAAAGCCTACTTACCACTGTTAGGCATTTAACTGTCTGGCGTCTGCTCTTCTTCTTCCTGTGTTTTACTGGCGGATGGCACTCAACTTAACAAGGTGCATTTTCTTCCACCTGCTGTACTAGAGTGTGAACCATTTTGCCCATATAAAAAAATTGTGACCGTTTTCAATTAACTTTAGTTAGAACATTTCTGACATTGATTTCTTCCAGTCCCTGATTCTGTAGTTCCCTTATTATATTTCTCCTTTGTCTTGAATACTTATTACATCGAATAAGAACATGTTCCTCATTCTCTATTTCATCACAATGCTCACATAATCCTTTTGCATGCCTGTTAATTACATGTAATGTTTTATTTTACCTCATGTGATACAACCTTAACCAAGTGATGACTCTCTCCTCCTTATTACTAACTGAGTGCACCATCCATTTCCTACTGTATTCTCCAAAGAATACAAATTTCTTCCAACTGTCAACTGCCAAATTTGCTTCTGCCATACTAAAAGGAACATCAATAACAGGATCAATCATAAAAAATGCTTGTACTGCAAATTGATCAGCTGCTTCATTGCCTTTTATTCCTCTGTGAACCAACAAAAACAACATTTTAAAATCTCTTCTTTGAAGTCTATATGTTTCATAAATTGCATGAACCAAATCTTGCCCATATTAGATATACAATTTTAATTGACGCCAGAGCTGAACTCGATTCTGTGCAGATTATGACATCTTTCACCTGTGAGATTTCTATATTACCTTAATCAAAGAAAACATTTTCAATAAAAAAGGGTTCAAATGCAATTGTTTGAGTCTCAAATATTTTGTTGCATTCAAAAACTTTTTTTCTATTATTGAAAAACTTTTTTTATTTTTATTTAGTGATTCTTTTATTGAAAATATTTGTTTTGTTCAAACAATCTTTTCTGATTGACACAAATGTCATACCCATAATATGGCCCAAACAAAACAATGTTACTTCAATCAAAAAAATAGCTTCAAACAAAAATACTTTCACTTCAATCAAAGAAAACATGTTCAGTCTGTGTTCACTTGCATTTTTGTGATAGTCAACTATATTTTTGCATTCAAATACTTTTTTATTTGATTGAAATGTTTTTTGGATTCAAGCGAAGCTTTCTTTGATTAAAAATTTATTTTTTGATTTAAAAAAACTTTTTTTGATTGAATAATAAAGACACAAATTTACCTTCATTTACATTCAGTCTTCCCAATAATTATCTTCAAAACTCAACAGTTGTGATGCACCATTATTATTTTATGCTTGCATTTAAACTGTAATATACTTATTTGCTTTTATCTGTTTTAGGCACTTTTTTTCAAGCATCATTATTTAAATTAGATAGGACAATAAAGACTACTACAATGAACCAAACAGACTGTCCTGAAGTTAAGATCCCATTTGCTGTCTTCTTCACCGTTGGAATTGTCAGCCTGGCTGAGAACCTCCTGGTTGTGGTGGCTGTGATACGCTGCAGAAAGCTCCACTCACCCATGTACTGCTTCATGTGCAGCTTGGCTGCCTTCAACACCATTGCCAGTATGACAAAAACATGGGAAAACCTGATGATAGTTCTCGCTGATGCGGGACACTTGGAGAGGAGGGGTCTTTCAGAGACTGACCTAGATGATGTAATGGACTCCTTGCTCTGTATGTCGTTTGTGGGCTCCATATCCAGCTTCCTGGCCATCGCTGCCGACCGGTATGTAAGCAGGACTCAGATCTACAAATTATAATGAATTAAAGTATGAGTAATGCCTTTGATTAAATAAAGGTGTAGAGCTTGATGGTATTTTGAGTTTTTAAAATATATAGATTTTTTACATATAAGATACAATGACCTAGTATCAGTTATATTGATATAAATAGACCAGTTAGTTTCCTGCCCCTCCATCTGTCTCTTGTTCTACTTCACCTTGCTACACCTCCCGGAGTAAACAGCACCATAGAGACAGATGAAGCCAGAGTAGCCACTGATTAGCAGTGTTTTAAGCGGGCTCCAAGCCCTGAGAACACTCTCACAGAGTCCTGGTGTGCTCATTAATGCGTCTGTTGTAATTAGAACATAATCTGCCCTTCACAATGAACAGCAAGGAAGAAGCTTGTCTGTGTTCGCTCCACCATAGACTGCACAGTAGTGGTGCATTCAAGAAACATTCAAATGTATATAGGTGTGTGTGTGTATGTATGTATGGGGAGTTTATCAATGTAGGACATTTAAAACTTAAACAAAAAGCACAAAACATAATACCATAAGCCATAAACTTCTATTTAATTTTGATTGGTATCCCAACTTGTTTTTTATAAAGTACTAAACAACAAACACATTAGATTCTCTATTAATTTAATCTTTTTGGACGCTGTGCAGAAACACTGTCCACAGTCCCTGGTTTTTAGTCGATTCTCTGTTCCTGAAATGCAAATCAAGCCACAGAAAATTCTCTCACTGGTAGCGCTGGATGCCTAGATAGCGGGAATATTGCGCCATCAGCACGACGTTGGGAAGATATGTCATTGTGCTCTTTCCAAAACAATATTTCAACATGATCCTCTTTGAAAGTTTTAAACAAAACAGTAAAATTTTTATATTTTTTTCACTCCTAGCCCCATTAAAGAAATTTCCTGTGGGACTGATTTATCTATTTTTGTATTTATATTTGTAAAACGCTTTACGGACCCCAAAGAACTTTATACTACATTCAGTCATCCACCCATTCACATGCACTACACACTACCGGTAGGCAACGGGTGAAGTGTTTTGCCCAAGGACACAAGGACCAAGACTGTCAGAGCTGGGGCTCGAACCAGTAACCTTCCAATTACAGGACAAACTCCCAAATCCTTTAACATTAACTGTAAGTTAAAGTAGAAGTTTCTACCCTCAAAACATGCAACAACGGCAAGGGTTGCAAAAGGAACACATTTTACATTTTCTCAGGCAAGAACATATATAGCCAACACTGCTGTTTGAGCTACCTAGTGGATTTCTATTACTTTGAAGCCAACAGCATAATGATGAGTGCAGTTTGAAAAACAAAACACCTAATACACTGGGTTGTTATAGATTGAATAAAGATGCTATTTTATAAGGATAGATGACAGCTGGACATAGGCACCAGACCCCCCCCACCCAATAATTTATCAAGGATGTCATCTTGAGTCATTTCGATTATATATTTGAAATTTTAGCAGGTTCAGCAGTCCTTAGACCTTACACCTAAATTCCACTACATGCGCTCCGCTCCGCCCCACCACGCACGCCGCAGCGGTTCTCTGTCGTCGTTAAATTACACTGCATGCGCCCCACCTCCGCTCCGCTCCGCTTCGGAGCCCAGAGGTGCTCAACGAAGCATGCGCGGGAATTGCGAGATATCGCGATAAAGAGCAGTGCTATATACACGAAAGTCAGACCAAAATCATTCATTCCACGGAAAACAAATAGAAAAGAACAGCTGATCTACCTCTATTTGCTATTATTCTTTGTCAAGATATCTTTTAAGATACCACAGACTTTCTTAAACAATGAGTGAGTCATTTATAGCAGATAAGCTGTATTTATAGCGTATTTTTTATCTTAAAAAACAAAAGAAATCTGTCTTTACTGATTTATTTTGAAAAACCGGACGATCTGCATTTTCAGCATCCTGCCTGGTACTTTTTTATTTGTGTAGATTTACTGCGGACTTGCTCCGGCATCCGGCAAAATTGCAGCGTGCGTGACGGAGCGGAGCGCAAGTAGTGGAATTTAGGTGTTAGACCTTTTGTTTTTTCTGTCTCTGCTGTCTTCTTTAACTCCCAGATGATCGCGGCAGATGGCTGTTCGTATTGAGCCAGGTTGTGCTGTTTCTTCCTGTTAAAAGGGCGTTTTTCCACTGTCACTACATGCTTGCTGAGGATGAAGGATAGCTGCATCAGCATCAAATGGTCCCAACCTCACGCCAATGACTTCATGCAATCTGCTGGGATTCCTTAAATAGAAATATTTTTTCACTGGCTGAAATGTTTGTATAATTGGATTGAAATTGCTTTTCTTGTAAAGTGCTTTGAGATTACATTTGTTATGAATTGGTGCTATATAAATAAATACACTGAATTGAATTGCTTTCTTACATAATAAGCAGAGTTATTGCTGACATTATTATTCTGTCATCCAGCACAATGGGATGACTGTGGCTCAGGTGGTAGGAGTTCATCCTCTAACTGATGGGTTGCAGGTTGAACCCTCACTCTATCCATCTCGGTCGTTGTGTTCTTGGGCAAGACACTTCACCCTCCTTGCCTGCTGGTGTTGGACAAAGTGGTGCCTGTGTATGGCAGCCTTGTTTCTGTCAATGTCACTTTTTGGTCCCTGACTGGAACAGCACTATACATATAGATTTGTTTGTCGGACGTACCAACAGTACCTAAAGGGGGCGGGGCTTGGCTAAAGGTAAATTGCAGGCCATTTACCTTATTATCATTTAATTACACTTTTCAACTGAATGAGTTCTGCCATTAAGCACCAAGGGTTGGACCTGAATGCACATTGGCAGGTGCTTCGGCTTACACATGAATCTATGGATATCCTTTTTCATTCTCTATGAGCAGCCTGCTCTACAGCTGGGAACAGCATTCTAAGTCAAGGGTCATGGTGTGTTCACACCTAAAACTTTGTCAGCGTCAAGCAATGCTGCCAACGCATCTAGTTTGACACAGACATTTTTAAGCCGAACAACGAATCAACGCTTCCGACTGTTCCTTCAGCCGTCCATTCGCTTCCAGAACGGTCTCCAATCTCGATCGTGTTTCACATCTTTGTTGCTCAATTTTGCGGTTAATCCAGTAACTGCCAATCAGCATAAACCTGATCACCATGACCCTGAATAGCCAGATTTCTTCCGCGTCCTCTTGTGAGAGTATTGACAGACACAACGGCTGAAACTTAGACCAAGCGTCCAGCAGGTAGCCCGCCGGATATGTCGCCGCAGGACAACCCGGATACCCCCTAACGGTGCTTCGTAGAGTTGAGTAGATTTTATCAATTGCATTCAGAGAGCAGCTGATCATTTCCAACTTTCAGGTTATTCACTTATACCAACCGCAGACAGATGGAAAGCTGCTCAGCTTAATATTTGGTGTCTTGGCAGGCGAAACTTTGACCTTCGCAGGACAACAGCTCCTCAAACTGGACGAGCAGGCCAGGTTCTCCGACGCAGTGAGGAGCAGGTCTTTATGGATGACTCCGTCACAACTCAACTAGGTCTTTAGCTCTCCAAACCCCCATTGCAGCGGACCCAGCTCTGCCTATGGCCAGGCCAAACACGTAGTTAACGCAGTCCTCCGTCAGCTCGGGGACCATAGTCCACCTGCAGCTGTGCTCGTACATGCTGGGCTCAATGGAGATGGTGCTCCACTCGCAGATTCTGGATCCTTTCGCCTCTCCTTGACTAGGTCTTCCCCTGCTAAAGCGGTCCCAGCCGTGCCTGAGGCTAGGCTGAACAGTTAACACGGTCAGCTCGGAGACCAGAGTTGACTGGGAGTTCCTGGAGGTTCGGGAGAAGGAGGGTGGGAGGAGGAGTGGTCCTGGTCAGTGTCCAACCACAAGTTACATATTTCCGCTTCACGCCCGTGAAAAGGGCATATTTTGAAGCGCGACCAGTTTGCTTTGGACACGCTTCAAGGTGCGAATGTTCAAGCGTCCAAGTAGGGGCCTGTGGCGCTTTTTGGTCGCGTTCTGGGTTAACACACCGTTAGAGTTGCAAGTATGAAATGGTAATGAAATAAATATTTTAACAAAATCATGAAATAAACACCATCATGAAATAAAAAGCTGTGTGAAAATCATGTTTTGGAATAAAAACTCAATGAAATTAAATATAAATGGCAAAAAAATTTAGATTTTTTTTGCCATTTTTATATTTTTTTAAACATTTGAATGTTTTATATTAATTTTTAAAAGAAACTTAACATTTTCATACAAATTGATTAGAATTTTATTAGCATTTTTATAGAAATTCTTATCTTATCTTAGCATTTTGTCGTTCCATGATTTTCAAGTCTCCTTTATCCACCGGGGGGCAGCTTCAAAATTGAAAATCTTTTCATATAACACACTTGGTTAAATAATCCTAACTTAGTATTTGTTTTGTGCTGAACTGTCTTATTAAATATATGGTCATCTCGATTGCAGTAGGTAGCCTGAAATTCTTCAATCCAAAAGATCCGTCAATAATCAAATGTTTTTGGGTTTCTTTCTACCCCACAGTTACATAACCATCTTCCATGCTCTACGTTACCACAACATCATGACAATGCACCGAACTGGGGCTATCTTGGGGCTCATCTGGACATCATGTGCAGTGCTGGCTGTGTTGATGGTGAAATACTCTGACTTTAAGTTCATCATGATCTGCTTCATTGTCTTCTTCATCATCTCCCTGGCAACTATCTGCTTCCTCTATGTCTACATGTTCATGATGGCTCGCATTCATGCCAAGAACATTGCAGCGCTACCTGTTGGTGGCAGGGACAAGACTCAGCATCAGAGGAGATGGAGCAGCAACATGAGAGGGGCTCTAACTCTCACCATTCTGTTTGGGGCATTTGTAGTGTGTTGGGCTCCATTTTTTGTCCACCTGATCATTATCATGGTTTGTCCTATGAATCCGTACTGCGAATGCTACAGATCCCTGTTCGAGCTGCATGTGGTGCTGATGATGAGCCACGCCCTCATAGACCCAGCAATCTACGCCTTCCGCATGGCTGAGCTTCGGCACGCTTTTAGAAAAATGTTGTTTTGTTCAGACTTGAAATTGTGTTCGTAACATGAATCTATCCAAACCTTTGTTTTTAAATCATTTTAATTCACAGAACAAAATTAGGTTGCGCTGCATCCTGATGAGTGCACAATATTAAGCCTGCTCTCCCAAAAGTATACAAGTCCCCACTGTGAGTTATATTTTTGTCTTTCCCTATGGATAAAATTATCTTGAAAGTTTATGATCAAAATATTGTGTAGATGGCTAGGAATGTGAAAAGGTAAAATGGTCCTTTAGAGACATACTCCACAATTTTTATATCTTAGAAACTTGTTTTAGAAATGTTTTGGCGACACACCAGCATTTATTTTTTTTCCTTTTTGGAGCTGTCACTCCCTGGGAGCATCCTGCCGGTGAACACCCCACTATACAACTTCTCTCCGGAACGCCTCCCGGAAGTACTGACTGCGTATTGTCATGTGCAGTCCAGATGGTTAAGTGTTGTACAAGTGTATATCTGGTTTTGTGTAGTTTTTGAACTTCCTGTTTTATTTTGTATACTAACTTCCTTTATCATTTCAGACAGCGTCACTTCCTGAAATTCCCTCCTAATCAGCTACTGCCACACCTTAATATCATCCAGCTGTGTTTTATTGTGTTTCCTTGTTAGACCATTTATAGCTCACCCTGTACAGATCGCATTTGCCAGTTCGTCTTCGTCCCTTGTACCAAGTGTTCTAGCGTTAATACTAACTGTTTTGCTAGTGTTATTTGGACCTTACCTATATTTTTGGCTTGATTCAGCTTTGGATTTTGAACCCTCAGATTTGATGGAATTTTTGTGAACAGACCTTGGACTGTAGTAAAGGATTGCCTATTTCATGCCTCTGTGTTGAGTCCTGCATTTGAGTCCTCTACACCTCTGCCGTACGACACGTATTGCTTTATGCCGTTATATCACAGGCTACCAAATAAATATAAAAATCTCTGAATAATGTTCACAATCTTAATACTGTACCTCACACATTTTTAGTTTGATGTGTTTTGTTGTTTTGGCTAGTGAGCCAAAGCACTGCCCCCCCAACATAGATTTAGTTTTATGACATTGAGGTCACGCCGTCAGCCTTGAGAGGGCAATAAAGGGCAAATATCTGCAAAGTTACGGACTAAATCTTTAAAGGTATCCTTCAGTAAAAATTATGAGTATAGTCGTCACTGTGAGTTGTATAGGCATGCTGTTGATAATATTTTCTCTAAACTCTATTCCCTGTGTTAGCTACAGAAAAAAAATAAAGAAAACGAGAGTAAGAAAAAGGCAGTCACTTGTACGTCACTGTGAAAATCAGTATTTATGGCTTCGCTCGCATGGCTTGGGACCACCACGTGAATGCTGGATTGTTTTGTGGGCAGGAGAGAGCAGAGGGCTTCTAGAAGGTAACAATTAGAAACTCCACAACATGGCAGAGCACGTTTGGGCTTGAGTTATTTTTCAAAATAACTAGGGATGCACTGATACAGATACTGGTTCTAATATTCTCGTATCTGTATTGGTTATTTAGCCATTAGAATATAATTGAATTCTTTTTTGCCTCACAAGGGAAAATTCAATGGTCACAGCAGTAAAGCATGAACAGAACAGAATATAAGAGTCGAAAAAAATATGTACATTCTTATGGACATGGTTACAAAAACAAAGTATTGTGCAGTTATTAAAGATAAAAATACAGATAAAGTGGCATGCATAGGTTGTAATGTGCAACAACACAGGATACTTAAAGATGTCTGAATAATTAAAAAAATTTAGAAATATGTACAGAATGTGCATGTGTATTATTTTCCAAATGTTAGCATATAAAAACTGAGAAAAAGATGACAGAAGACGCAAAGATTAGTTTGAATTTATGCCGGCTTTATATGGGAGAAAATTACACACAAATTACAATACAGTTGAGATCTCTATCTCATGTGCAATCAGAACAGTTCGACTAATCCAAGTTTTTTGCCAAAGTTCAAATAGGTTCTTTCAAAACCAAGTGAAATCTCACAGGATTTACACTATTCAAATAGTTCCAGTTCACAGCTTCTTTCACCCCCAGTCTTGGAAAATTTGTAGGATTTCTCCAATTTAAATTCACGAAGGTCTTGCCAAAAAAAAAAAACATTAAAGAAAATAATAAAATGTCAGTCCAAGATTAAGAAAAAGTTAAAGTCAGTCAGTCTATTTTTTTTAAAGAAATAATATCTTGTGTGTGTGTGAGCTGATGAGGGTGTGGTTGGTTTGGCCTACTGCAGTGCAGGTCACATAAAAAAAAATCCGATGATCACAAACGATGAAGTCTGGTTCCACTAGATCCAGGTCGGCGGCTCGCCATATAATCACCAATGAATCCACATCTAGGAAATCCGGGGTGGAGAAAAAACCTGACCTGTCAGACAGGTTTTGAGTATTTTTTGTTCCAAGTCAATTTTACAGTGCATTTAGCTCCTGATTAACTACACTCATTTTACATTACTCACAACAGCTTAGTAGCAAAATACATAGACATTAAGTGAAATATTCAAATAATTTTTCCTTTTTTTCCAGTGCAATCTTAAGCATAAATGAAATTACGCCAAGTAAGAGGGATTTACAAATTCAAATACCATAAAGTTTACCAAACAATGTGCAAACTACACATGCATCCTTCATACATGAAATCACGTGTGCGCCACCGTGTTCTTCTACACGAGGTTCAAGCTAGCGTTAGCACACGGCTAACAACTATGAACTCTATGTCAGTCTTATTTGCAGCAGCTTTTAAGGGCCCACTGCTCCGCAGCAACAGCAAATGTTCTTTGCAACTCACCGACACTGTTGCGCGACTTTTACAACTTTTCCTTTTATAGCAACCTTCCTCCTCAGCCGCAGTACAACATGAAGCACTTCTGCACGCAACTACACAGACATGTCTTTTTTTTACTAAGACCCGAAATAGAGGTCGAAGCACGTACCGACTCTACAAAAAATATAATTTGTGTAAATGTATTTCTCAATAAATTTAAAACCTGAAAATTTATAATTTATATTTATGTGGATTGCATAATTTTTTCAATAAATTTTATATGTGACAATTAGTCATTTAGGCTTTATTTATGTGGGTTACATTCAGCAAACACTAAACACATCCACTCGCTGTAGCAACGTTTCAAAATTGCGGTCGGTTTGTTGTTAGAAGACGCTGTCAAGTTACTCTCCAGTGACTCCGAAATCTAGCCAATCAGTGACCGACAGCCGTCTGATGTCGCTTTTCACTACCAGTTCAGCATGGATGGAACCACAGTAGAGCTGGTACAAAAAATAGTATTGACTTGGCGCGATTTAGCCCGACATCTTCCCGGCTTCTTTGGAAAGACTGGAACATGTTGCATGGATCAAGGCAACACCACTAGGCTGGTTTAAATCATATCAGTCTGACAGATTCCGGTTTATTCCTGTACATGATAGACCTTCACACCCAAGAGTTACTTGTAGAGTTCTTGGCTTTTTAATATATATATATATATATATATATATATATATATATATATATATATATATATATATATATATATATATATATATATATATATATATATATATATATATATATATATATACTGCTCACAAAAATTAAAGGAGCACTTTACAGAAACACATTAGATATATCAGATCTCAATATGAAGTTGGATATCTATAGAAATAACGGCAGGGCAATGTCTTAGTAACAAAAGGAACAAAAGGCTAGTCCATTTTTTCTAAAACTTAATTTCTGCAACTCAAAATGCTTTTCAGTATCATATGTGGCCCCCACAACCTTGTATGCATGCTTGACAACGTCGGGGCATGCTCCAAATGAGACGACGGATGGTGTCTTGTGGCATTTCCTTCACAATCTGCATGAGGGCATCCCTGACTGTTGTACAGTCTGAGGAGCAACCCGGCGGCATCTAATGGACCGAAACATAATGTCCCACAGATGTTCTATTGGGTTTAAGTCAGGGGATTGTGAAAGCCATTCAATTGTTTTAATTCCTTTATCCTCCAGGTACTGCCTGCATACTCTTGCCACATGAGGCCGGGCATTGTCGTGCATTAGGAGGAAACCAGGACCTACTGCACCAGCGTAGGGTCTGACAATGGGTTCAAGGATTTCATCTCAATACCTTTTGGCAGTCAGAGCACCATTTCCTAGGCAGTAGAGGTCTGTGCGTCCCTCCGTGGCTATGCCTCCCCAGCCCATCACTGACCCACCACCAAACCTGTCATATTGAATGACGTTGCAGACAGTATAACGTTCTCCTTGTCTTCTCCAAACTCTTTCACGTCTCTCACAGGTGCTCAGGGTGAACCTGCTCTCGTCTGTAAAAAGTTCAGGGCGCCAGTGGCGGACTTGCCAATTCTGGTATTCTTGAGCAAATGCCAGTCGAGCTCTACGGTGCTGGGCAGTGAGCACAGGGCCCACTACAGGACGTCGGGCCCTCAGGTCATCTTCATGAAGTCTGTTCCTGATTGTTTGGGTAAAGACATTCACACCAGTGGCCCTCTGGCAGTCATTCTGTAGGGCGAGAGCAGTGCTCAGACTGTTCCGCCTTGCTCAAAGGAGCAGGTATCCGTTCTGCTCATGGGTTGAGGACCTTCTACGGCCCTGTCCAGCTCTCCGAGAATAACCACCAGTCTCCTGAAATCTCCTCCATGTTCTGGAGAATGTGCCGGGAGACACATTAAACCTTCTTGCTGCAGCACATTTGGATATGCCATCCTGGAGAAGTTGGACAACCTGTGCAACTTCTGTAGGGTTAAGGAATCGCCTCATACTGCCAGTAGAGATAATTACTCAAGCCAAAACCAGCCAAAAAAGATCAAGAGGGAGAAACTTGAAATGACCTCCACATGTCAAACCAGTCCTGTTTTGAGGGTTTTCTAATTGTTGCCACTGTAGTGCACCTGTTGTTAAGTCCATGAACACCAATAAAGGTGAAAGTGATTAACGACGCCCTCAGCTGCTTAACCAACCAGAAAATTATCAGACATGTTTAATTGATTTCATGCCAGGCCCAATAAAAAAGTTTTCCTTTAATTTTTGTGAGCAGTTTATATATATATAAACTTGTGAGCAGTTTATATATATATAAACTGCTACAGACCAAAAGTTTGGACACACCTTCTTATTCAGTGCGTGTTCTTTATTTTCACGACTATTTGCATTGTAGAAGGCATCAAAACTATGAATGAACACATGTGGAATTATGTAGTGCTTTTCAAAAAATTGTGAAATAACCTGGCCTCCAAAGTCACCGGACCTGAACCCAATCGAGATGATTTGGGGGTTAGGGCTGTCAAACGATTAAACATTTTAATCTAATTAATCACAGGGTGGCTGTGAATTAATCACAATAAATTTACATTCATAAAAATACTGGAAACTGGAAAAGTAAAATTGTCTGATATAAATAAAAGGACAAAAAGTATAATTTGATTTAACAAAAATCTGAGTTTATTGACACTGAAAATTAACGTCAGGTCAATCATACCATATGAAAAATAAATGTGTGAATTCAAGACTTAGAGAATACAGGAATGTATTATGTATTAATATTTCTTTGATCAATCTAAAGATGACTCAATTCATGCAGTTGCATTAACTTTGCTATTGCTCTTTTTTTAAACAAAATACAAGTGATATGCATTGAACTGTTTTTTTAAGCTTATTTAACCATGGCCCTTACAACCTACTCATCTTTCAGCCAGTTGCTAAGAAAACCTAGCCGATTTACATTTTCTGAATTTTAAGACAAATGACCTCCACATGTCAAACCAGTCCTGTTTTGAGGGTTTTCTAATTGTTGCCACTGTAGTGCACCTGTTGTTAAGTCCATGAACACCAATAAAGGTGAAAGTGATTAACGACGCCCTCAGCTGCTTAACCAACCAGAAAATTATCAGACATGTTTAATTGATTTCATGCCAGGCCCAATAAAAAAGTTTTCCTTTAATTTTTGTGAGCAGTTTATATATATATAAACTTGTGAGCAGTTTATATATATATAAACTGCTACAGACCAAAAGTTTGGACACACCTTCTTATTCAGTGCGTGTTCTTTATTTTCACGACTATTTGCATTGTAGAAGGCATCAAAACTATGAATGAACACATGTGGAATTATGTAGTGCTTTTCAAAAAATTGTGAAATAACCTGGCCTCCAAAGTCACCGGACCTGAACCCAATCGAGATGATTTGGGGGTTAGGGCTGTCAAACGATTAAACATTTTAATCTAATTAATCACAGGGTGGCTGTGAATTAATCACAATAAATTTACATTCATAAAAATACTGGAAACTGGAAAAGTAAAATTGTCTGATATAAATAAAAGGACAAAAAGTATAATTTGATTTAACAAAAATCTGAGTTTATTGACACTGAAAATTAACGTCAGGTCAATCATACCATATGAAAAATAAATGTGTGAATTCAAGACTTAGAGAATACAGGAATGTATTATGTATTAATATTTCTTTGATCAATCTAAAGATGACTCAATTCATGCAGTTGCATTAACTTTGCTATTGCTCTTTTTTTAAACAAAATACAAGTGATATGCATTGAACTGTTTTTTTAAGCTTATTTAACCATGGCCCTTACAACCTACTCATCTTTCAGCCAGTTGCTAAGAAAACCTAGCCGATTTACATTTTCTGAATTTTAAGACAAATGACCTCCACATGTCAAACCAGTCCTGTTTTGAGGGTTTTCTAATTGTTGCCACTGTAGTGCACCTGTTGTTAAGTCCATGAACACCAATAAAGGTGAAAGTGATTAACGACGCCCTCAGCTGCTTAACCAACCAGAAAATTATCAGACATGTTTAATTGATTTCATGCCAGGCCCAATAAAAAAGTTTTCCTTTAATTTTTGTGAGCAGTTTATATATATATAAACTTGTGAGCAGTTTATATATATATAAACTGCTACAGACCAAAAGTTTGGACACACCTTCTTATTCAGTGCGTGTTCTTTATTTTCACGACTATTTGCATTGTAGAAGGCATCAAAACTATGAATGAACACATGTGGAATTATGTAGTGCTTTTCAAAAAATTGTGAAATAACCTGGCCTCCAAAGTCCCCGGACCTGAACCCAATCGAGATGATTTGGGGGTTAGGGCTGTCAAACGATTAAACATTTTAATCTAATTAATCACAGGGTGGCTGTGAATTAATCACAATAAATTTACATTCATAAAAATACTGGAAACTGGAAAAGTAAAATTGTCTGATATAAATAAAAGGACAAAAAGTATAATTTGATTTAACAAAAATCTGAGTTTATTGACACTGAAAATTAACGTCAGGTCAATCATACCATATGAAAAATAAATGTGTGAATTCAAGACTTAGAGAATACAGGAATGTATTATGTATTAATATTTCTTTGATCAATCTAAAGATGACTCAATTCATGCAGTTGCATTAACTTTGCTATTGCTCTTTTTTTAAACAAAATACAAGTGATATGCATTGAACTGTTTTTTTAAGCTTATTTAACCATGGCCCTTACAACCTACTCATCTTTCAGCCAGTTGCTAAGAAAACCTAGCCGATTTACATTTTCTGAATTTTAAGACGAACGTTTCTTCTTTGGACCAGAAGCTCTGAAAAAGAAACTACTTAGTCAGCCCCTTCACCTGGACGGCATTAAATTAGCCTCCAGTAATAAAGCAAAAAACCTCGGTGTCATTTTTGACCAAGATATGTCATTTAGATCTCACATTAAAGAAGTCTCTAGGATTTCCTTTTTTCACCTTAGGAATATTGCAAAAATTAGAACCATCCTGTCCAGGAGTGATGCTGAAAAACTAGTCCATGCCTTTGTTACTTCAAGGCTGGATTACTGTAACTGTCTATTATCAGGTAGTCCACAGAATACAATTAAAAGTCTTCAGTTAGTTCAAAATGCTGCTGCTAGGATTCTGATGAATATTAAAAGAAGAGATCACATTTCCCCTGTTTTAGCTTCTCTTCACTGGCTCCCAGTAAAATCTAGAATAGAATTCAAGATCCTCCTTCTGACATATAAAGCCCTTAATAATCTAGCTCCATCATACATAAGAGACCTGATTGTTCCATATGTTCCTAACAGAGACCTTCGCTCTCAGACTGCAGGTTTACTGGTAGTTCCTAGGATTTCTAAAAGTAGAATGGGTGGCAGATCTTTCAGCTATCAGGCTCCCCTCCTATGGAACCGGCTCCCAGGGTTGGTTCGTGAAGCAGACAATTTGTCTATCTTTAAAACTAGGCTAAAAACTTTCCTCTTTGACAAAGCTTACAGTTAGAGATATGTTTATAGGTAGTTAGAGTCAGGTTAGACAGGTAGATAGGAAGAGACAGGTTAATGTTAGTAGTCAGGCAGAGTGTCAAAAGTTAGGAAGAGATAGGAAGAGGTAGAGTAGCTAGGTAGAGATAGATTAATGTAAGCCAGGTAAAGATCCGGAGCCGGTCGCGGCTTACCGCCGCGGAAGAAATGCGCCCCACAGGGGCCAGCCAGCGCCGGAGAGAGGTCCCTCAAGGGGATCCTCCCGCACAGTGCGGCCGCCCATTACCTGCTGGGTTGAATCCCCGGGCAGACTGTGCGGACCCCACCCGTTTATCTCTTAAACGTTTCTCGCCCTCTTCAACTCTGTCCTCTCAGTTCTGTCTATTTTTCCTTAAGATAGTTGTCGACTATCGGTCTCGTGCCGGTATTTAGCCTTAGATGGAGTTTACCACCCACTTTGGGCTGCATTCTCAAACAACCCGACTCCGAGAAGACCCCGGCATGACGGGGGCCGTTACCGGCCCTACACCGTCCACGGGCGAGCCTCGATCAGGAGGACTCAGACAGAGTGTTGGTAGCCAGGTCTCCTAGTAGCTAGGAGACAGGTTAATGTTAGTAGCTATGCTGCTTTAGGCTAGGCTGTTGGAGGACATTATTAGGGTCTGTTCCTACTTTCTCTCCTACTTCTCCCCAACTGCATGATGTGCTGTCAATTCAAGCACTAACCTGTTTTCTATTATAGTAGGTGCTCCGGATTAGCCCTGCTTGACGACCCTGACTAAGATGGCATTGCAGTGACGGAAAATTCTCCACGTCCTGCAACAAACTTCTGCATCAGTTCTATTGCTCTTTCTGTGTCTCTGTTATGTATTCTCCAAGCCACAGACGGTCGCGGCAGATAACCGCTTGTGCTGAGCCTGGTTCTGCCGGAGGTTTCTTCCTGTTAAAAGGGAGTTTTTCCTTCCCACTGTCGCTGCATGCTTGCTCAGTATGAGGGATTGCTGAGAATTCCACGACGCAATCTTCTGTGGTTCTGTAATTTCTACACTAAACATTGTATTGTAATAACTCTTTTTGTAAAGTGCCTTGAGATGACATCTGTTGTGAAATGGCGCTATATAAATAAACTGAATTGAATTGAATTGAATTAACAATATTGCCTTCCACATGAGAATAGTCATTTACATACGACTGTGGATTCGGTTAATTTTTTCTTGGCGTGAGGCGAAGTGTCCATGAAGTTTATGTTAAAATTGACCACATATGCAGGGTCTTCTTCAGAGACTTTCATCTGTCGACACAGGTGGCAGAGGGCGGGGAGCACAACTGAGCAGGATATATAGGCCTCTCCACCCATAATCTCGGTAATATACCTGCAGTGAAATAGCACAGACATACACACACACGTTATTACAACACTGTAAGCTGCTGCATCAATAAAATATCTAATTTCAGCGTTTTAAGTTCCACTTATTTATTTTTATTGGTGTTATATAAAAAAAACTAAGACAAGGATTTAATTTTGAAATAAAACTTTAGTTTAATAATAACATAAAGTAAATGTGAGTTCCTTACCTACAGGGCTGTAGAAGAGTGCTCAGTCTCTGCAGTCTGTCTTATTCTGCTGTTGTCATCATAACCAGTTTGTGGCGTTGTTGTTCCAGGGTTGCTTGTATTGCTGCTTGATTGCGGATCAGACGCTCAATCGTTTCCCAAGTGGATTTCCACTGTGTTGAGACCTCTTGGATCAGTGGCTCCTGTTGCAGTCCCAGGGCAGCCTGCTGTGCTTGAAGCTCCATAGTGTTTGCTGCGCCGTCTGAAGTTGCCAACAATTTTGGGACACTTGGCCAATATGTTTACAAATCCACTTGCACAAATACTCATATTGATGCTTCTCTGTAGCATGTAAGTGATGCAGAGAATATGGTAATACTGCCGTAATTTAGCTCCAGCAGTAATGTAAATGGTAAATGGACTGAATTTATGTAGCGCTTTTCTAGTCATGTTGACCACTCAAAGCGCTTTACACTGGAACCACATTCACCCATTCGCACTCACAAACGCAGACACATTCATACACCGATACAATTATCGGTAGGGAATTTGGGGTTAAGTGCCTTGCCCAGGGGCACAACAAAATGTGACCGCAGGAAGCTGGAATTGAACCTACGACCCTCCGATTGCAAGACAACTACTCTAATGTTACAAGCACTGTCTGTCACTATAGTTGTGATTTTTTCTTCAATTGCTCACTCGTTTGCCACTTTTTGAAATTGTTAAGCACATGCCTCTGCAAAGTGTCCTTCTTCTGTTTTCCTGGTTAAAGTGGTTGTTTAGACAAAATATCCCAATTCAAAGGAGAGTAGTACATTTCAACCTGAATCCAATCCGTAAGGTCAATACACTCCCGGCTTAATTTCTCAAATTTAGACTTACACCTGCTGTGTGGGAATAAAATATTAAAAGTCTTGTTCCAATGTCTTTTCTCCTTTTGTGAAGTTTGATAGTTTGGGCAACTCATTCAGAGATAGAGTTGCCTAGGGGAAAATCCCTCCACACTGTCACAGTGTGCCACTGGGTACGGTTCCAATCTGAAACTAAACACACAAATCTGATGCTCACATCTGCTCTCCACAAAGGTCCACTTGTAACACACATATTTTTTCTCCTTCAACTAATCACCCCTTTTTTCATCAACCACTCGTTCCCTACAATATTTCATAAAGAAGAGTGTTTCAACCATATGAAAACTAATGTTTTTCACTGTAACCGATCCACTCGAATGCCAGTCAAAGCCCTGGGCTGCAATGCCAAAACCATAAGGCGCAGAAATGTCTGTCCACGGCAACTTCTTGTAACACTCCAATAGATGGTGCCCCAAGCATATCACTGAACCTCGCTTCATCCAACAAGGCATCGATTTCAATTTTAACACGCTCGGCATACAATACCTTTTCCAAAACAGTAAAGATATAAGCTGCGGATTCACCATATCCGACCTTCCATAAACCAGGATTTACTGTCCAAAGCAACATTTCTCTAATTAATGGCTGATAAATCTGGCTGGATGCAACTAATTTATCATCCCGAATGTAACAGCATGTTCCAACGGATTCCAAGTGGTCTAATCTGGTTATACGGTAAAATGGCAAACAGCTTTTGACACAATCTATACAACAGCTGACCCAATATGGGTGTGTTAATTATACTCCAGATGGACTCAACTTTTGATTATGCCATTTGAATGCTGGCTTGTCTTGTCTTAGACCACTCCAAAGGACATCCAACACCCGCTTCTCACAGAACAAACATTCCCCTGGACGGTATCTGTCCCAAAGTAAATAGGGCCTTCGGCCATTCACTTCATCATCCTGCATATGTATGTGCGCAACACACGTGCATCCCTTGGAGCTGGTTGAAAGGACCACCAACCGCGCAGAGATTATTGTCCCGTTGAATGGGTGTCGCGCAGGGAGACGACTCGGGTTTCATCAAATATATACCTGCGATGGGTGGACTGTTTCGCCATCATTAAGAATGATTAAATTACCATAAATCTCACTCACAGTAAATGGCCCCGACCTGTTATGTCTGATAACGTCTCCTCTCGTTTTGGTCCCCGAGTTTTCCATACAACGTCCCCGATCTGCAATGAACAGGCAGGAGACTCGAGCATGTCCAGTTGTCTTAGCCTCGGTTCATGAAGCACCCGGTTTATGTTCATCACTCCTATGGGCATGTCCCATTCTCTTTTCAAATTAGTTTGAATTAAATTTTTAAATGAGCGAATTGCTCGCTCAGCAGCTCCATTTGTCTTGCTTTTATAAGGAATGCTGAAAATGTGTTGTTTTCCCATCTCTTCTAATAATCTGGTGACATGACTATTTTAATGTGTCTCTGGCATTAGCACTGCATATAGTTTTTGCTGTCTCTGGAATAAGCTTAGATATAGCATCTGCAACGCCTTCACCAGTGGCCTGTTTCAGCGGGTATACTGAACTGGACTCTCCATGTCCATTGTCCATAAATGCTAAAAATAAATTATTTCCTTTTAATCCCTTTCCATCGCACTCACTCCCCATGATGTCCATTGAAAACTGTTTACCGGTTGTGTCTGTTACAATCTGTCCATCATGGCTGGGGACAAGTTTCTGCCCTCCCTTCTCATTACATTTAACACATGAATCTTTTATTTCCTTAAAGATGTTATTTAATCTAAGCACTGATATTCCAGCCTAGAGACAATGGACCTTCTATAGAAATTAGACTTTTATATACACTAAAAAGAGGTCAATAATGGTATTCATTTTAATTTGGAGAGGTCATTTTACAGGCAACTTAGTTAAAAAAGGCTGGAGTCATAAGGTGTTAAAAACTGAGTCTTTCCACTCACCCGTTTAATCCTGTTCATATCCATTGGCACTCTTTTTGAACAAACCAGAGTTGTTAAGTGTGAGGCTTCTACCCCAGTGTTGGATTTTTTATGTTTAGAAATTGCTTTCCTAATGAAAACCCATGTATTTCTAGCCTGGGTGCCAGCCAAACTTAGTCCCGCCCACAACATGGTCTTGAAGTTTGGTCTGACATTTCTCCGTTGAGGAGAACTTATGCCCAAACAAGATCTGTTCGGACCAATCAAATCGGAGCTACGATGTTTGACAGATGAGCAACAGTAAAATAATCGACCACGTCACCGAAGAGCGCCTGGGTTGAATTTGTTTACAACAATGATGGCTGCCGCTGGAGAACTGAGATGTGTAGATTTTGCCATCTAGTCTGTTCTAGAAGATATCGACAGCGCGTTGATTTTAAAAGACAATTTTAAAAGAGGAACAGATAACGTCAGTTGCTTTGCAGAGCAAAGTTACACACTTATGTTGCTCTGATTGGTTATAGGTCTGTCCAATTGGGTGCAGAGGCATTTTTTTCCTTGTTCGGTTAAAACCCGCCTCATAATCACAGCCCAATGGAGCAGTATCAGACTCACATTGTGATTAGAATTGATTATGGCTACGTCAGACTAATGTATTTCTCTATTTAAAGGCACACTGTGTAATCTTCGTCCAGTAGGGGGCAGTGCAACCTAAATTATCACAAGCATGCGGTATCTGTGTCTTCGAGTAAGAAACTCAACAATGGAGGTCCAACTAGTGCTGTTTTCAAACGCTCAATTCCCTGAGAATTATCTTTTTGCAGCAACATAATGAGCACATCAGTCTCTCTTTCATCGCTTCATCGGTGCTCAATGGAGGCGTGACTAAGCGGATGAGGAGGTGTTGCTGAAAACGACAGCGTTTTTTTCACTTCCTGGAACCTCTTCTAATGGTGACTGCTTTTATATAGGTAGGTAATTACAGGATCAAACCCGAGAGCGAAATCTTTCCAGGCCTCCAAAGGCACCGATTACACGGTGGTGAAACGCTTCGTCTTTATAGAAAATGACTCAAGCACTACCAGAGCCCCTTGTTTTTCACACTCATGCCAGCTTTGTATAAAGAACAGTTCGCCAGGGGGGCTGGCTCTGGATCTAAAAATGATGTATTGGTAACATTTTCCTCTTTAGCTTACATCAGGTTCCACACAGGATTCTGAGTGGACACCAGACAGTTTTCTTTCTCATCATCATCATCATCATCATCATCATCTTCATCATCATCTTCATCACCTCCAGTCCTTGTACGACAACCGGTGTGAGGGTGGAAAAGTCAGGGGTTTCATCCGGATCAGTGTCTTTGATAAAAAGCGTAGACCATCATCATGTTTAAAAATGTAACCCACTTTTCCGTCCATGCCGTACTAAATCCCATTCTTTTAGCATGATGTCATCAGGAGGGTTAAAAAACTGTGTCTTTCCACACACCTGTTTTTTCTTATGGTGCGTTCAGACTGCAGGCTTTGTCAGCGTCAGCAACGTCATAATTACATGTTAAGTCTATGGCAGAGGCCGTTGGAGGAACGTCACGGTCTTTGCAGCACTTTGTGAGCTATGGATCCATCAACTTTTCAAGCTTTTCCTGTGTTTGAAGCTTCAAAGCTCAACACTACCAACGCAGAAGTTCAGCTATTTGAACTTTTGTCGGTCCTAAATCCGTTGACTGAGCACAGCAACCAATCAGAGCGACTCACTGTAGTGACGTTGCCCAACATTGACGCTGCCTAGCCAACCATGATCTGTGAGTGTTTAAAACATCCAGCAGAGAAAGGCCTCGAGATTTGTGAGCTTTAGCTTAAAAAAGTATCTTCTGTGTATATGCAACAAACAAGTCGCTTTATGAGTGTTGCCTGACACTGACAAAGCCTCCGGTCTGTATGGACCATTATTCAAATACATTGGCTGTGTCCGAATCCAGCGGCTGGATCCTTCGAAGGCCGGATTTGTCGGCCGGTTACGTCAGAGCGCCGCGACTAGGCCTGTCCAAATTCGAAGACTGCTTCAAATGCGGCCGACGAATCCGGCCGACTTCTCCCCGATTTGAAGGACCGTTGCGGTGTATCCTTCGCTGGTCTACATATCCAAAGATTCATTGCGGGCTGAACGGGAGAATTTCCTTCCAGCAAGGCGGAAGGCAGACGAAGCGGCAGGCGAAGCGAGAGAGGAGCACAGTTTTAGATGTAAGTATATTATAATCTGGCGGTTCAAAAATTAAAATCTTAAAGCGGTTGTGTTGTTTGCCTTTTATTCTTGGCTTAGACGTGTATTTTAATATTTTTTTGTAAAGCATCGCTCGTAAACGAGCTCGTATGGTAGTGTAATGGTTTCTTCATCTTTACGCAGCCACTTTCTGCTTTGGTAAATTAAGTAAAAAGTCAACTCCTCTTAGGAGAAATTATTACCTCTTTACCGAGTGAAAATCGGGGCACGGTGGCTTGGAGGTTGAAGATTAAATCCAGTTGCACAGTTTATGCTCAGAGGACTCGTATTGAGCCTCATACAACACAGAACCTGTGATCTGCTGTGAAAACCACAGTTCTGCATTCTTTAAATCAAGAAAGTTGTCACGTTCCTCTGATATTTATTTTCTATCTAATGAGGAAAATTCAGGAGGAGATGTATCTGCAGGAGAAATTAATCCCTTGCCGGAAAAAAAAAATTTGAGAGCAAAAAATAAACCTACTGTTTGAATATTTGCAACAGCGCAAATAACATAATTTATGACTGATCACTTTAACAAATATACATTTCATAAATGTTGTTGTGTTGCTCTTTTTGTAAACTGTGTTTGTTGTCTTCTTGTCTAGGATATGAAGCAGCGAAGGGAGACTGGAGAGGAGAGCAGGGACTGAATGGATGGACTGTTTTTTTTTCATTCATGTTTTTGTCACATTTTTTATTTAGGTGTTCGATGGTTGTGAATAAATTAATTCCAAACAATGTTAAATATCATGAAGTCATTACATTAAAAGTTGCATTAGTGTTTTTAAAGAAGCTTACGTTGAACAGTTTAAAATAACATATTGGCATTAGGATAAGTTTTTTTGCAGTTATTTATAAGTGTATAAATGACCTCTTTAAGCTTAATTAGAACAAACGGGCAGTGTTGCTGGATCAGTTGAATACAGATTAATTTCATATTTTCTGATTGACGAGGGGAGCATCATACAGGTTGGTCTGCAGAGAGAGTTTAGGGCAGCTTCGTCATGCTGTCCACTTCATCCATCATCAGGGTTTACAGGCTGCTTAAGTCGACATACACAAAAGACCAGTTTTTCCAACCAGAGAGCCCCACAGACCTCCAGCAGCTTCATCTTCAAGCTCATCCCAAGAGGCAGCTGTGGAGAAAAGTGTTATAACCTGCAGTTTTGTTAATACATAATGTTAGTTATTGTTGCAGTGGTTGTTTACAAAAAAACTATTAAGTTTATTTAGGAAGAGCCAATTTGGAATATGCTTGGTAAAAAAAATCATGGATATATAAATTCAAATTAGAAAATGCTGTTTTGATCCAAAAGGCATATATAATTTTAAGCTCACAAAGAATTTTTGCAGTTAAAATGAATATAAAAAATGTAATATTACAAATTTGTACATTTGATCACTAGTCATTCAATTGCAGAAATTATCGAGAGTAGCTATCTTAAGTAGTAACCTGGATTAAATAAAATGATCTTGATATGATGACCTCTCAGCCAGAGATATAAAACATGGCGCAGACAGTAAAACAGTAAAAAAGGTGAGTAAAACACTGGGCAATATTTCTTGCTTTACCAGCTGGTTTAGTGTGATCGCGGTTGCTAGGCGACAGGACGTTCGGCAAAGTGGGGGCGGGAATTCAACTGAAGGCTAGACCGTCCAAATTCACAGCCGTTAACATCCGGTCTACCCGGTCGACGAAGGACCCAGCCCACGTAGACCGAGTAGACCGGGTCCTTCGAAGGATCCAGCCCCTGAAATCGGACACACCCATTGGCACTCTTTTAGAACAAACCGGAGTTGTTAAGAGAGAGGCTTCTAACCAAGTGTTGGATTTTTGATGTTTAGACATTGCTTTTCTAATGCAAACCCATGTATTTCTCTAATTAATGAGAAAAGAACCCTTCCTACAAGAACCCTACCCGCTCGGTGAGGTATCCATCATTTTTGACACAAGGTGTTTTGGCCTCTGCTTGACCCCTTAACTCCGACTCCACCGGACGTCATGCTTGACCCCTACAATTATCTTACTGTGTCTTTTGTCAGTGGTTCGAAGCTTCGCTGTAATGCAGACATAAAGGAGATAATTGCTACTTGTTATTCCCAGCATTAACATCTCTTTGAACAAAATTGTATGAGTCACAGATTTTTTTTATTTTTCTCTGAGATTAAAACAAGTGTTTGTGAATTAAATTATATCTGATAAGGAAGAATTCATCCTTTGTACTAATTTTTCAGTTTTATTTATTCTTGTCAGACGAAATCATATTTAATGAGACTGCAAATATCTTCAAACAGCAATATATTTATCTATTTTTCTACAGAGCAGCACACCTCAAATTTATCATCTTTTTTTTATTTGGACATACATAAACATAATTATTGTAAACCATATTGCCACACAAGCTAACATTTATATTAGTTCATACCACCATGTAGTATGAAGTGTAAAATGTGTTTCAATAGCAGTGAACAGTCTCACTAAGCATAAAAACCTTGAACATGCCATAGGGATAACCCAAGTTTGGTTAAGGCAAAGACATGTACTGTTTATTTTTCTGTGGTAACAAGAACTCAGTGTCATTTTTCAAAGAATGTTGCATACAATAATAGCACTGATGTGTTTAAGAACAAAATGTAAAGTAACTTAAGGAGATATCTTTACACGTCTGTGCATACAGAGAGGGCAAAAAGTATTTGGCAGCCACCAGCAGTGCAAATTGTCCCACTTAAAAAGATGAGAGAGGTCTGTAATTTTTATCATAGCTGCCCTTCAACTGTGAGAGCCAGAATGTAAAAAAACAGAATCTACTCAGATTGTATGATGAACCTACAAAACACCTACAAACAAGCAAGAATTCTGTCCCTCACAGACCTGTTATTTGATTTGGTTGAGAGACGGTATCGCGTTGGTAGGAGACGTATCGCGTTGGTAAGACGTATCGCGTCATTTCCTGTTTTGTGACTAACTCGTTTGTAGCAAGTCGGTGTTTCTCTCTCTCTTGAACTGATCTAACTTTCTCTGTCAATAAGTTTTTTCTGAGTTGCTTTAACACACAAACACATTAAAACGTTAATTTTCTTCATGGTTTGGGACTCTTTAAGCTTTTACTGGGTTTTTGTTTTTTTTTGTTTTTGGGCTTGGTAAGGTACCGCTTGGTTAGCTTAGCTTCACGGCTAGCATGGCTTCGGCAGCTTTCTCTCTTGTCCCTCCATCTCTCTCTACACCTCCTCCTCTTTCCTGCTCTCTCTGTCAGATGTTTAGTTACTCCTCCGCCTCATTTAGTGAAGTTGGTAGGTGTAATAAGTGCAGCATTTTTGTAGCTTTGGAGGCGAGGGTTTCTGAGCTAGAGGCCCGGCTCCGCGCTGTAGAACAGCCAGGCCCAGCAGTAGCTAGCGCGGAGTCAACTAGGACAGGACCTAGCCGTCCTTCAACAGCTCCCGTGCAGCCGGGACCTCAGGCGAGCTGGGTGACTGTTCGTAGGAAGACTAGCGCCAGACCCCAGTCCGCGGCCAACCTCCAGCCCCTTTCTCTGAACAATAGGTTCGCCCCGCTCAGCGACGCACCCGCCGAGCAGGAGAGGCCGATTCTTGTAATTGGCAGCTCCATAGTTAGGAATGTGGCTCCAGAGACACGAAAGACCACCGTCAAATGCCTTCCAGGGGCCAGGGCTGCGGACATTAGGTCCCATCTGAAGCTTTTGGCCAAGGACAAACGGCGGTATAGCAGGATCGTTATCCATGCTGGTGGCAACGACACCCGGCGACGGCAGTCGGAGGTCACTAAAATTAGCGTAGCTTCGGTGTGTAGGGCTGCCAAAAAGATGTCTGACTCTGTAATTTTTTCTGGTCCCCTGCCTGATCGTACTAGCGATGACATGTACAGCCGTATGCTTTCGTTCCACCTTTGGTTGTCAAGGTGGTGTCCAGAAAACGATGTGGGCTACATTGATAACTGGGGGGCCTTCTGGGGAAAACCTGGACTGTTACGTAGAGACGGCATCCATCCCACCGAGGACGGAGCTTCGCTTCTTTCCAGGAACATTGATAGGGTTATCTCTAGTTCCCCAAAGCCGTGACAACCCAGAGTCCAGCTCAGGGAACCCAGAGTCGAGCTCAGGGAAACCAGAGTCCAGATCAGGGAACCCAGAGTCCAGGTCAAGGAACAGGGACTGCCACCCACCCACTACCCTATAGAGATAGTTTCCCGTCCACTACCCAAAACTAATGAATTAAAAGTTAATGCTACTAGAGCAAAGTATAAAAATCTCATAAAGATAAATAAAACTCGGACTGAACATAAAAACAAATCAATTAAATGTGGTTTACTAAACATAAGATCTCTCCCCTCAAAAACACTCTTAGTAAATGACTTAATTTGTGAAAATAATATTGATTTGTTTTGTCTTGCAGAGACATGGTTGCAGGAAGAGGACCATGTCACAATAAATGAGTCAACTCCCCCTAGCTACTTAAACTTTAGTGTCCCTCGAAGTACTGGTCGAGGAGGTGGAGTAGCAACTATCTTTCATTCCGATTTACTAATTAATCTCCAAAAAAATAATAGTTACAGTTCCTTTGAGCATCTAGTTTTTAGCTTTCCTCATACACATAACAAAGCAGTAAAGCCACTTTTGTTTGTGGTCTTATATCGTCCACCAGGACCTTATTCTCAATTTTTAGATCAGATTTCAGATTTTCTATCTGACTTAGTTTTAAACACTGATAAAGTCATTATAGTCGGAGACTTCAATATTCATGTTGATAATGAAAGTGATAGTCTAAATACAGCTTTTAACACTATCCTAGACTCAATAGGCTTTACTCAAAATGTGCAGGGACCAACACATTCTTGTCACCACACTTTAGATCTTGTGCTGACTTATGGCATTGACTGTGAAGAAATAACAGTCTTTCCACATAACCCTATCCTGTCTGATCATTTCCTTATCACTTTTAAACTTACTCTAATGGATCATATCAAACCTGAAAGAAAACTTCATTATACCAGAACGTTATCAGACAACGCTGTAGCAAATTTTAAAGAAGCTCTTCCAACTTTAATTTCCTCAGTTTATAAATGCAGAACAGAAAACAGTGATTTAACTCGTGACCCCTCACAACTTGACATTTTAGTTCATAGCGTTAATTCCTCCCTGCGTCGGGCAATAGACAAAGTTGCCCCCTTGAAAAGGAAGGTGGCTAGCCATAGAAGATTAACTCCCTGGTTTAATTTAGAGCTACGTACCCTAAAGCAGAATGTTAGAAAACTAGAGAGAAAATGGCGCTCCACGCATTTACATGATTCCTTTTTAATATGGAAAAATAGTTTATTGCTATATAAAAAGAGCCTTCACACAGCTAGAACAGCATATTATTCATCTTTAATCGAGGAGAATAAAAATAATCCTAGGTTTCTTTTTAATACAGTTGCCAAACTCACACAGGATCATAGCTCTATCGAGCCAACCATTCCCCAAGCTCTAAGCAGTGACGACTTCATGCAATTCTTTATAAATAAAATAGACTCCATAAAGAATAAGATAATTGGGAACCTTCCCAATATGCTTGCTTCCTCCTTAGTTAATGAGGCAGCCTCAAAAATGGTGGAACCTAATATATGCTTAAACTGCTTTAATGCAGCCGAACTTTGTGATGTACTAAAATTATTAGCTTCATCTAAACCTTCAACTTGCGTTTTAGACCCAATCCCAACTAAACTCTTAAAAGAAGTTTTCCCTCTGATCGCTGCTCCAATTTTAAATATAATGAATCTATCCTTAGTCAATGGATATGTACCACAGGAGTTTAAGATTGCTGTAATTAAACCTCTACTTAAGAAACCCTCTCTTGATCAAAACGACTTAATTAACTATAGACCGATATCTAATCTTCCCTTCTTATCTAAAATTCTTGAGAAAATAGTTGCACACCAGATATGTGAGCATTTAAACAATAATGAGCTGTTTGAGAAGTTTCAGTCAGGCTTTAGAGCTCATCACAGCACTGAAACAGCTCTGGTGAAGGTTACTAATGATATTCTCATAGCCTCAGACAATGGACTGGTGACCATTCTGGTCCTGTTAGATCTCAGTGCTGCCTTTGACACTGTTGATCACAATATTCTCATAGAAAGGCTTCAAAGTGTCGGTATAATAGGAACAGCACTAGGTTGGTTTAAATCTTATTTGTCTAACAGATTTCAGTTTGTTCAGGTAAACAATAGATCTTCCTCAACCTCAATAGTTACTTGCGGAGTACCACAGGGTTCAGTGCTTGGGCCGATTCTTTTTACTATATATATGCTTCCTATTGGTAAAATAATTAGGCAGCATGGGATAAATTTCCATAGTTACGCAGATGATACACAGCTATATCTATCCATAAATCCTGATGAATCCAATCAGTTAGGTAGACTACAGGCATGTCTGGAAGACATAAAAACTTGGATGACTCTAAACTTCTTGCTTCTAAATTCTGATAAAACAGAAGTTGTCGTCTTTGGACCAGAAGCTCTGAAAAAGAAACTACTTAGTCAGCCCCTTCACCTGGACGGCATTAAATTAGCCTCCAGTAATAAAGCAAAAAACCTCGGTGTCATTTTTGACCAAGATATGTCATTTAGAACTCACATTAAAGAAGTCTGTAGGATTTCCTTTTTTCACCTTAGGAATATTGCAAAAATTAGAACCATCCTGTCCAGGAATGATGCTGAAAAACTAGTCCATGCCTTTGTTACTTCAAGGCTGGATTACTGTAACTGTCTATTATCAGGTAGTCCACAGAATACAATTAAAAGTCTTCAGTTAGTTCAAAATGCTGCTGCTAGGATTCTGATGAATATTAAAAGAAGAGATCACATTTCCCCTGTTTTAGCTTCTCTTCACTGGCTCCCAGTAAAATCTAGAATAGAATTCAAGATCCTCCTTCTGACATATAAAGCCCTTAATAATCTAGCTCCATCATACATAAGAGACCTGATTGTTCCATATGTTCCTAACAGAGACCTTCGCTCTCAGACTGCAGGTTTACTGGTAGTTCCTAGGATTTCTAAAAGTAGAATGGGTGGCAGATCTTTCAGCTATCAGGCTCCCCTCCTATGGAACCGGCTCCCAGGGTTGGTTCGTGAAGCAGACAATTTGTCTATCTTTAAAACTAGGCTAAAAACTTTCCTCTTTGACAAAGCTTACAGTTAGAGATATGTTTATAGGTAGTTAGAGTCAGGTCAGACAGGTAGATAGGAAGAGACAGGTTAATGTTAGTAGTCAGGCAGAGTGTCAAAAGTTAGGAAGAGATAGGAAGAGGTAGAGTAGCTAGGTAGAGATAGATTAATGTAAGCCAGGTAAAGATCCGGAGCCGGTCGCGGCTTACCGCCGCGGAAGAAATGTGCCCCACGGGGGCCAGCCAGCGCCGGAGAGAGGTCCCTCAAGGGGATCCTCCCGCACAGTGCGGCCGCCCATTACCTGCCGGGTTGAATCCCCCGGGCAGACTGTGCGGACCCCACCCGTTTATCTCTTAAACGTTTCTCGCCCTCTTCAACTCTGTCCTCTCAGTTCTGTCTATTTTTCCTTAAGATAGTTGTCGACTATCGGTCTCGTGCCGGTATTTAGCCTTAGATGGAGTTTACCACCCACTTTGGGCTGCATTCTCAAACAACCCGACTCCGAGAAGACCCCGGCATGACGGGGGCCGTTACCGGCCCTACACCGTCCACGGGTCAGGAGGACTCAGACAGAGTGTTGGTAGCCAGGTCTCCTAGTAGCTAGGAGACAGGTTAATGTTAGTAGCTATGCTGCTTTAGGCTAGGCTGTTGGAGGACATTATTAGGGTCTGTTCCTACTTTCTCTCCTACTTCTCCCCAACTGCATGATGTGCTGTCAATTCAAGCACTAACCTGTTTTCTATTATAGTAGGTGCTCCGGATTAGCCCTGCTTGACGACCCTGACTAAGATGGCATTGCAGTGACGGAAAATTCTCCACGTCCTGCAACAAACTTCTGCATCAGTTTTATTGCTCTTTCTGTGTCTCTGTTATGTATTCTCCAAGCCACAGACGGTCGCGGCAGATAACCGCTTGTGCTGAGCCTGGTTCTGCCGGAGGTTTCTTCCTGTTAAAAGGGAGTTTTTCCTTCCCACTGTCGCTGCATGCTTGCTCAGTATGAGGGATTGCTGAGAATTCCACGACGCAATCTTCTGTGGTTCTGTAATTTCTACACTAAACATTGTATTGTAATAACTCTTTTTGTAAAGTGCCTTGAGATGACATCTGTTGTGAAATGGCGCTATATAAATAAACTGAATTGAATTGAATTGATTGTCTATCCTGATTTTGTTACCTGTATTAATGGCACCTGTTGGAAGTTGTGATTGGTGTAAAGACACCTCTCCACTAGGGGTGTGCGATTTGACGATTTAAGACTGTGAAACGATCTACACATGTGACGAGCTGTCATTTTTGGGAGATCGTTTTATCCCGAATCACAGTTCTGCTGCTGTATTTCTCTCTCTGTGTGCAAAAAAAAGCCTCAGCTCGGTCCCTGCTCTAAGCGAATTACCGCGCCCCTTCGCGTTTGTACAACCTGTAACAAGCATGGCGTTGCCGTGACTGAGAGCATAAATAAGGATTTTCTTTCCGAAGAGATAGTCCTCGTCCATTGTTTGGAACTGGTTTGTGTTTTTTTACCAGACGACAAAGAGCCAACAAACATAATTTTCAAAGTTTGCAAGGAGAGTGTAGAGGCAAGTCATCGCAACACCATAAACTTGTTAAATCACTTGAAGAGAAAGAATCGCAAACAACACAGTGAGAGCCAGCGGGCAGCTAAAGTTATTAAGCCCGATTGCAGCAGTGGTGGCTAGTGCTTGTTCTTCTTCTTAGTTGAAAAAAAATAATCATAAAACTTACTCCCTGAGACACAGATGGCAAACAATCAGTCCAGTTGCCCAGGTGCCTTTTTTCCCCAAACACCGCCATTCCACACATGTACACCGAATTCACAATGCACAGAGATTTGCAGCATATTAGTCTTTTATTTTTTTTATTGATTTTATGCTATTTTGTAATATAAGAGGGACAGTCAGACTGAGTAAATAAAGACTTTTAATCCATATCCCTTGCAAAAAGTTTCCATCTACTCAAACACAAATAAATCTCAAACATGCTGTTCTCAATGTCAGATCAATAAAAAAACAAGTCATTTTTAGTAAATAGTTTAATTTCCTCTTATAATCTGAATCTTATATTTTTTAACTGAAACGTGGCTTGACAAAAACACTGGAAATGCAGTTTTGATTGAGTGTAGTCAAGACGGGAGGGGGTGTTTGTGCCAGGGGTACCCCTAACCCTAACCCACAAACTGTCTTTTGTTGAGCAATGTCATTCAAAATGGAAATTAAACAATCTTCCATACTGAGGAAAACCATATCTTTGTGAACTGTTTAATATGCATTTTTGTATAACCTGCTTTACATATATTTTGGTATACATTTTTATATCTAGTTTCATAACCTACCTTATTATTTCAAAAAGGAACAAAGCTGGTTACACAGAGGTTGAAGGACAAGTTGTTTATACAGAGGTAAAAGGGAACTATTGTACCAGGATCCCTCCCTTTTGCTGGGCCGAGACTAAGGGAGATAATGGAAACTCCTTAGGGAGGATACAAGAATTATTGATGGTCGGGTCATTGAGTCTAAACTATGAAAAAATACTGAGTGTGTTCAACTTTGATTCTGTGTTGTGGTGCTGTAATAAAAGTGTGATGCCCTGTTTGGAAATTTAGCCAGAGTAGTCCTCTGGTCTGGCTCCATCTGATCAGGTGTGTTGCCTCAAACAGAATTCTGTTGTGTGGTTGTGTTGTTTCTCTCTGTCCCTGAGTCTTAGTCTGAAAAGGTTCCGCTGAGGAGCGTCGGGTCCTCTAAAACATACAGATAGCAGTTCCTGATTGAAGAAGGAGTTTATCCTGCAAAAGTAATAAAGAATAAAAGTTTTTCACCCCGACAATACTTTATATGACAATTTACAAATCACCACAGAACTGTTCTATTGAAGATTTGACTGAATTACTTACATTTGTTTGCACTGAATTTTATTGTTTAGTAATTTCAGGTGATTTTAATGTGCATGTGGATGTAACCAATGATTTTAAACTCACTCTAACTGACCATTTCAAACCTGAAAGAAAACTTCATTATACCAGAACGTTATCAGACAATGCTGTAGCAAGTTTTAAAGAAGCTCTTCCAACTTTAGTTTCCTCAGTATATAAAAGTACAATAGAAAATAGTGATTTACCTCCTGAACCCTCACAACCTGACATTTTAGTTCAGCGTTAATTCCTCCCTGCGTCTGGCAATAGACAAAGTTTCCCCCTTGAAAAGGAAGGTGGCTAACCATAGAAGATTAGCTCCTTGGTTTAATTTAGAGTTACATACCCTGAAGCAGACTGTTAGAAAACTAGAGAGAAAATCGCGCTCCACGCATTTACAGGATTTTTATTTAGTGTGGAAAAATACTCTATTGCTTTATGAAAAGAGCTTTCGAACAGTCAGAACAGCATATTTTTCATCTTTAATCGAGGAGAATAAAAACAATCCTAGGTTTATTTTTAATACAGTTGCCAAACTCACACAGGATCGAAGCTCTGTCGAGCCAACAATTCCCCCAGCTCTTAGTAGTGACGATTTCATGAAATTTTTTATAAATAAAATAGACTCTATAAAAAATAAGGTAAATGGGAACCTTCCCAATATGCTTGCTTCTTCCTTAGTTAGTGAGGCCGCATCAAAAATGGTTGAACCTAATATATGTTTGAACTGCTTTAATGCAGCCGAACTTTAGGATCTACTAAAATTATTAGCTTCATCAAACCCTTCAACTTGCATGTTAGACCCAGTCCCAACTAAACTTTTAAAAGAGGTTTTCCCTTTGATTGCTGCTCGAATATTAGATATAATGAATCTATCCTTAATCAATGGATATGTACCACAGGAGTTTAAGATTGCGGTAATTAAACCTCTACTTAAGAAACATTCTCTTGATCAAAACGACTTAATTAACTATAGATCGATATCTAATCTTCCCTTATCTAAAATTCTTGAGAAAATATTTGCACATCAGAGATGTAAGCATTTAAACAATAATGAACTGTTTGAGAAGTTTCAGTCAGGCTTTAGAGCTCATCACAGCACTGAAACAGCTCTGGTGAAGGTTACTAATGACATTCTCATAGCCTCAGACTCAGGGCTGCCTTTGACACTGTTGATCCCAATATTCTCATAGAAAGGCATCAAAGTGTCGGTATAATAGGAACAGCACTAAGCTGGTTTAAATCTTATTTATCTAACAGATTTCAGTTTGTTCAGGTAAACAATAGATCTTGCTCGGCCACAATGGTACTTACAGAGTACCACAGGGTTCGGTTCTTGGGCCAATCCTTTTTACAATATATAGGCTTCCTATTGGTAAAATCATTAGGCAGCATGGGATAAATTTCCATAGTTACGCAGATGATACACAGCTATATCTATCCATAAATCCTGATTAATCAATTCAATTAGGTAGACTACAGGCATGTGTGGAAGACATAAAAATTTGGATGACTATAAACTTCTTGTTTCTGAATTCTGATAAAACAGAAGTTGTCGTCTTTGGACCAGAAGAAACAACTTAGTCAACCCCTTCACCTGGACAGCATTAAATTAGCCTCTAGTAATAAAGCAAAGAACCTCTGTGTTATGTTTGACCAAGATATGTCATTTAGATCTCACATTAAAGAAGTCTCTAGGATTTCCTTTTTTCACCTTAGGAATATTGCAAAACCATCCTGTCCAGGAGTGATGCTTAAAAACTAGTCCATGCCTTTGTTACTTCAAGGCTGGATTACTGTAACTCTTTATTATAAGGTAGTCCACAGAAGACAATTAAAAGTATTTAGTTTGTCCAAAATGCTGCTGCAAGGGTTCTAATGAATAAAAGAAGAAGAGATCACATTTCCCCTGTTTTAGCTTCTTTTCACTGGCTCCCAGTAAAATCTGGAATAGAATTCAAGATCCTCCTTCTGACATATGAAGCTCTTAATAATCTAGCTCCATCATACATAAGAGACCTGATTGTTCCATATGTTCCTAACAGAGCATTTCGCTCTCATACTGCAGGTTTACTGGTAGTTCCTAGGATTTCTTAAAGTAGAATGGGTGGCAGATTTTTCAATTACCAGGCTCCCCTCCTATGGAACCAGCTCCCAGGGTTGGTTTGTGAAGCAGACAACTTGTCTATCTTTAAAACTAGGCTTAAAACCTTCTTCTTTGACAAAGCTTACAGTTAAAGACAGGTTAGACAGGTAGCTAGGAAGATACAGGTTATTGTTAGTAGTCAGGTAGAGTGTCAAAAGCTTTGAAGAGGTAGAGTAGCTAGGTAGAGATAGATTAATGTAAGCCAGTTAGAGAGTGTTTGTAGCTAGGTCTCCTAGTAGCTAGACAGGTGAGACAGGAGACAGTTTAATGTTAGTAGCTATGTTGCTTTAGGCTAGGAGGACATTAGTTCCTACTTTCTCTCCTACTTCTCTCCAACTGCATGATGTGCTGTCAATTCAAGCGCTAACCTGTTTTCCCTTAGTGTCTTCCTACAGTAGGTGCTCCTGACCCGCCCTGCTTGACGACCCTGACTAAGATGGCTTTCCAGTGGAGGAATGTTCTACACGTCCTGCTACCAACTTCTGCTTCTGCATCAGTTCTGTTGCTCTCTCTGTGTCTCTGCTACCTTCTCCAAACCCAGATGATCTCGGCAGATGACCGCTTATGCTGAGCCTGGTTCTGCTGGAGGTTTCTTCCTGTTAAAAGGGAGTTTTTCCTCTCCACTGTCGCTTCATGCTTGCTCAGTGTTATTGCTGAGAAGTCACGACGCAATCTTCTGTGGTTCTTTAATTCCTAAATTAAACATTGTATTGTAATAACTCTTCTTGTAAAGTGCCTTGAGATGACATCTGTTGTGAAATGGCGCTATATAAATAAACTGAATTGAAAATTGAATTGAATAGGCATGCCAAAGAACTTAGTGCTGTCCTTGAAATGTTTGGTTTAACTCAACAGGTGAGTGATGCGACTCACAACAAAGGCCACACTCTAGATCTAGTCATTACAAAAGGTGTAAAATGTTAATGTTGTTGATGTTGCTTTATCTGATCATTTTTGTGTCTTTTTTGATGTATCTGTTGTAAACAAACCAGTAGTTTGGCCTGGAACTATTCAGAGAAGACACATAAATGATACAACAAGGACACAGTTTATGGAATTGATCATATTTGAAAATCCCCCATGTTTAAATGTTTATCATCTATTGGACTCTTACACTTCAAGGGTTGTAAATGTTTTGGATACTATTGCTCCTGTCAAGGTTAAAATGGTTAACACTAAGCAAAAGGCAACTTGGAGAAACCTTGGAGAGTCCAAGAGAGCCGAACGGAAATGACGCAAGTCAAAGCACCAGGTTCATTATGAGGTTTACAAAGAATTGCTTTGTGTGTTTACCCATATTTTATGTGGAGTAAGGGACAAGTATTTCTCTGAAATAATCACAAACTGCAGAAACAATTCTCGTGTTTTGTTTGCCACAGTGAACAGATTAACTGATCCTTAAGTTTCACTGCCCTTAAAACTAATTTCTGCATCTAAGTGCAATAAGTTTGCAATATTTTTAATGACAAAGTCCAAGGCATTAAAAATGCCATGATTACCACAAAACAAATGGCAAGACTGTTTCCAGATAAACACATTGAGCTGAGACATTTTACACCTGTAGGTGACAAAACAATTGAAGAGGTTATCTCTGGTCTTAGTTCATGTACATCCTGCCTTGATGAATTACCCTCTCGATTTCTAAAGTCTGTGCTGAGCAGCTTGTTACCACAACTTGGTCAGTTAGTTAACATCTCACTTGGGACTGGAACATTCCCAAATGCCTTAAAACTGCGGTCATTAAGCCTCTTCTAAAGAAGAGCAGTCTTGATGCCAAAGTACTGAGCAACTACAGGCCCATATCAAACTTACCATTCTTAGGAAAAGTCCTAGAGAAAGTAGTGTATCAACAGCTCACTTAATTTCTCCTGTCTAACAATGTGTTTGATACTTTCCAGTCAGGCTTTAGGCCCAACCACAGCACTGAGACAGCTCTGATCAAGGTGACAAATGATATCCGCATGAACACCAATGCAGACAAAGTCTTAATTTTAGTTCTGC
>JAPXFQ010001822.1:0-85783 GCA_028564705.1 Apricaphanius iberus
AAATTTACTTATTTGTATTCTTTAGTCTTCACTCTTGTTTATTCCTCTGTCACCAAGCGGCTGCAAGTGATGAGATGATTCATCAGAGTGGGCTCTTTATTTCTTCCAATTTATGCAGATCGCCCTCAATGAAATGACAGCTACTTCATTAACTGAACATTTCCCCCAGTAAACACAAATACACAGACAGGCCCCCCCTCCAATAGCTTCCTTCACCGATTGTGAAGTGGTTAAAACCTGCTGTGTAATGTGTTAGATGTCGAGATACAACATTATATATATATATATATATATCCTTGGCCAAAACTGAACAGACGAATGAAGTGTCATTTTAAGTATTTTCTACGGAGCCGACAGGGGTCATGTGCAGAAAAAATTTCTGAGACGCAAGAATCTGTTCCCTCGGTTTACGAAACCGTGTGCACGGATTACAAATCAGTACCCTCGGATTAATAAACCGTGTCCACTGCGCAATACTCAAAAAGATCTCTATTGATCCCAGATGTGTACTGTATATGTATATTGTTTTGGGTCCCTGCAAGAAAGAAGGCTATAAACGTAGGTGTCATATTTATGAATAATAGTTTTGTAGACAACTATGCAGCCATACAGGGTCAATGCACATGTGTTGCATGACTGAAAAACGGCCTAGAAATGGGGCATAAATCATAAAGTGTATGCCCACCTTGTCCACCGGAATACAGGCACAGTCATACACTATCTGCATAAATGTATGGAGCAGGTGGCGCAGCATAAACACATTGCATTAAAGAGATATGAGTTGGTCAACTCAACTCAACACGGTTACTTCTTGGTACAGTGCCCTCTTTGAATGCAAGTCTTTTTTGGATGTAACATGAATCGTAACAAAGAATACTAGAACATTTGCACATAAAGAAACTATTTAAGATAGTGGAATATCAGTTTGTATACTGAATATATGAAAAAAGCAATAGGAGCATAATTGGATGTTAGATCTGCACTGTTAAAAAAATTCCACATCTGGTTTGTATGTGTTGGGGACAAAACTATAATTCATAGATAATAGCGGGGAAATGGTCTCAGTTTTAACAACGGTTATGTTCATAGCCAACTTTTATGCAGGCACTCCAGAAAATAATTGTGTCATAAAACCCAAACAGATAACTTAACCGGGATTTTAACCACAATGTTCTTGATGCCTGTATGTTAACCACTCTCCTAAAGCAGCACTTTGCTTCTTAACCACAACCAGGCAATATTATCAAGCTGACGGGACCCCCAGACGGTCACACAGTTTAGTAAATTGAGGGTACGGATTCGCAATCCATGCGCACGGTTTAGTAAACCGAGGGTACGGATTACGAATCCGTGCGCAAGGCTTAGTAAACCGAGGAAATGGACTCTTGCCTTTCCAAAAGTTATTTCTACACGTATTCCATGCCGGGCTCCGTATTTTCAGAACGTTGTCTTTAAAAAATAATAGCAAAAATTATTCTTAATTTAGGGTTGAAAATCAAAACTTAAATACCTTTTTTTTCTTTTTCATTTGAATGAAGTTACAGAATGAGCAATGCTGAATTTGAAAACGAAAAAGCAGGTAAGATTTTGACTTTTGATATTATAATTTTAAAGCATGCATTCTCTGTGGTTAGAATAGTAAAAAACAATCTTCTAAAAGGCTTGCATAAGTAAAAATAATAGAAAAAGTTTTGTATACTAATGCATATTTTACCAATGATAGTTTACCTTTAAATTTTACAAATATGAAAACAAAATCTGAAATAATACTGAGATTTATTTCTATTCAGTACAATAAAAGTAAAAAGTAGCAATTAAAAAAAAGACAATAAAAACTGTGTAAACTCAGTGATTCATTTTCAAATTCATCCTCCTCAGTCAATTTATAAATGAATTCTTACTTTGCACAGCATTATTAAAGTATCTGTGTCTATGTGACCTATGGGACATACTCAGACCCCCAGACGGTCGTGACAGATGACCGCTTGTACTGAGCCAGGTTCTGCCGGAAGTTTCTTCCTGTTAAAGGAGAGTTTTTCCTCTCCGCTGTCGCTACATGCTTGCTCATTATGAGGGATTGCTGAGGAATAGCTGTGGTTGGAGTCTGCATGATCCGGGCACAACCTCACATTGATGACTCATCGCAATCTGCTGGGATTCCTTACATAGAAAACTTTTAACTGATTGGAATGTCTGTATAATTGTATTGAAATGACTTTTGTTGTAAAGTGCCTTGAGATGACATTTGTTGTGAATTGGCGCTAATTAAATAAAAGTGATTTGAAATTGAATTGGGATCTTTGCAACTTTTTGTCATACAAAGAAACACAAGTGCCAGCGTTAGGAATGATAGCATCCGCCACTCCTTAGTTGCAGCCAGAAGGGTTGCATTTCATACATTAAACTTGTGCTTTGAGTTTATGTAAACAACAGCAACATGGCATGGTGCAACTTGGTGCACAGCCGGCTGGCTGTTCTGTCTGAACAAATCAGAACCAGCGGGGTGGGTCCGCTTGCGGTTGGGGCGGTAGGTGCCGTGACTGTCGCCTGGGGTGGGACTTTGGGGGCTTTGTGTGGTGAATCCTAGTGGCTGCATGCGGCGCCTTAGAGGGGTCGTGCTGGCGGACACAGGTTACTGGCCTGGTGCTGTGCTGCTCTGGGGTGGGCTGGGCCTGGGGCTCCGGGTTCTGGGGCTTGGCCGGGGGGGGGGGAGGGGGATGGGACGCTGCCGTCGGTGCCGGCTGGGGGGGGGGATGGGCGTGTGCTGTGGTCGGCCGGTGGTTGGCGGGCGCTGCTGCGCTTTCCATCTCCCCGGGCTGGTTCTTGTCGCTTGCTCCCCGGTGGCCCCTTGCCATGCCTGCTCGTCCGGGCGTCGTGGAGAGGCAACGGCGGGTGGCCGGCGTCTCCGGGCCCGATCGGCTATATTGACACTGGACATGGCTCCTGGGTCTTGGTCTTAGCGCTTGGGGGGGTGCTGAGGTGGGGGCCTCTGGCCGGTGTTGGTCGGCCTCCAATGGTGACTGACCGGTTGGTGGGGTGTGGGCTGGTGGGTGGAGGTGCTGGGTTCTGTTGCCTCCCGGCCATCGGGCGGTAGTAGCAAGGCTGGATGCCTAGTTGTGTCTAGTGACAAACCTGGGTGTCTAGTGACATGTGTTTTGTTAGCAGTGTGAATGTTGGGAAGGATTTAGGTATGCCCCTGGGATGGGGGCTGGTCGATTGCCGGGGCCCCCATGGGGCTCGGGGGTGCCGCTGCCATGGGCCCCGACTTGACGCGCTGGGGCCTCCCACCCCTGGTGGATCGGTGCTGAACGGGGGTGCCTATTGGAGTCAGCAGGGGAACTGGCTCCCTGGGGTTGGCAATGGTCACCCCAGTTATTTTCTCCCCATCCCCATGCCTCTGTCCACCTGCTCCTTCATTCTACCATTCACAAGGCCTTGGGACATGGGCACGTCACTGGGGTGCGGGATGGAGCTTCCGTCTTCGCTACCCGGTGGCGGCCTGGGTCCTGATTTTATTGAGCAACTTAGACACTTACACTTGCAACATTTACATGGAACACACATGTAGGGACCTGGCGGTGGGGCGCATTGGCGCTGGGTGCTTGACCCATCATGGGTGTGGGGGGCCTCGCCTGTGGTGCCGGCACCCACTGTTTGAACGCATCTAGACACTGAGGGCCCGGGGGGGGGGGGATGGGGGTACCTGGCAGTATTCCCATGTCCCACCCCTCTGACAACACGCAACAACACCACATTGAGCGGGGTGAGAGAGGCTGGGGGGTCTTTCCACACCCCTGTTTGTTGGACCATCAGGGGTCGGAGCCCGGATAGAACATCAGGCTGTCTGGTCGCGGTCCTGGGCTTGTGGGCTGCTCTTGCCGGTGTGGGGGCCTTGGCGGTCTGCTTGTCCCCGTCCTGGTGGGAAAAGGGGTCTGTCTCCTGGGTGCAGGGGCAGGGTGCTCTATTGGGGCGTCTGTCCCTGGGCCTGGGAGTATGGAGTATAGTGTACGTATGGGGGGTATGAATGAGTGTATAGCGTCCTTTTTTCGTATGTCCTATATTTGTAAGAATGTGTACGTATGAGAGGGAGGGTACGTATGAGTGTCTCTGTCTGTCTATGTCTACCTGTCAGGTTGGGTGTTTGGCTGCTCTCTGGCCTGATGCATCTTCGTCCCTCCCCGTCACTCCCCGTCGGTGATGGATGCTCCTGCCCGCTGGTTGATGATGGCTCTCGATGCCTGGGGCCGGGGGTCCCGGTTGCGGCCCGGCTCGGTCCTGGTGCATGTCGGGCGGGTCCTGGGTGGTCCGGTGTGTCGGGCGGCCGCTGTTTCGGGCCGACGTCCTCCTTGGATTGACTGGGGCACCTCTTATGGGGGTGCCGGGGTTGTAGAGTAGGTTGGTGCCGTCCGGTGGATCGGTGGGGACCGTACCTGGCGCCCAGGCCTCCTGCCGGTTCCAGGACTTCTGCTGGCTGGTCTGTTCACCTGGGGGGGCTGTCCGGCATTGGCTGGGCCCCTGATCTTGGCGCCCTGCGTGGGGCGGGATCTGGACCCAGGAGCTGGAAGATCTGGATGTCCAGGTGCCGGCTGGGCGCGGCCTGGGGAGGGCGTACATCCGCTGTGGCTCTTGCTGTGGCTCCCTGGCGTGTGGGTGTGTGGGGGCGGGCCGGGTTGTTGGCGATGGGTATTGGTCCGGGGTGGCGGCGGCGTGTGTTGTCCGTCGGTTGGCTGCGGATCCCCCTTGCCTACGGCGGCGGGGGGGGCCCTTGTCGGCTGGTCCCTGGTTGGGGCCCCGCTGGGGGGCGGGGTGCCCCTGGTCCCCGTGACCTCTGGATCCTGACCCGGGCCCGTCCTGGCGTAGCCGGTTTCCGGCGGAGCCCGTGGGCTCGTCACTGCGATCTCTCGGGTCCCAGCATTGCGGCTGGTGGGTGTTCCCCTGGGGCTTCCATCTGTTCCTCTCTTGGTGGGTGATCGACCCTGCGCTGATCCGCCTGTGGCCTCTGTACTCTGTGGGACCCTGGATGCATACATCTCCTGCCTCTTCCATGTCTGTGTCGATTCCTGTAGGACGGATTGACGGTTCCTTACACCAGCTATCAATCACTTGCATGGGGAAACCTTATTCCGACCTGCATGCTCGCACACACACATAGGTGTGGGGACATTGGTGTGGACGGGCATATCTTAAGCTGAGGTTATCATCATTAGTTAGTTGTTCACAGGAGCTTACCAGAAACATTTGTATTATGTTCATTAATCCATGCTTGTGTGTAGTGAATATGTAATTCTTAGTTTATTCTACTAGATCCGAACTATTGGTTTGGTTCTGTACAGTTTGTTGTTTTTGTTTTTTATTACTGTTTCTCTGCCGTCCGGCAGAGGTGGAGGACTGGGATGTTTTCTTGTGTTCTTTGTTTGCCTCCCTGTCTTGTGTCGTCAGTTCGCGCCTCTGTTGGTCCGGTTTCTTTTCTTCACCTTCTTCCTTTCTCCCTTCTTGTCTCGGTTTAGTGTCCATGACGTCAGGAAATTGAACCCACAGTAATCACTAATAAAGATTTTTCATACATATACATCAAGTGGCGTACTACAGCGAAGCTGTAATACTCTGCTTGGGAAAGTAAAACTGTTGGGCTTGTACTTGGTACTCAGACACCAATTCTGAGTAGCATACTGCTAGACAGGACACGTAAAAAAAAAAATAATACATCAGAACCAGCTGCTCATGCAGCACGGATCGTGGAGGGCTGTCATTCTGCATTCATCGCACCGGTTAGTTTAGTATGGTCCCCTGATAAACAAGGAAAACCCCTCAGAACTCCTGGAGAGCGCTTGAAAAGTAAATGGTCATCCTACCTGCCCAGCTCCACATGAGCATTATTATAATCCACATACCAGGAAATCATTTTAGCACGCTAATTCTTCTGTAATTAATTAATCACAATTAACGCATCAAAGTCCCAGCCCTAGTTTGAAGACATTCTAAGAACTACTGCAAATTTAAAAAAAGAGCAAAATAAATGTTGAATGAGAGCATTTAGTTTTTGGTCAGTTCTGATTAAAGCCTTGTCAGTTTGTTTGTTTTTTTATTAAAAAAAGACATGCATTTTCTATATTCCTGCTTCAGTAATATTGGGGGGCCGGTGAGAAAGCAATGGCGAGCCGGATGTGGCCCGTGGGCCGCCAGTTGACATTCACTGGTTTATTATTTCCAAGTGTTACCCCTCTTGACTGTAGTCCACAAACGCATAGTAACAGAGGTCAATCAGAGGAAAGTGTGTGATGATGTTTCAGAATGAAAATAAGGATAACTCACCTCCATACCTTTGTGAAGCAAGTAGAGTCCTGCTCCCACTGTCTCCACTTTTTTAACCTAAGCCTTTTCTTTCTGTTTTTTTTTCATGGTTAAAACAAATCCAGAGACTATTGCTAAGCTTCCTCCTCAGGCGCCACGCTTATTTTCTCCGAAGCCAAGTTTTATTTCATGAATTTTTTTGAGATTTTCCATCTGAGCTATGAATGTTTCTCAGTAAAATTGGTTTGTGTGTGAAGTCTTGTTATTGTCGTGTAGGACTAAAACTGTCCTACCCAAGACTTTGTATCACGATGTTGGTGACCTCCCAGGGTTTCCAAATTGCATGACTATTTTAAAAATCTTGCAGAGTTCACTTGGACTGATGCCTGCATAAACCAAAACTTCAGCCTAGATTTACATTCATTAAAGACTTTAAGCTTGACTCCAACTAAAATCTCAGACTTTATTTCATTTAGGTTAATAAGAGGTGAAAATAAGCCAGCATATGTAAATCATATGAGAAAGTATTTAATGTTACCGTAAAAACAAATGGCTGGTTGCTATGGAAATGTTACACACAGAACACAAGGGCTCTTTGCAATATTTACGAGTAGAAGGAGTTTATGGGAGCTTCCAGGTTTGTAGGGTTTTTTATTTTATGCTAGTTCTTTGAAAATAAATTAATATTCAGGTTTGAGTGTCTAGTAAAACCAACATGCTTTGGATACTCCAGATTTTCACCTATGTTGACAGTCATGCCTCGAATGAGTGGATCTATTTTTTGAATCATTAGCAGCATGTATTACCCCGCTCGCCGGTTCACATTTTACCCTCAGGGGGATTTAAATTAGACCCCTCCATCATTTCTTTGGATATCCACCTGTGTTGTAATTCTACAGCTCCTTCTCAGCTTTAACTGCCACTCACTTCCCTACAGGTCAGATGATTTGGACTGTTTCAGCTCTCCTCTGGGGGCATGATAGCCATGTTCTACCTGTAGCAAAACACAGGAAGATATTACTTGCCACTGAATAGAAGTAAAAAGTTGAATAATCCCCAGGGCTGCTGAGCCGGAGATTATGAGGCAGCTAAATTATGCTGACATCTGTGTTGCTGTGAGTCCTCGGCGCGGTGTGTCTGACAGAGATAAATGCCTCTCTGTGAGTGCTCAAGCAGCCTTAGCAACCTCCTCAGAGTTTCAGAGAGGTGTTGCGGCTTTGGGAAACAGAATTCCGTTACTGCCGCGTTCAGCATAGAAGCTGGCGAGCAACAATAAGAAAATGACCTGCGATTAAATTAAACCGAGGAGAATGCAGATATTTCTTTTTTCCGCATTGCTGCATCTGTAAACACTGAGGCACTTTCCAGATGGGGAGGAAAGGGACTGTGGCCGTTAGAGCGTCTTCTGCAGAAAACAGCAGCAGTAGAGTGGCTCATTCACAGCTAACTCCCCACCAGTGTGTCAGCTGTTGTTAGATCACAGTTCAGCCTCCATCGTTCCTGGCATTGTTGTTCTCTGTAAAGCTCAGAGGTGAAAACAATGAATGGGGGAAAATAGAAAGAGGAAACTGTCCCCAAAGCCAGATTTGTCTATCCACCCCTAAGGCCACTCTGAATGACAAATATGGAGTTAGCTTCACTGCATAAGTACTCAGCGAGAATAAAAAAAATGAGAAAAAAAGATACGGACTTTGTTTTAAAAAAAATAACACAAATAACACAATTGAAAAAGAAGCACCTCGACAGCACATCTAAAGAAAGAGCACCAGCAGTGAGTCATCATTTTAGTAGGTGGATAGCAGCAGCATAAATGTTCATGGTTACATTGATGTTGCTTAAATAAAAAGCATGCAATGTCAATATCTTGCACGGGTCTTTCCCAACACATCAATGTCTTTTGGGTTCATGCAAACATCTGTTAGTGAGCAGCAGGATGAAAGCCCACTTCTGACACCATATGCTTACGTGGGAGTCTTACAAAATTTAAGATATCATAATTCTTTGATGCTGCAAAGGGTTTAAGGAAAGCCTGAACTTTTATGTAACACACCATTACAAACCAGTGAATATTTGTAAAATGGAAGACAACATTTTACATGGTTTATAGGATTTATTGCAAAGTAGAAAAGCATTTAGAGAATGCTGACCTCGGCCAAGGCAGCTGAAGTCACCTGATGCTGTGATCTAACTTTTTTCGATTCCTTGACTTTGAAAACAATTCAATTCAGTTTATTTATATAGCACCGATTCAGAACATACAGTATATCATCTCAAAGCACTTTACAAGAAAAGTCCTTTCAGTTCAATTATACATACCTTACAATCAGTTTAAAAGTTCTGTATTTAAGGAATCAGACAACAACAAAGAAAATGATAGATTCAGTTATTGAAAATAATAGAAATAACTGATTCAAGAGTACTTTCTATTTTAAAGTAAGTAAAAAATTGATAACAGGACATGGAGGACTGACAGATGCTGGGAACCTAGATGAAGATGGATGCCAGAAAGGGTGTGGATTTTATGGAGAGAAAAACAAAATTGACAGAAATAAACAAACAAACATAAAAGTCAAAGCAACAGCAAATAATCAACTGTTCTGTAATAGAACAGAAAAGTAGCGGAATGAAGAAAGGTGGTCAGTCTGTCCTCTGACAGTCTAAGCCTTTAGCAGCATAACTACAGAGGTAGCTCAGGATAACTTTAACCACTTCAACTATAAGCTTTATCAAAAAGGAAAGTCTTACAAATATACTGGGTGTCTGTCTCTCTGACTAAAACTGGGAGCTGGTTCCAAATGAGAGGAGCCTGATAACTAAAAGATCTGCCTTCCATTCTACTTTCAGAAATCGCCAGAACTACCAGTAAACCTGCAGTCTGAGAGTGAAGTGCTCTGTTAGGAATACATAGAACAATCAGATATCTGATGTATGATGTTGCCTATCCAGCTGTCAACAGGGGAGAGGCGGGGTACACCCTGGACAGGTCGCCAGTCCATCACAGAGCCACATAGAGACAGACACCATGCATGCACACACCCACACCTAAGGACAATTTAGAGTGATTAATTAACCTGACAGTCACGTTTATGTATAAAAAAAAAGAAAAGATGTGATTACATTTAGCTGTGCTCATGCCCCCTTAAGAAAGATTGCTCGGCTTCAGTCACCTGACTACCTACAGTTATGTAACTTCCTCACCAGAAGGGAACAGCGCTGCAAACACAGCAACTGTGTTGCCTTATTTATAGAGTGTTTAGCCTTATCTGCGACTCTTTTTAAAGACAAAATAAACAAGCAACAAATATGGCGACCTTTTATGGTGTCATTGAATACTTTCAGACTCTAACGGGAAGTATGTATGATTGTTAGTGCTCTCACTGTACAGCAGAGCTGCAGTCTAACAAGAGCACACCCAACTCAGCATGTGGCAGCTGCACCCGCTGAGATCCTGCACAGATCGAGCAGATATTAACCCCTCCAAAATTTTGATACACCGCTTCAAGCCTCCGCTGGCTGATCTTACCTGCTTTTTCATTTTCAAATTCAGCATTGCTAATTCTGTAACTTCATTCAAATGAAAAAGAAAAAGGTATTTAAGATTTAATTTTCAAATAGAACCCCAGCAAAATTGTTACAAAATTCAATTGGAAATGTCAAATTTGAAATGCATTTGCAGAATGCTTTTTCATATTCTGAATACAAATGCCATTCTTAACTCATAAATAGAATAAAAATTGCTTCTTTTTTGTGTGTGTGACAAAATTCAAAGTGGATTTGCAATCCCACACTTCTGCTGCTGAGTTTAGTGGGGTGACTCAGGCACAACTGAAGCAATATGGCCGCCTCAGGCCGGGTCTCTCTTGGCAGGAGAAATCCATCATGGCGGCTCTTCAGAGGGCTTCTCCCTCGCTGTCAACCCCAGGAATGATGGTAAGTTAAGCATGTTTCCTTATGTATTTAGTTGTATACGTTTGGAAGTGCTAATGCACTATAAAGATGTTATTCAAGGCTTGCTAATATATGAATTGCAAAGGCTGCAAATTCAACTAGAAGCAGTTGCTGTACTCAAGCCAACTTCAAATTGAGTTAATATTTTACTCATAAAATATATATAAGCATGTCCAGAAAGTATAACTGACTTTTATCCACTATGGCATCAGTTTTGAGCTTAATTTGAGCTTTGCCTTTGAGCCTGATTCAGCTTTGCCTGAATTAAAGCTAAGCTACGAATAGCAAGGCAATGGAAATGTTACCATGGCAACGCTTAGGCACACCAGACTGTAAATAATTCAAATAAATTAACTTTTATTTATATAGCGCCAATTCACAACACACTTTACCACAAAAGTCATTTCAAGCATGTAGCAACAGTGCAGAAGAGAAACACTAACTTTAACAGAAAAAAACTACTACTACCTAACTACAAAAAATAGCTCTGGATAACCTGGATAAGCCATTGTAAGTATAAGCTTTATCAAAAATGAAGGTTTTAAGCCTATAGAATGGACTAACTAATGGACGAAGCTAAATACAATGGACTAACCCTCTGGTGACGTCACCCATTGGTTTCGGAAGAGCAGAAAATGAAGCAAACTGAGAGGTTTCCACCGTCGCCATCTTGTCCGCATCACTGAACTCCTCAGTCTCAGAAAATCCAAAAATGGGCAAGGAAGTGGAGCTGAGCGTGGCACTGTGATGATGGGGGCGGAGGGTTGACGATCCGAGCCGACATAGATACAAGCTAGTCAGAAGGTAGTCAGAAGGTAACAGAAGCTAACTAAAGCTAAGGTAGGCTGCAGCCGGTATCAGCAAGAAGGTACGCCGGTTGAGAGAATCTTGCCTCGTTTTTCCACCTGGGTTGCTTTAGACCCAGAAACATCTCAAGGGGGAACACATATCGACATAACAAGACCCGAATGGGTCGGGTCACTACGGCCAAAAACGGTTGTTTCCATTACCATCTCAGAAGCACGGTAAAGGGCCAGGACATTGGCGGGCTTAGCTTAACAACACCTCCAGCAAAAGGCAGTCACAAAGTCATCATGACAACTCAGATCCTCTCAAAAGTTAAAATACTTTTGACTCACCTCACATCTCTCCAACATCAATCAATCCAAGCCTCCATCTCCTAAACTCTGTTCCTCACACCTGTACTGATCTAACCAGCGACCATCCAGTCTGTTGAGAGTCCGACTCAGTAGTCTTCCAGCCTGATCTAGCCAACTCCCACTATCTGACACCGCGGCTCGCCACTGCTTCTCGGTCCTGTCGACTTTGCTGCTCTGCCTCTACCCGACCAGTCCCCTGTTCAAACCCGTGTGTGTAAAAAAACAGCTCCAATCGGACCTACATCCCTCTTGGCGACCAGACAGAAATTCTCTCCCCCACTGCTAGCAAAGCTCCACCCATGTGAAAAGCCTATCCCGAAGCAGAGACTTCTTGAATGGTCTGTTACTGTAATCAATACCACAGAAAGCCATCTTTGTCCTATAAGTATACAATTGACCTCCACTTTGGCTGAATGGTTAGCGCGCATGACTCTCACCTGGGAGTCGTGGGATCAAATCCTGCCAGGGCCCTCGTTGTGTACCTTACCATATTTGGCGTTGCTGGCAGGATCCATGTGATACTGGTAATAAGTCCCTAGATTCAAAATTGGTGGCACCCTGCGCGGGAGCATGAGGACGTGCTTGTGATAAGAGGGGGAGAGATTTGACAGTGTGGAGGTCCTGTCACTATGGCTCTGTTTTATCATGTGCCCTGGCTGCTTGGCCACAGGGATATCCCTTTGGCTGACTCTCACCCGGGAGTTGTGGGATCGAATCCCGCCTGGGCCCTCATTGTGTACCTTGCCACACTAAGGCGCAAGCTGTCAGCTACGGTTAGCCACCAGAGTTAGCCTAGATGGACCTGTTAATCAAAAGGACATATAATTTCAAGATTAGATTACATCTATATGGAAGAAAAAAATCATACCCCCTCAAAGTTGTCATAATGGTAAACCTGAACTATCTAACCTAAAATGTTTTTTTTGAACAAGGCTGTAAACACGTTTATTTTTGTTGTAAAGTTTGCCTTTTTAACATGGGAGACAATAGCTACATTAACTAATGGGATTTTGCTCCTTTTTGGAGCCCGTTCTTAGCAGATGAGGTTGGATTCTTGGTTGGCTTCAAGTTCTGTAAATCTCTCTCTGGCACCAACATTTTACAAAATGTTGCAGGAAACAAAGGAAAATGGTCGAATATCACCAAACATGAATTCTGCCTACATCAATCTTCTATTAAAACCAGGAAAAGACCCTATGTCTCCTACCAGTTATCGTCCCATTTCTCTTATCAATGTGGATCTGAAAATAATTTGCAAAGCTCTTGCAAGAAGGATAGAGAAAATAACACCTCTAATAATCCACCCTGATCAAACAGGTTTTATAAAAGGTAGGCTCTCTTCAACAAATTCACGTAGATTAATAGATTTAATAGATTATTCCCACTGTAAAAACGTCCAAACCAATATATTATCTTTAGATGCAGAAAAAGCATTTGATAGAGTTAACTGGAAATTTTTATTTGCAGCCTTAAATAAATTCGGATTCAGTAATTCTTTTGTAAACTGGTTAAAAATATTATACAGCTCACCAACAGCATGTATTAGGACCAATAATCAAACATCATCAAGGTTCTTTCTTCAGAGAGGTACCAGGCAGGGATGTCCACTTTCTCCCTCCCTCTTTGCTATTTTTATTGAACCATTAGCAGCAGCAATCAGGCAAAATAATAATGTTAAAGGTATACAATGCAACAAAATAGAACATAAAATCAGTCTATACGCAGATGATGTACTACTATTTCTACAGCATTCACAAACTTCCTTGTATCAGGTAATTGAGTTAATAAAATCTTACTCAAGAGTTTCAGACTATTCCATAAATTGGTTAAAATCTACAGTCCTTCCAATCAACTGTTCTTACCAGAGTCCTGTTGCTTTACAGCTCCGGTCGGGAAATATTACATATCTAGGTATCCATATCTCACCAAGACTGTCAGACTTATCTAAGCTAAATTACGTCCCACTTTTAAAAAAAGTGGAAGATGATCTGGCAAGATGGAAATCCCTTCCAATATCACTTATTGGAAGGGTAGCTACAATAAAAATGATGGTTTTGCCTAGAATCAATTATTTATTCTCAATGATCCCAAGCAAACCATCACCTGATTGGTTTAGATCTCTGGACTCTTCTGTTTCTAAATTTCTTTGGAAAGATAAACCCCCACGTATCAGCTTAAAAACACTACAGAAGTCCAAAGATAAAGGAGGTCTAGACCTACCAAACTTTCGTCATTATTTCTTAGCCAACAGACTCCAATACACATCAAGATGGGTAAAACACAGTTATATCGATGAGTGCTGGGTAGATGTAGAACAGACACTATGCAATAAGATAAAACTTTCAGATCTACCTTTTGTTAGCTCAAATATAAAACAAAATGAATGTTTTAAAAGTATTAATATCAGCTCCTCTCTGACAGCTTGGTGGGAATTTCTTAAAATGACAAAGACCTCACTAGTCCCATGCAGGCGTACACCCATCTGGAATAACCCGGATATCTTACAAAAAAAATGCATGATCAACTTTCCAGGCTGGAGTTGTAAAGGAATTGAATACCTGGAGCATATATTTGATGGAACAGACTTTATCCAATTTAATACATTGGTTACACAATTCGGAATTAACAAGAATAAATTCTTAGAATACCAACAAATTAAATCAATTATAAAAAATAAATTTAGGCTCAATACAGTTGATTTACAAATTCCAGGAAAAGTTTTAGACTTCCTTAATCTTAACCCTCCCAAACTGCTATCTAAAATATACAAAACATTAAATAGAATAGATGAATCAATAGCCCTTCCTATTTCAAAATGGGAGATGGACTTGTCCATCTCAATAGACCAAAACCTCTTGTCTCAAATTTCATTAAGAACCTTTAAATTTCTTAAAAATCCTAATCTACGATTAATACAATATAAAATCCTTCATAGAGTGCAATATACAGGGCAACGGATGTTCAAGATGGGTTATACGCCGTCTGATACCTGTTTACAATGTACAAGCAATCTACCAGACAATTATATTCATGCTCTTTGGTTCTGCCCACCTGTTAAGAAATATTGGTACCAGATATGTGAAGATCTATCAAAGTGTCTGAAATGTAATATCACACCTGCTCCCACAGTTTGCTTGCTGGGAAATGTAGATGAAGTTACCATGGATACAAAGTCTATGCAATTATTTTACATCGCCTTATGCATCGCTAAGAAAAATATCCTCTTGAACTGGAAAAATAAAAATACTCTGAATATTAATCAATATAGAGATCTCCTTCTGGATTACATTGGTCTAGAAACGGCATCTGCCTCCACATCTGATCAATCTTTCTGGTCACCCTTGATCAGTTCCATCACGTAGTGGGGTCGGGCCCTTGATTCCGTGCTGTGGGACACAGTTGCCGATGTGGAGCTTAAGGGTTGGTGGTGATTGCGGGGAGGTCCTTGGGGGTGGGTCCGCTTGCGGTTCGGCGGTAGGTGCCGTGACCCTCGCCTGGGGTGGGACTTTGGGGGCTTTGTGTGGTGACTCCTAGTGGCTGCATGCGGCGCCTTAGAGGGGTCATGCTGGCGGACACGGGTTACTGGCCTGGTGCTGTGCTGCTCTGGGGGGGTCTGGGCTGGGCCTGGGGCTCGGGGTTCTGGGGCGGCGTGCCCTCCGGCTGGGGCCCTGGCTTGGGCTTGGCCGGGGGGGGCCGCTGCCGTTGGTGCCGGCTGGGGGGGGCTGTGGTCGGCCGATGGTTGGCGGGCGCTGCTGCCCTTTCCATCTCCCCGGGCTGGTTCTCGTCGCTAGCTCCCCGGTTGCCGCTTTCCGCGTCTGGGCGTCGGCGAGAGTGCGCGGCGGGTGGCCGCCCGGGACTGCGGTCTGCTCACGGGCCTGGCGCGGCATGTCCGAGGTACCCGAGTCGGTGGTGCGCCGGGTTCCGGCCTCGGCGCGGGGGCCCTCGGACGCTGGCGGGGAGGCTTTTTACCATCTAGCACAGGCGCTCTGTTTAACGGGGTGTGCTTGGGACGGGAGGGGGGAGGGCGTTGAGGGGGAGGGGGGGCTAAACTCAACCTGGGTGTCTAGTGACATGTGTTTTGTTAGCAGTGTGAATGTTGGGAAGGATTTAGGTATGCCCCTGGCATGGGGGCTGGTGGATTGCCGGGGCCCCCATGGGGCTCGGGGGTGCCGCTGCCGTGGGCCCTGACTTGACGTGCTGGGGCCTCCCACTCCTGGTGGATCGGCCGAACGGGGGTGCCTATTGGAGTCAGCAGGTGAGCTGGCTCCCTGGGGTTGGCAATGGTCACCCCAGTTATGTTCTCCCCATCCCCATGCCTCTGTCCACCTGCTCCTTCATTCTACCATTCACAAGGCCTTGGGACGTGGGCACGTCACTGGGGTGTGGGATGGAGCTTCCGTCTTCGCTACCCGGTGGCGGCCTGGGTCCCGATTTTATTGAGCAACTTAGACACTTACACTTGCAACATTTACATGGAACTCACATGTAGGGACCTGGCGGTGTGGCGCATTGGCGCTGGGGGCGGGACCCCTCATGGGGGGCCCCCTATAGGGGCCCGTTGTGGGGGCCTCGCCTGTGGTGCCGGCACCCACTGGTTAAACGCATCTAGACACTGAGGGCCCGGGGGGGAGATGGGGGTACCCGGCAGTATTCCCATGTCCCCCCCCTCTGTTTTAAGTGCACATTAGAACAACACGCAACAACACCACATTGAGCTGGGGGAGAGAGGCTGGGGGGTCTTTCCACACCCCTGTTCGTTGGACCATCAGGGGTCGGAGCCCGGATAGAACATCACGCCGTCTGGTCGGGGTCCTGGGCTGGTGGACTTCTCTTGCCGGTGTGGGGGCCTTGGCGGTCTGCTTGTCCCCATCCTGGTGGGCAAAGGGATCTGTCTCCTGGGTGCAGGGGCGGGGTTCTCTATCGGGGCGTCTGTCTCTGGGCCTGGGGGTATGGAGTATAGTGTACGTATGGGGGGTATGAATGAGTGTATAGCGTCCTTTTTTCTTATGTCCTGTATTTGTAAGAATGTGTACGCATGAGAGGGAGGGTACGTATGAGTGTCTCTGTCTGTCTATGTCTACCTGTCAGGTTGGGTGTTTGGCTGCTCTCTGGCCTGATGCATCTTTGTCCCTCCCCGTCACTCCCCGTCGGTGATGGATGCTCCTGCCCGCTGGTTGATGATGGCTCTCGATGCCTGGAGCCAGGGGTCCCGATTGCGGCCCGGCTCGGTCCTGGTGCATGTCGGGCGGGTCCTGGGTGGTCCGGTGTGTCGGGCGGCCGCTGTTTCGGGCCGACGTCCTCCTTGGATTGACTGGGGCACCTCTTATGGGGGTGCCGGGGTTGTAGAATAGGTTGGTGCCGTCCGGTGGATCGTGGGGACCGGGCCTGGCGCCCAGGCCTCCTGCCGGTTCCAGGACTTCTGCTGGCTGGTCTGTTCACCTGGTGGGGCTGTCCGGCATTGGCTGGGCCCCTGATCTTGGCGCCCTACGTGGGGCGGGATCTGGACCCGGGAGCTGGAAGATCTGGATGTCCAGGTGCCGGCTGGGCGCGGCCTGGAGAGGGCGTACATCCGCTGTGGCTCTTGCTGTGGCTCCCTGGCGTGTGGGTGTGTGGAGGCGGGCCGGGTTGTTGGCGGTGGGTATTGGTCCGGGGTGGCGGCGGCGTGTGTTGTCCGTCGGTTGGCTGCGGATCCTCCTTGCCTGCGGCGGCGGCGGGGGGGCCCTTGTCGGCTGGTCCCTGGTTGGGGCCCCGCTGGGGGGCGGGCTTGCCCCTGGTCCTCGTGGCCTCCGGTTCCTGATCCGGGCCCGCCCTGGCGTAGCCGGTTACCGGCGGAGCCCGTGGGCTCGTCACTGCGATCTCTCGGGCCCCAGCATTGCGGCTGGTGGGTGGTCCCCTGGGGCTTCCATCTGTTCCCCTCTTGGCGGGTGATCGACCCTGCGCTGATCCGCCTGTGGCCTCTGTACTCTATGGGACCCTGGATGCATACATCTCTTGCCTCCTCCATGTCTGTGCCGATTCCTGTAGGACGGATTGACGGTTCCTTACACCACCTATCAATCACTATTCCGACCTGCTTGCTCGCACACACATGGGTGTGGGGACATTGGTGAGGACGGACATATCTTAAGCTGAGGTTATCATCATTAGTTAGTTGTTACCAGTAGCTTACCAGAAACATTTGTATTATGTTCATTAATCAATGCTTGTGTGTAGTTAATGTGTAATTCTTAGTTTATTCTACTAGATCCGAACTATTGGTTTGGTTCTGTACAGTTTGTCGTTTTTGTTTTGTATTACTGTTTCTCTGCCGTCCGGCAGAGTTGGAGGACTGGGATGTTTTCTTGTGTTCTTTGTTTGCTTCCCTGTCTTGTGTCGTCGGTTCGCACCTCTGCTGGTCCGGTTTCTTTTCTTCACCTTCTTCCTTTCTTCCTTCTTGTCTCAGTTTAATGTCCATGACGTCAGGAAATTGAACCCACAGTAATCACTAATAAAGATTTTTCATACATATACATCAAGTGGCTTACTACAGCGAAGCTGTAATACTCTGCTTGGGAAAGTAAAACTGTTGGGCTTGTACTTGGTACTCAGACACCAATTCTGAGTAGCATACTGCTAGACAAGACACGTTAAAAAAAGAAAAAAAAAAAAGTTTAATGTCCATGACGTCAGGAAATTGAACCCACAGTAATCACTAATAAAGATTTTTCATATATATACATCAAGTGGCGTACTACAGCGAAGCTGTAATACTCTGCTTGGGAAAGTAAAACTGTTGGGCTTGTACTTGGTACTCAGACACCAATTCTGAGTAGCATACTGCTAGACAAGACACGTTAAAAAAAGAAAAAAAAAAAAAGGAAAAAAAAAATCTCTCTCTAACGTAAAATTACAGACTTAAGTGCATCCTTTGTTTTGTTTGAAATGAAATTTGGTAAAGTAGCATGAGCTCTGACGCCCAGATCATACAACATCCACATTTTGCCTTGTGTTGTAGAAACTAAAATCAACTAAAGATAGATACACCCATGTCCAAACCAACTTCTTGGAATTTGATCTTATAAAATATATACTTTTAACTGTGTTTGATTTCCTATTTCATGAATCATAAAGATACTGCTATGGGAAGAATTTTCAGAATCAGAAACTGAATTTGAATAACTGCTTTTAAAAACAGAATCTGAATATATCTAACTGGATATCCACAAATCACGGACATAGGCAGCTAACATGAATTTCCTCTGTAGGGTGTCTGGGCTCTCCCCTAGAGATAGGATGAGAAGCTTGTATTAAACTTTAAATTGTACTCAAATACAAATATTAAAAGCAGTTATTCAAATTCCGTTTCTGATGGCATAAAATTCTGCCCATAGCAGTATCTTTATGATTCATGAAATATGAAAACGAAAAAGCAATAGAATTTTTGTTTTCGTTTTAATCAATATACAGAATGAGCAAAGATGAATTTGAAAATGAAAAAGCAGTTTTGATTATTTATTATTTATTTGATTTATGGATCTAGAATGGCAGTTGTATTCAAGAAATCAAAAAGCATTTGTTAAAATGCATTTTAATTTTAAAATTTGACATTTCAAATTAAATTTTATACAAATCTTGTTGGGGCACTATTTGAAAATTTATCTTAAATACCTTTTTCTTTTTCTTTCTAATTAAGTTTTGGAATGAGCAATCCTGAATTTGAAAATCAAAAAGCAGTTTGTATGATTTCTTTTTTTTTATTATTAATGAGTGTTTGGTATGTACCAGGAATATTGAAATTAAGAGGGTTCTATTTAGAAATGCCACCAGCAATCCATTGATGCCTGAGCCCAGCTGGTGCACCGTTTCTCTCTCTCTCCACACACGGATGCTGGCATCAGAACTCACTACCCCTTTCATAACTGGCGGAGCTCTGAAAGACCTGTCATGCTGATTGTCAGGAGCGCCAATCCATCAAATCTGCTGCAGCTCTCTGGCACTGTGAGTGGCCCTCTGCACAAAATAGGAGGGAAAAAAGCAGGGGTGTTTAAATATCCAAAACAGCAACAAGTGACACTCTCATTCTAACTCGTGTGGATTTTTCTTTCCCCTGTTGCAACCAAACCCTCCAGTCTTCGAACGGCCATCGAAGAGTTGCGCCGTTGCTCTCTTTTCCTTTCTCTCCCTTTTGCGCAGCTGACGAGCCGAGGGCCTGGTTTTTTCCCCCTTTTTTGTGGTACCTGCACTGAACGGACTTTTCACTTTGCTGCAACCAGTCTTCTCAAATGTAATACCAAACCAATTCTCTCTGAACATGGGTGGAACGAATTAGGAATATTTTTCTTATATTTTGTATGCATGCATGTTTCTCAATTCTTAATATTTGTTTTCAGTGAGTGCTCTGTGTTGAAGTGTACTGGTTTTGTTTGTTTTGAGTCATCTGTGAGCCTTGTGTTGGAAGGTTTCGTGTTTATGGTACTGCTTGTGCTTTATTAAGTAGAGGATCTGATTGTAGGAAATTATCTTGTTTCTCTTCCTTACTCTGCCGGTGGGTTTTAGTGTTAGGTACCTCAGATTAGCGCATGGAGCAGCTCCCAGAGACGCACAGTGCCGAATGTAGTCATTAATTCTCTTTTCACCCGTGATCTCAAACCAGAGCCTTTGTTAGCAGAAAGTTAGATCATTGATAAAAGCCATGAGGTCTCGTTGTTAAACAAAAGACCACGTGGTACCTCGCCCTAGTAATAAAAAGTCATAAACCCCCCCCATTCGGCAAGCTGCGCGTTAACGTCTGTGCACCGCTCCACACGTGCATGCGAGAGGCTCCGTACGGACGTCAGTAGAAAGCACCCCTGTTTATGTAGCATTAGCCTGTAGGATAGCCTTTAGCGAAGCCGTTAGCTGAACAGTTCTGTGTGTTTAGTATTTTCTTTGTTTTGGTGTTGTCTTAGAATAAATTAGTTAAAATGAATCAAACCTCTGGTTTAATTTTTTATTCTGAATTTGTGTGTGTGTGTGTGTGTGAATTGTTGCAAAGAATTCATTTCCTTCAGATAAGGTATTTTGGTACAATCACTAGTAATCAGTCTAATTATTAATAATAAGACCGTTGGTCGATAGCCTTCTTTTTAATTAGATATATATGTTTTGCCAGTTTGAGAGAAACTGGATGGTGCCCCTCTAATAATTTGAAAAGATTATTAAATTAATAATCCCTAAATTATTAATTTAATATTCTTGGAATAACCAGATACAGAGTAACTTTTCCGTATCAATTTTTTTACTGATAAATCCCCAACATTAGTCAATTGTGGCATTTGGTCAGTATCTGCACCGCTACCTCCACTGGTTTGTTCATCTCCTGCTCACCTGCGTCCACCCACCTGCTCGACCTTCTGCTCCACCTGCAAACACACAGCCAAAGGATCACATCACCTCCAGCCAGCTGAAACAGAGTTTCACTTACTTACTTCCAAGTCCACTTCCTACGGTCCTACAGGAGGCTCAAACCCTTTCCGATTAATCTACTTTCCACACTTACCTCTCTTAACATCTCCTTTGTTCTCACCACAGTCCATTTCTGCGATCCCCTTCTGGTGATTTTCCTGAGACGACAGAAACCCGTGTTAAAATCAAATTTTATCTTAACCAAATTTACTTGTTTCTGAGTCTGAATTATGTGCTGCCTTTCAGTCCACAAACTTAAACTCATGACATGGATTATTTGAAAACTAAGTCTTAAATTCCTATTACTTTTTCATTTAAATTAAGTAACAGAATGATTAAGATGAAAAAGTACATTGGATTTTTTCTTTTTAATGTTATTCAAGTCAAAAATGGAAGCTAGATTTTGAAAATGAAAAGGCATTTCTGCTAATCCATTTTAATTAGATTTATTTTACACATACTGTATGCTTCAATATCCATCCTCCATTGATTTTTCAATAGACATAAAATGTTACAGTTTGTGTTATATAGTATTTGTCCTAAAATGTAACTTCTATCCTGTAGTAAATGTTGGACCACAAAGTGAAACGGCTAATTTCTCTTTAATCTCGCCTCATTTTATGAGAAAATTGTACTACCAGATGTTCAAAAACTCCAAAAACCCAATTTGTATTATGTAGGCCCTATAAACTGTAAAGCTTTTTACTAGAATTGCAGCTCACTGAATGCACTAAAAACGCATGGGAGCCCTTTTTTTTCCTACACCACCTGTTCAAAATCTCAAAAAGACCATAAATAAATAAATATAAATTATCCTTTCAATTTAAAACATGTAGTGCCCAAACGCTGCATTAACTACTGGTTACAGAGACTATAGAGCACCATTTTCAAAGATCTGTCAGTGTCAGTGGCATTGTCAGTAAAATGAAGCCATTTGATTGTTTGCAAAAGGTAGCATAAATTGGTTTTATACTATAGGTAAGGAATTCGGATGCATTCCCTGAGTTGTGACCCACAATTCAAATCTATATTTTTTTCTAAACCCAGAGTGTTTAATGCACACATTTTTTAAATTGAATCTCTATTAACCATTTAATAGCTCAACATATTAATAAATATTAAATGGGCAAGAAACAGATTTTTTCCCTTTATTACTACTGGTTATAAAAGAGGAGTTGCCACCATAAGTTGCTTTTTCCCTGATGACCTGAAAATGTCATTACAGTCTCACGTGTTCCAGAGTGCTTATTTCAATGTCTGCCTTTTAAAAAATCCATCCTATTGGGGTTTCCTGTTTTGCCTTTAATTAATATATTCTTTCTCTCTTACTTTCTATTCTTTCATACAGCTGAACTTTGTGAAGTGAATAGATTAGAGTGTTTCTGGTCAAACAATTTAATATCTTCTGAGAACCTTTGCAGCTATTTTAGGGTTATCTTTCCCTGCTTGGCTATCATTAATATGCTGCCTTCTAACTTCTTGGTCTTTAAAATGTGGTGATATGCCCTTCCTTGCAGGTATTACATGCTTCAATATTGTTTAACTTTTTTTAAAATATCATTGGGTGATCGGCAGGGCACACCTTGGACAGGTCACCAGTCTTTCACTGGGCATTTTAGAACTGCGGTTGTCATAGTGTTGGGAAACACTAACTGTTCTTGCTAGTGATTTATTTTTTTCCCTGTTTCTGACAAAACTATGAAAATTGTTTTTCTTTGTAAATTGCTTTGAAATGCAATGTGCTGTGAATTGGCCTTATATAAATAACATGTGTATATTGTACATATACTTGTAGGGTATAATGGGAATGAAACTTGAAGTGTTTAAACAACACAATGGTTCTTGCCAAAGTGAAGTCTTTTTAGAGTACTGTCCTGTTGGGACTTGGTCTCTTAAAGATATTGTAAGATATATGCATGCTGGAGGGTGAACTTGTCATGTCAACCTCTATATTTGGTTGTGTACTTCATACAAACTTTCTGATATTCTAGTGATAACACACCAAACACAATTTACATCCATCCAAACAAATGGTAAGAATTCCACTTTAAAACCATCTTTTAATGAACTTTTATGGAGAAACTACACGGATTGAAAAGATGAGATTCTTAGATATAGGCTGTGTTCCATTATAATGTATAATCACTGAGACAAAGCTACAGATGTCTGATAATGGACATTCATATGTGGCTCCCCAACTTTTGTAGTCAGAGGGTTAGAAGCCCAAGATTCTGAGATGTGTGCTTTAAGCTTTACATGCTGTATCTACAGTATTTTTGAGACTCTTATTTTTTAACGGGAAGTTTTTTTTTTTTTCAACATGGAACTTATTTTAGCAACCATTACACTCATTTACTCACCTAGAAAAGTTTGGAACCCCTTGGAGTTATTTGGGAGACGTTCCAGTCCCAAAGTTAATTAATTAATTTAATGATTAAATAAATTTGGAAATAGAACATTTGTTCTTGTATTTAGTTCCACATTTCCTTATGAATGTATTTATTTACTATTTTTATTCATTTATTTGTTTATTTGAAATTTTGGTAGGGACAGTACTCCATGTAGTACATATGAATATGGTAAGACATTTGATTTGATGGGTGGGATCTGACAGATGAAGAGCGGGATTTAACAAGGGAGCGGCAAAGTTTATCAGTTAAGGGGTGGTTATATGCAAATGTAACTTACTGTGTCATGTTTTGAGTGTTTATAGATGGAGCAGATACCTAAAAGGCAAAAGTATGTGAAAAAAGTGAAATTTGCATAATAAGTTCCCTTTCAGGTTACATTTCTTTAGCAAGAATCATTCTTCACGAGATTTGGATGAAGTATTTATTGAAGGAAGAGAGTAAAGCGATGAAGTGTCTGAGAAGATACGCTGATGAAGGCTTGGGATGCAGATTTGGCGTGGGGGTGCAGTCTTCTGGAATTCGTGTATTTTCCCCAAACCTGCTCAGTACCCAGACAAACCTGAAAAAAAGAGATGTTGGCTGCATCTATGCGGATTGAGTGTATTGAATACTGTTCCGGTGTGATACCTGACAGGAACAGAATGTGACGGAAGTGATAAGAAAACCAGAACCTAGTGGCAAGGCTACCAGATTCATTGATGAAAAGTGGATTGAGAGGTGAAGCGTTGGAGGCTAGACGGGACTGAATGTAATTAGAGATTCGTAGGGGCTGAGGGATGAACGAAGAACGAAAAAGTTGGATCGGAAAGGAAGTGCCGAGCTGGTCAGACTTGCTTTTTCGCAGAGTAAAGATGAAGGTATTTTTGTTGAGAATTGTGATGTCTGAAAGACAGGGCTGAATAGAAGGATCATATCTGGATGAAGATGGGGCAAACTCAGGGCTGCGCAGGAAGCTGAAGTAGGCCAGCAAGAATATTGATGCTAGTATTAGATTGACTGAATGAAAGGGGTAACCAGAACGAATAGTTTCGATGCAATGGCTAAGGAGGTCAGAAGTGAGTGAAAAGTGGTGATTAATGATGGATGGTTCATGATTCTCGAGACCTCATAGCAACATAAGGCATCTCTCCACTAGTACCGTTTTGCCGTGCCGTACTGTACCGTACTACCGGCTACACGGCTCGACACGGTACGACTCGTTTTGTGTTGTTTCACAGTTACAACAAACCAGAGTGTCTTTAGTGAGAGGGTGCATCATATGGTAGGCAGCCCCAGAGTGGGTAGCGGGAAGTAAACAAAGGCTCGGAGAAAATGAAGAAAAATGGCGACCCCCCCTAGCGATCGTGAGCTTTTTGCTCAGTCTGTGCGTAGTCCCACGTCGAAGAGAAACCCTCTATCATTGAAGAATAAAGAACCCAGAAAAGCTACACGCTGCAAGGAAAAACACGACATAGTAGTACAAAGGAGTATGAGAAGCCCTGCAGGAATATGACGCTATAGATAGGACCCAACGGTGGCTTGTGTGGGAAAGCCAATGCAAATACTAACCCAGTGTGGTGGGCTATAAACATGCTCTGGGTATTTATTTATTCGCTAAGCCCAGCGTAAAAACCTATGTTAGCAAGTTGGCTTTAGTAGTAAGTAATCTGTGTGCGTTTCAGATGACTGCCCTGCGAAGTCGTTGCAGCCAGGGCGCAGAGCCTAAAACGAGGAAGAGACGAATCAGGGGTAATATCCAAAAAATTCTCCAAAAAGTGTTGTATGTAAGGAAGACGGTAAGTGTTAAGCAGAATCCAGCAGAGGTTGCAGGAGAAGCACCAAATCAATGTATTTATCGCTGATTATTTGTCGACAGAGAGCAGGAGGAACTATGGAAGGACGGTGGATGTAAGGAGGTGGCCGGACGGGAGGAACAGCTCTGGAATGAGAACAATTATTAGAAGCACGAGTGAAAACCAGAAAAGTAGAAAAAAGAAAAAAAGAATGGGAGGGAGCTGACCTGTGGAGGGTGTGAAAGAAATGTTGGGATAGCCTGCTGAAAATTTTAGACAGTAGGCACGGCAGTGGAAGTCGAGGGAGGTTCAGGAACATGTGAAAGAGCCAAAACCGCACCTGAAAGAGGGAAGGAAAAAGGAGGGATGAAAGGAGAAGGATATGATTGAGTATTATGAGTTTGGGCAACATGTGATGGCAAAGAGGAGAAAATACCAGACCTGCCGTAAATGAAGGAGAATCTGAAGAAAAATGGGGAAGTGAAAGAGGTAAAGTCCTAGCCCCAGCAAGGGGAGCTGTGGGCACCGGGCCAGAGGTGGTGGGCAGGGAAGCTGTATTGCTGGAAGATCCGTCTCGAGAAGAAGCAGATCCCACAGTGGAAGATGAGAGGAAGAAGTAAAAAAGGCAGGATTTATTAGCCATCCTGCTAAAAGGAATGCCTCTTTCTCTGAGCGCAGACTGGAGACAGGCTACAGTCCAACTGGACATGTCAGGGGGGGTCAGAGCGGAGTGGAAGAACATGGATTATGAAGTACAGTGGTTGTTTGGTTTCACCAATGTAGAGGTCCTTGCATTCTTCATTGCATTGGATTGCATACACCAGGTTGCTTTTGTGTGCGTGTGGTGTTCTGTCCTTGGGATGTACTAGTCTCTGTCTGAGTGTGTTGCTGGGTTTGAAATACACAGGGATACTGTGTTTGTTAAAAATCCTCCTGAGTTTTTCAGAAATCCCAGACACATATGGAATGACTACATTGTTTCGTTTGTTTTCTTTTTCTTTTTCAACCACTTTGTTGGCTTTCCTTCTGGAATTAGCTGCAGTTTTCACAAAAGTCCAGCTGGGGTAACCACAAGTTGTGAGGGTGTCTCTCACGTGCTTGCGTTCTTCCCCTTGGGCCTTTGAGCTGGTGGGTATGTTATCAGCTCTGTGTTGCAGGGTCCTGATAACACTAAGCTTGTGTTCCAGTGGGTGGTGTGAGTCAAAAAGTAGGTATTGGTCTGTGTGTGTGGGTTTTCTGTATACCCCAATGTGGAGCCTTCTGTCCTTTCTCCTCTGGACGACACAATCTAAAAAGGGCAAACTATTGTCCTTGACATCTTCTCTGGTGAATTTGATGTTTCTGTCCACTGAGTTTATGTGTTCAGTAAAGGCTTGCACCTCTTTGGTTTTGATTTTAACCCATGTGTCATCTACGTATCTGAACCAGTGGCTAGGTGTTATTCCTTCAAAGGAGTTCAAAGCTCTGCACTCTACCTCCTCCATGTATAAATTTGCCACAATTGGAGAAACTGGTGAGCCCATGGCACAGCCGTGTTTCTGTCTATAAAACTTGCCATTGAACTGGAAATATGTGGTATTCAGGCACAATTCCAGAAGTTGGCAAATGTGTTCTGGTTTGAGTTTTGTTCTGTTTTGGAGGGAGTTGTCCTGTGTAAGTCGTTCTCTTACTGTGACCAAGGCCTCCATGGTAGGAATACAGGTGAACAATTAAGTCACGTCATAGGGAACCATTGTCTCATCTGGATCCATTTTTAGATTCCGGACTTTGTTCACACAGTCTATGGAGTTTTGGATGTGGTGTGGGGTGCTGCCTACCAGAGGTGCCAGGATATTAGCTATGTGTTTGGCTATATTGTACGTGACAGAGTTTGTACTGCTGACAATGGGCCTGAGCGGGGCCCCTTCTTTATGGATCTTGGGGAGTTCACATAGGCAAGGAATTGGGCAAGGAGAAGAAGGATGCCGGACTGAGCAGCCGAGAGGATGACTGCGAGATGTGGAAGTCTCTGGAGATAGCTTGAACCAGGGAAACTGAGGCGAAGGAGTGCTAGACGAGCTGAGTTAAGATGGACTGCAGAAAGAGTGATTAGAGATACGAACCAGGTGTAAAACGCCAGGTGAAATGAATTATGATTAGATTCCTGAGTGAGAGGTGGATTCGGGGCGTGGTCCTGGTCCCGAATTTAAGTTAACACATTAACTGTATTTAAAGAAATTGTCAGGGTGACAATTAGTTGTAAGTAAGGATGGGTACCGATGTCTGACATAAAGGGTAGTAACCAGACCGTAAAGCAGCGCACATTTTGGTGCCTTATTTCGGTTCTTATTTTCCCGGAGATGTCAAACACTATGGATTCTGGGTGTGCCATCAGCCAGGAGTGATTCTCTATATCACCAGACAAGGTAAATATGGCTATCTTTGTGCAACAAACTGCTAAAAGTTAGGGCTGTCGAAATTAACGCATGCAGGAATCGATTAATTCCTAGAATTAACTCTTTTTTCCCCCCTTGTTTTTACGCAATGAAAAACGCGTTCCCAGAACAGCGCCCTGTTTATAATTCAGCCCGCAACACATCAGCTCTCCTTCCTACCCAGTCAAACTGTGGATTGTTCTGCAGCAGCATGTGCTTTGAAGGGACTTCTCTTTTGAAAAAACTGAAAAAGTTTTGAAGTCTTTTTTTCTTTTGGTATAACAATTTAAACACAAACGTTTCACAGTGGGCGAGTGCTTTCTCATTGGTCAGACCGTTTGATTGACAGGTTTCTACCCCAATGATGTCTGACAATCAGATCACCGTCACCAAAAAGCCCAGAGTCGTCAAGTTCGAAGTCACGTGGTTCATGCAGCTGCGAATAGTTCCAAACAGCAGCACCCCCGTCATTGAACGCAGTTCATTTTCGGTGTTTTAGAATAATTTTCTCTAGTAAGTTGATGAAATTACAAAATTTTCAGCATTGTGAAGCGTTAAATGTAGCCAGTTTTAATTGTGTTAATGAGCTCACTGTAGTTTAGCTGCAGCTAGCTTATGTAAGCAGGAGGGTCCAGACAAGCTTGATGAGCTGGAGACTGTTTAATTTCAGCCTGTCTAATTTCGCTTTTTAGGAATATTCAGCACTGTTTAAAATACGCTATAAATTTTATATATTTTTTAAAATGTATTTGCGATGTTTTTATGCATTTGGTGTGTTGCTGGTCGCTGTATCATTAGTCTTTAACTATTGAATAAGATATTGAACCACGAATGGATATACTCAGTAAAGAAAAATGTGATTATGAAGATGATTAATTATTTTGTTTTTCACATAAGTCTGACTACAACGATCTGCTGAAGCATATGACATAAACAGGATCGACAAACTGTGTTGGTTTATGTCCTCCAAAAGTATTAAGAGCTGAATCAAGATATTTGATATTTGAATACTTGAGCAGAATAACTTTTGCAACGTTGATATGTACTGTAGAACATTTCATTTGCACCTGTTTTATAAAATTATCATTGGCTATCATGTGATTGAGTAGAGGGTACAAGAAATTAAGAATTATTAACTAACATAACCGTGTTATGTTTCTTCCTTTCTCAATCTCTAAAAATATGATCACACTGTTAGCATAAAAATGAATTCTTTAATAATAATTGTCTTAGTAAACTATCCGGACATTTACAATTTCATTGGGGGAACAGTAATTCTGCATTCAGCCCAAAGGCTTTGTCAGCATCAAGCAAAGCTCACAAAGCATGTAGTTTGACGCTTCTATGTTGAAGCTTGCAAAGCCTGCCACTTCTGAGCCAAAAAGAGCGTGTGGGCGGGGCTTCTTCTGTTGACGGACATTCTGAACTATTATGGATCTTATTGAGAGAGTGGCTTGGCTTTATTTGCTTAAAGCTAGACAACATCGACTTCGGCTGCATTAACGCCGTTTGTGGATACACCCCATTCTTCGGATGTGTTCTGAGTTTGGTGAGTTTAACCATTTGCTCCAGGAGCTACATATGGATGAGGTTCTCTCCCAGCGCTACTTTTGTCTTTCCCGTGCCCACTTTGACAACCTCCTGAACCGCATCGGCATTCAGATCGCCTACCAAAACCAGTAAGTGTTATTTATGATTTTTTAAATCTGCGAGGATGGATCCTAAAGTTTTCTGTGATTGCAGACGGCAACAATGAGCTTGTCTTCCATTGTTGACACACGTGTAGTGATATCACTAAAATGAAACCCTCTTATTGGTTGACGTGACGCTTCAGGACCGTCAAAAGTTCAGCTATCTGAACTTCTGCGTTGCTGGCTTTTGTCGGTTTGAAGCTTGAAAAGTAGGAAAAGCTTGAAAAGTTGTCGGAGCCAAAGCTCACAAAGCGCTGCAGAAACTGTGATGCTCCTCCAACGGCCAGCCCACAGACTTAACATGTAATCTTGACGTTCCTGACGCTGACAAAGCCCTTGGTCTGAATGCACCATAAGGCATACTGAGCCCTGATAGAAAATGTTTCACTGTCATGAAGGTTATTTCGGGATTATTTCTGCCTGAGACCTCATTGTGCTCTTTTCCAAGGTTTACCTCTGCATTGGTTCCTGGACTCAGTCTTCAGTGCTACTTCTGGACCTCTCACTAAAATCAACCAAACAAATAATCCTGATTTTGATTCCCATAGATGGCAACCTTAGTCTCCTCTTCCTGGTCTCATTCCTCCAGTCTGTTCTCCATACCAGGCTGAAGGACAGCAGTGAAAGCAGTGGACATGGCTGCACAGGACCAGACCTGGAGCACCAGAGATCCACCACACCAGGCAGCATCCCAGGTTCAGGCTGTGTGAAGACGCCCCAGAAATAATCCAGCATCTCCCAGCCGGGTTTAAGATACAATCAAAGGGAGCTGCTGTCACTGATACCAAGGATGAACCATCATTAAGACTTTAGCAAATTTCAACATTGTATATATTTTATCATAAAGTAGAATTGTAGTAAAAGTACTTCTTCACTGAAGCTTGTTTTACATTTTCATGATATTATTTAATAAAATGTTTGGCAGTTTCTTGTTTTTGCATGATTAGTATACACTTCTTTACCCCTTAATATGTATGTAACTGAAACAGTTTAATTTAATTAAAGTTTTTGATCAATTGACTATTTTACAAGTTTCTGGCTAGATGCACAAGCAACTGGGTTACAGATAAGATTTTCTCAGATCATAGGAAAACAAAAAATGAAATGCTGAATCATTAAGTTGCCCAGAGAAAAACTGGATATCTCTGCTTACTTAGAGTGCACATAGAGTGGACTGAACTGAAGTTTTTGGTAACACTTTATAATAATGTTTCATTATTAAAAATGTATAAGTGCTTAGTATGTATTTAAGAGATCATTTACAAGGTATTAGATAATGATGTACCATTCATTTATAAAGACTTGTAATTACATTTACAAATAGATTTATAACTTTTTAGTATGTCAATACCTGCTCATTTGTAAGGTATTAGATAATGAGCTACTGTTAGAACAATTATCGGTTTTACATAAGATATGATGCACCACTGATTTATAATTGATTTCTTAATGATTAACTAAATATTTTTAAATTATCTTGAAAACATTTGTTAATGGTATATAGAGTTCAAACATGCCATCATATTGGTAGAGAATATAAAAAAGTAACCTTTTGCAGGTAATTTGTCCATTTCTTGCGCATCTTATTAATCTGATTTCCTAAGCCATTAAAAAGATTATTTTTTTTTACTAAATGCTTGTAATACATTTTTTTTATTTGTGAGAATAAAAGCATTATTTTTCTAAACATTTTTTATAAAATTACTTTATAGTTTATTTAGGCCTATTTATATAGTTTAAGTTTTATATTCTCTGTTACTAATAGACTGGCACTGGATGGAACAGCTCTTACGTCATCAAAGCACGAGTCAGCAGAAGGAACTACAAGCAGAAATGGTGGCTGCTACTTGCTAATGAGACATGAGCATTTAACTCGATAAAAAAAAAACGTCTCACCGAGAGAACTCATGTATTATCTGTCGAAGGACAAAACACCGATCTGCACCAAGGGGCAAACTCCGCCCGCAGAATGTGAAGCCAACGCGGAAGTGACAAAAATTGCAGTTCAGCCCTCATCCGCTGGGGGCTGGCTGCAAAAATGAGCAACTTCCCATTGACTCCCATGTTAAAAAGGCCAACTTTACAGCAAAAATAAACATGTTTACAGCCTGGTTCAAAAAAACCATTTTAGGTTAGGGGTGAATTTTTTTCTAACTCCTCCGTTTATTTGTAATTTAATTGTGAAATTATGAATAATTAGGGGCGTGTCCTTTTGATTGACAGCCCCGTCTGGGCTAACGCTGGTGGCTAATGGTGGCTAACTGTAGCTAATAGCTTGCTCCATAGTCTGCTTGCGGAGCTCTTCACAGCCTGGGAATAACGTAAAGACTTCAGTCATTTGGTGTTTCTGAACTCCACTATCAGTTGCCTCTGCAGTTTTTATTCGGTTTTGGATGTTAATCTGCAATTATTGGGCAAAGATGGCTTGCTGTGGTTTTGATTACAGTAACAGACAGTCCAATAAGTTTATGTTTTCGGGGAAGGCTTCATACTGGCTGAAGCTTAACGAGCTTGGGGGGTCTCTGTCAGGTGGCAGAGAGGAATGCTGTTTGGTCAGAGCTTTTATCTCTTTCTACACGCGAGTTGGAGCAGGCGATCGGTCGGGTAGCAGCAGAGCAGCTACGTCGGCAGGACCTGAATGCCACGGCAGACCCGGTCAGGTCGAGCACCTCAAGACTCAAGAGCGGGAGACGGTTACATCAGGCTGGAAGACTACAGAGTTGGACTCTAGACAGACTGGATGATCACTGGTTAGATCAGTACTGGTGTGAGGAACACAGCTGGAGGCATAAACTAATGGATGTCTGATGTGAGGTGAGTCAAAAGCCTTTTATTTTTTGAGAGGATCTGAATTTTCATGATGACTTTGTGACTACTTTTAGCTGGATGTGTTGTTAAGATAAGCCGACTAAGTCCTCACCCTCCACCGATGGTAATGGAAATAACACAATATCAGGCCGTATTGATCCGACCCATTTGGGTCTTTTATTGATCTGTTTTCTCTACTCGAGATGTTTCTGCGTCTCAAGGGATCGTTGTTGAAAAACGGGGTAAAAGTCTCTCAACCTAGGTCTTCTGGCTGAAACTGGCTGCAGCCTACATTAGCTTCAGTTAGCTCCCGACTAGCTTCTGACTAGCTTGTAGCTACGTTGGCTCGGAGCGTTAACCCTCCGCCCCCAGCCTCACAGCGGCACTCTCAGCTCCACGTCTATGCCCATTTTTGGAGTTTCTGAGAGTGACGAGGCGAGTGACGCGGACAAGATGGCGGCGGTGGGAACCGCCCAACTGGCATCATTTTTGCTATTCAGAAACCTATGGGGGACGTACCAGAAGGTTAGTCCATTGTTTTATACAGTCTATGATCTGCACGATGGTTTATGTTCACTGTTCAGATAGTTTAATTCCTGTAGCCTATTTGGGCTAGCTATACGAGCTAACTGCTAACAGCAGCTTTGGTTGCAACATATACCCAGAAATACTAAATCACCAAAAATTACATGAAATGTCAATCTCTTATTTACTGGGTTCAGGAGTGAATTTCTCTGTATTATTAAGATCCATTGAATGCCACATCAACTAGTGCTTGTTTTAGTTTATTTATTTCTATATTTTTATAGGTGGTAGGGTGTTTTGCTTTGGGTAGTTTTGGCCTTCAATGTTTTACATTGAAGGCCTTCAAATATGTGGATTTTTCTTAAAATATTACCATGCTTTTTGTTACAGAGGCATTTGTAAAAATTAAAAAAATCATAGTAAACCAAAACATTTTCATAGTAACACTGACTTAACGTTTTTAGTTTAAAGGTACTGACTATGTAATGTCTATTAAAAGCGTAGATCATAGATTTTTGGGGATTTATGTGATCACACATTTTAGCAGTAGGTGCATTTTAAGTTTTGGATTTGAGTTCAGTACTCATATCCTAGGTACTGTATAAGATTTTAAATTCTAGCTATGTATTATTATTTTTTTTACCTTATTGCAAGTTTAACAATGTCAAAAAATGCCGTGTTATGTTGAATTTATTTTCAAATAGTGGCTTAAAGGTTAATATCTGTATACAAATTATTGTTTTATTTAATTAATATTGCGTTCTTTGTTTTTGTTGTTTTACTCTCCACCCACAGAAAGTTGTGACTAGATACTGGAAGGTCATGGGTCAGTATATAAGAGGGAAGAACCTGAGATCGTTGGAGTCGATAGGAACACATCAGTCAACGGTGCCATCATCACTGAACTCCTGAAATGGTTTTCGAAGAAGCTGAAGCTGAACATTTTCATTGACCTGTGTGCGTGTGTCATACATGCTGACCCTGAAATAATTTCAGACACACACTGTTTAAAAAAAGGAGGAAAGTTACTTCCCATAAGTGAACGGAAATAGAATGTGCTTGAAGTTGAATATTTTTAATTTTAATGTAGGTTTTTTGGGGGGACAGAATCATTAAAAAACCTATACAAGGAGATATAACTTGTGTGGCATGATGTTCCTGTTCTTTATTTCAGAAAAGAAAGAAAGGTAAAATACTTATGCAAAACAAAAGTTTAAATGTATCATCCAATAAATGTTACTGTTCTCCGATCATGCTTGTTTTTCTACTTTGTCTAAATATTTGAACAAGGTCTTATAAAAAAACAAAAAAACCTTTATTAATTTTTTGTGGAGCTACAAATAATTTTTAAAATATTTACAGGTAATGAGGTGTTCACACTTTACATTAGGGGAAGCACAAAGTCTTAATAGATCATTTGTAAATAAATAAATATCATTTGTTAACTGATTCGTAAAACATTTACAACTAATGATATGTAGCCAAACTTTTAATAATATGTGATTTGGGACAGGTGAGAATCAGGAGGTGTACAGTGAAGTGCTGTAGATGCTGACCAGTTCTTGTGTCTGATCATAAGATAAACATCTGTGAGATGTTTCCTGGTAAGTCTTACATGGCTGAGGTTTTCACACTTACATCAGATCATGGATTTCCTACAAAGGTTCCAAACCTTTATACATTCACTTTCTATGATCTCCCTTTTGTATTCAAAACAAAATGTTAAGAAAGTGCAGCAGCTTCAGCAGAGAGACCCAGACTTCCCACCCACCTGGTCCGGCTCTTCGGGAGGAATCCCAGAGTGTTCCCGGACGAGCTGAGAGATAGTCCCTCCAGCATGTCTTGGGTCCTTCTCTAGGTGTCCTATTGTTGGGATGTGGAACACCTCACCAGGTGGGCTTCCATCCTGTCCCGATGCCCGAACCTCCTCAGCTGGCACCTCTCAATGTAAAGGAACTGCGGCTCTTCTCACCCTATCTCTAAGGCACAGCCCAGCCACCTATATTCAAGAAAATATATAACCTGAAAAGGGTTTATAAATGTAAGGACTTTTTCCCCAATATTTAATTATGCTCAAAATAAATATACAAATAGAGATACAAATAATATAGAATTAGTTAGTCATTTTTAAGCGTTTAATTAATCATTTCTAAATTTCTGTTTCATCAAATTCTTGCATATGACTGTGACTTTAGAAAGTTATACATAATCTATAAACAATTACCATAAATGTTAATTATAATTTGTAAAGGTTTAGTTGATCATTATTTAATCATTTGTAAAGATCTTTATAAGCCTTTATAAATTAATAGTATATCATTATCTCATGCCTTGCATATGATTTGTTAATGACTTACTAAATACTAACGAAAGATTATTATAAAGTGTTACCAGCTTTTTTCCTGTTACTTATTTGAAACATCTTTAAAATAAGTAGTTTAGATGAGCTCTGTCATTCAGCTAATTTTCCATTTGATATTGGGCAGAGAGGAGACAGATTAACATCGACACATGGGTTGTTTTGGGACTATGAGTTTATCCTGTAACAGTAATATAGCATGTTTTAGTGAATGATGAACATCTGAAGGTAAAATGGAGCAGAGCTCTTAACCACTGGTATATTTATGGGACCAGATATAGCCACTCCGCGCTAGCCTCTAAATGCTACCAGAAACAGCTTTATATTGTGTATTTACAGTTTGGTTTTAAGTGCATAACATAAAACATTGTTGACATGCTTATATTGAGTGCATTGGTAAAATATATGTAGTCAAAACATATTGTGCGATTTCTTTGCAGTCATATCCTTAAAGCTAAATCTGGACAATTAAAAATGTTAAATGAATGTAAATAAAAACAGTAAAACAATAGGTAAATGACATAAAATAATTAGAGAAGGGAAACTTATTTGATGTTTTTTACATACAGGATGAACTTTAAAACATTTTTTGCTGGATTACTGGATTTTAAATTTTAATAGAATAAACAAAGTATCTAGTGGATGTGCTGGATCTACTTAAGAAAAATCAGATTTGGATGAGGTGAGATGATTGTCAGACGTCATTGGTGTAGAAATCTGTCAATCAAACGGTCTGACCAATGGGGAAGCACCGCCCACTGAAACGTTTGTGTTTAAATTATTCAACGAAAAGAAAAAAATACTTCATAACTTTTTTCAGTTTTTTCAAAAGACAAATCACTTCAAATAATAATAAAAAAAAGAACATTCAATTAAAAAATTTGTTGAAATGCAATTTTTGCGGTTAAAATTTGTTGGGGAATTCTGAAACTTTTAAAGTTTTTTAATTAAAATATTTCTTTTAATTGAAAATATTTTTTTGGTAGAAGTAATTTCTTTTTTGATTAAATGATAAAGACACAAATGTCCTACCCATAATATGGTGCAAACACAAAAAAATTACTTCAATCAAAGAAAACATTTTCTATCAAAAAAACGTGTTCAAAAGCAATTTTTTGAGCCTCAAAAATATGTTTTTGCATTCTTAACCTTTTTTCTATTATTGAAAAAGTTTATTTTGATCAGTGGGGTTTTTTTTCAGTTGAAATGTGTTTTTTTGTTTTTGTTTTTTTAAACAACCTTTTTTTTAATAAAGACACAAATATCCTACCTATTACATGACCCAAACTCTAAACAACAGCACTTCAATCAAAAAAATTACTTCCAACAAAAGAAAACTTCATTTCTATCAAAGAAAACATTTTCAATCAAAGAAAAACAATGTTCAAATGCATTTTTTTTTGTCTCAGCTATATTTTTGCATTCAAACCCTTTTTTTCTTTGCTTGAACTTTTTTTGTTTGAAGTGAACGTTTTTTTCTTTAAAATATACCTTTTAGATTGAAGAAACATTTATTTTTATTTTTTGATTGAATAATAAAAACACAAATCTACTTCCATACTAAGGCAGAGCTAACTGCTACAGATGTATATTGTGAATCACCGTGGATATTTTCTCACTGCGGTGAAGAAACATGGTTATTAGTTATCTGTGGAGCTCACCTGTTCCGTCCTGGTTATTAATCCTAAAGTACTGAACTTCTTATATCACATTTATATTTCTTTGTTTGGATTTATGGAAGTTCAATGGAGTGATGTGATATACTTTATATCTTACAAATGGAAGATTAAGACTTATTTTCTGTTTGTTTATTTGTAGGAAACCTCACAAACCTACTCCTACAGACATATTTCTTCATGTAAACACCCTGCATGTTCAACTGTGTTCCCCCTGAGTCAGTGGTCTGTAGACTGTCTTGAAGTGAGAATATAGAGAAGTTAAATGGAGACTTTGTAGTGTCCTCATTCTTCTGCCTGCATCCTGAACTGAAATCCTGGCATGAGTGGTGTTCTGGCCGACAATCCAGGTTGAGAACAGTGATAAACACGAACAGTGTCTTACAGTCCTTCAATTTTTAGAGCTGCCTCACCTATATAAGTTGTCTGTGAGAATTAACTGTCCGCTTCGGTGTTTTTCTGTGTGTGCGGTGCAGAGTTTCGATATTTAAGTTAATTAATGCATGTTGCTTCACCGTACAGCTTCAGTACATTTCATTGTGAGATACTGCTGCGTTACAAATACGAAATTATTCGGTTAAAGCGATGTTTTTGGACTTAAATTAGTGCTATTAGCTTAAGTAGCTGTGTACATCTTCATAATATTTCCTGTTGTGATGAACTGGAAAATCTGCTGAGTGTTTACTTTTGGAAAATGGTCCATTGTGACATTAGATTAGTCTATATTATATTTGATTTATCTGATATTTAATAGGGTCTGCTGATATCCACATGTTAAGTTTATTCATATATTTTGGTTAGTTCTACCCTCAGTTTGCTATTATTTTTCATATGAGACAACACAAACATTGTAAACTTAATTGATTTCTCTTATATTTATTTTTTTCAAGAACAACTGCATCTAGATTTGTCCTTTTATTTAAATGGAAAACTGTATTTTTTTTGGTCATATATAGGAATGATGATTCATTTACAGCTACCCTGTGATTAATTAGATCACAGTTTTTTATTGGTTGACAGGCCTACTAAAAATAACTAAATAACAGTTTTTTTGGTGGAAGTATGTTTGTTTTCCATTCTTGAAGCACCTGTTCAAGCACTGTTTAAACAGCGGCACAGTTTCAAAAGTACCATTTTGGCACGGGTATCGGATAAAACCTAAACGAGTTGTAAGCACTGTTGCTAGCGATGAAGTTAGCGCTTTTGGTTTTGTTCTTTTCATCTGCTCTTTTTTAAAGACAGGACTTAAGATTAGGAGTTATTTTACAAAGAATTACTGCTGTAAATCCAGCGTTATGTACTGTGTCATTCCATGAGCTAGAGGAATTCTTACTCTCCTGGTGAGATTTGTAGCTGTTGTGGTTTTTTTTTCAATGGCTTAAATGTAAAATTTGTATGCTATACAGGGACACAAGTCTCTGTCACTGTTTTGTTGGTCGGAGGTTTAAAGTTTCAAAAGTCCAGATGGATTTCTTTAACAGAGGTCAGCATCGAAATATAAATAAATTGAAGTTGGACTGAAATATTGATGAAAAGTAATGAAGATGATGAAAAGGGGGGTAAAAAAGGGGAACAAAGATGTTTAGACTGAATCTGTAGAGAAGCTAAAGGGAAGATCAATGGATTATTAAGGGCTTGGCTTTAAAGCTGCAAAAATAATCATGGTTATGTTGTCTGTGTCACACAAAGCTACTGATGTGATTCTGGAGTTGCTGTTGATTATTTTTAGGCCTGCTGTATTCCTCACTCGTCTGACATTACATTTATCCTCACTCACAGATGAACTGCAGTGATGTTCAGTAATAACATCCACTTTTATATACAGTAGCAGTATGACAGCCCAAGAAACATGGCTCTGGCTTGCACTCAGTCACTTTGAGACTGAATCCCTTGACAAGCCAATCAGACAGCACCTTTTATGAAAGACCTGCCAGGCAAGAAAATAAGCAATTCACTGAGATCGCCATCCAGCCTGCCAGCCAGTGATCAGCAGCAGTAGATAGAAGTGGCATCAAGCCAGTTGTAGCTCTCAGTGGAGCGGCTGCAGTGTTTCAACTCCCCGGCTCACTGAAACTGACCATCTCGGCTAGCCTGCAATCGATATTCACATCACTGTCTAACCAAGCCAAAAACATTTTGGCAGAACACTGAATGTTGTGTTGGGTCAACAAGGACAACCATTCAGCGTGGGCCTACTGTACCCCAGCATGTGCTGAGTAAGTCTGCTCTAAATCAGATGGACACTGTTGCTCAATATGTCTAAACAAAATTCCTGCATGCTGTGGGATGGCATGGATGGGATATAATGCCCATGCTCAGGCGTTTCTTTAAAGCCTGCCGACACACCAACTACATTGTTAGTCCTCAGCCGTCCTTGTGTCTGCAGTTTGTAAAAGTTTATAATATTTTAGCAACGTGGGAGGTGGTACGGGAGCTAATACCAGGAAACCAGGTGAGGAGGCTGTTTCAAGGCTCACTTCTAGGCTGAGAAATGCTTTTACAGCAACAATGGCTCTTTTAAGATGCTGGAGTTCAGATTTTTCCAACTCGAGCGTTAGACGCGATGAATGCGAATGCACAAAATGCACCAAATAAAATGCAGCGCGAATTTTCCATCGCATCTGTAGCGCGACTTGTTCAAGCAAATCAGGCAGAAAAGCTTTTTCGTGATGCAAATCTGCTTCTGAAGTGTCGCGGGACCCCAAGTCGTGCTTCATCACGCTCCTCCATTGACTTTACATTATATTTATTATAATTTCCCGTTGATGCACTGAGAGAGAGAAGAAGACGAGAGAGAAGTAGGCTTGACATCGGCCATACTGCTCCACCATTTTACCGGGATGTTTACGTTATGTTACTTCTCCTATGGTTCGTTCTCGGTAGCCGACGTCACTATTCTATGATTTTGGGGCTTCCGCTGCATTGCGGGATAGCGTACGGTGCATTGGATTTCACTTGGCGGTAGTCCACATCAGGGAATTTTATGCCTACTACGCCAATCCATACTAGAGATTCGGATCTACTATATCGTTTGCTTACTGCATTTTCGCCTGCTATGTAGTGGGCATAGTAAGGGCATTCGGATGCAGGGAGTGACTCCTCCTTTTCCTGCAATGGCCAAAGTCACATGACATGGACATCATGATGATTTGTCTCTTTACTGAACTTTTGATACGTAGATTTAATTTATTCAAAATGTTTAGTTCGTTTAAACATATAACTACGGTAAAAGTTTAAACTGGTTATAAATTCTAAGATGGCTTGACTTGGTTGCTACTTTTAATTACAATGATTATACAACTCTTCAGTTGAATGTACTGTTCAGGTTTACAGTGTGTACATTTTATTACTTGGAACCCATGAAGATTATAATAACTCTGGGGGGAAGTAATGAGGATTCACGAGGTTTAAAACACACTGCGCTCCGAGCTCGCAGTGAGTTACAATGCATGTTTAGAAAAAAAAGAAAAAATATATAAATATATACTGTGATGGACTGGCAACCTGTGCAGGGTGTACCCCGCCTCTCGCCTGTTGACAGCTGGAGATAGGCACCAGCCACCCCCCCCCCCCCCCCCGCGGTTCAGAAAATGGATGGATGTAAATATTTACATACCTACAGTACCTTAACAGCCAAATCTGCAATGGTCTTTTGTAGAACAGAATCTATAGTCTATTTATAGTCATAATGTCAGTAAGTGTGTTTGCTTTCATAAGCCAAACTCATGAATGATCTGGTTGTAGTTTTGTGTTCCCCGACTCAGGAAGATTTCAAACAACTTGTATGGTTACACATTGACAGCTTCATTTACAGTACCCCTTGGGTGTTTTACCCTTTTAGTGTTTATACTGATCAAGCATGATCAACAGTTTTTGCTTTTCTGACAAGAAAATAAATTACAAAAAACGTTAATACTGACCTGGATTTATGCGAGGACTTGAAGAAAGTAACTAATAACTTGAAGGGGGTGAATGTTTATGCAATCACCTATGTTAAATATTTTTTTATTAAATTGCCGTATTTTTGTAGAAATCAGTTTTCAGTTTGACATCAATGTTACTGCATTTTCTTCATGATTTATTTGTAAAAGCAATAAAACGGGTTTTTGGAACAATTTTTATAAACTTTTTATATAGTCTTTTTAAAAGGTGACTTTTTTCAGAATATGGATGAATTTATTAGTTATTTTAAAAAAAATGAAACTCAGCATTACCTTTGAAACAATGTCATGGAGTGGTTTTTAGATTAAAAGAAATCTACCTGAAACTGCAACCAGACTCAAAAGAGTTCACACACATTGTTTTAAAGGAGGGGTGGCATGTAAAATCCACTTTCTACAGCTTTTCATCACATTCTTATGTCATTTCCTCCTTATAATCATACCTAAAGTCTTTCTTAGGTTACTTTATGTATGTTTGATTAATCTTTTAAAACTCCGCAGCCGCCATGTTGAGCTCTGAATGCCTGAGTCCTCCTAGTTACGCCCTCACCTCCCAGCAACGCCCCTACATTTTGATCACCGCCCCCGTCTCTGCACAGCCCTCCCTCCACCGCTCCCTCAGCACAAAAGCAGAACGTCTTCAACAGCAATCACCTATCACGGGTTGAACTTAGTATATAGCTAGTTATTTTTCCCAATTGCGCAATGCCTTCTTGGAAAAAAAAAAGGCTGGTGCACCAAAGAAGCCTACTGTAATGTCAGTGACTAATGAATCACAGCATCAGCTTCACAGAGGAAATATTGATAAACACTGTGGCTAATCACCCAGAGCTACATGACACCAGTTGTATTCTATATAGGGACATGAATAAAAAAAATAAACATAAAGAGGTCAAACTATGTTGACAGGAAAGCTCTTAAGAGCTTTGTTGTCTTAAAAGAGCTGTTGTTATGCCAAAGTAGGTATCCCCGTCAGAATTTGTATCCCCTGTCGCGGGAGCGCGCACTCACTCACCAAAATGGTGTCTGCTTTCCTCCGCTGTATTACTCACATTACAGACGAACAACCTACTTCTTTAGCTTTTTAGCCAAGTGTGAAATAGTTTGCATCTCATTACACGTGTCAATATTTAACTAAAATCAGTTCTATGTTGTTTTAACAACATTCAAATGTGTTCGTGTCTCGATGCGAGGTGAGGCGTATACCTCCGCACACTGCGCAGATAATCTCAAATTATTTGTCACATTCTTTTCGGCGCGGTTAATTCATAAAGAATTTTTGTGTCTTTCACAATTGCTACCGAGGCAGGGGATGGGTTAAGTCTACTTGACTGACATGCTGTCCGCTTCAAACTGTTGACAAAAACTAAGGCTACCCAGTCTTCCTCTCTCTCAAATCTATATTGTCACTGACTCACAGCCCATTTTCATTGTCGCCACTTACACACAAATGACCTTTGACACGTCCCCATGACAACCAGGTAACAACAAAATGGAAATCAAGTGATCAATATGCCCGAAAATATTTATTTATGGCTCCTACAGTCATACATATACGGAGCCTGACATGGGACAGGTGCAGAAATTTGTTGTGAGACGCAAGAATCAGTTCCCTCGGTTTACTAAACCGTGCACAAGGATTATTAATTTGTACCGGCGGTTATTATTACTCTTGAATAGTAGCCTTGTCTGGACAATGACTTGTGCACATAAAAATTGCAAACAGGGCTTGAGAATACAAGTTAGCTTCAGCTGTAAATAATAAAAGTAATAATTCTATAATTGGGTCATTATTTTTACTTAACAGCTTTTGCAAGCACATTGATTTATGTGCCCTATCTAAAGCCTAATTTTAGTATATACATAGATGTGGATGGTACTTTTGCCAATTTATCACTTTATTGGACATCGGTAAGTCACTTAATACTCTGCCACCCACTTCTGACTGTGCGAGCGGACACAGATCTGAAGAGAGGTGGGGTTAGAGGGGGAGGTGGAGTAGCAGTGCTTGTCAGCAATTGATGGTGTCATCCAGAACATGTTGCTGTGAGGGTTGGTCTCTGCAGCCCAGATGTTGAACTCTTGGTAGTTAATTTACGTCCATATTATTTACCAAGAGAGTTCACCAGTGTCATTTTGGCAGTTGTTTATATTCCACCTTTAGCCGTTGACGGCCATGCATGTGATGTCATCAGTTCTGTTGTTGCTAAGCTACAGACCCCACCAATGCATTTGTGGCAATATCTGGCGATTTTAATCATGCCTCGCGCTCTTCTACACTTCCAACATTTCACCAGTTTGTCAGCTGCTTCACAAGAGAAAACAAGACCTTGGATTTGTTTTATGCAAATGTAAAGGATGCTTATATGCCCAAACCAAGACCTCCGCTAGGACAATAAGATCACAATCTTGTCTTTCTCTGCTCAGAATGTAAACCACTTGTTCAAAGGCCACCTCCGACAAAGAGAACTGTTAAACAATGGCCAAATGAAGCTGAAGAAGCCCTGCAGGGTTGCTTTGAGTCCACAGACTGGATGACTCTTTGCCAGCCACATGGAGAGGACATAAATGCCATGACTGGGTGTGTGACTGAATACATAAACTTCTGTGTGGACAACATTGTCCCCTCCAGAACAGTGACATGCTTCCCTAATAACAAACCATGGATCACCAGTGAGCTGAAGGAACTGCTGAACAAGAAAAAAAGAGCCTTCAGGGAGGGAGATAGGGAGTTATTAAGAAGTATACCGAAGAAACTAAAAGTCAAGATCAGAGACAGCAAGGAGGCTTACAGGAAGAAGCTGGAGAACAAACTACAGAGGAACAATATAAGAGATGTCTGGTCTGGAATGAAAAAGATCACAGGCTTTAAGCACAGGAACGACTGGATAGATGGAAGTGTGGATAGAGCCAATGAACTGAACACATTCTTTAATAGGTTCAGTTCAGGAACAAGCTCAGCATCCTCGTCTCCTGTTTCCATCCAGAGAGACATCCGACTCTCCTCTGACCCCCACCTGCCCTGTCACACCTCAGATGTTTTATCTTCCACCTCAGTCATGAACCCTAATTCTTCCACAACTTTGTCTTCGACCAAGTCAGGAGATTCCGTTACCCCCTTTACCTCACCTTCCCACCTATCTTTTTCTAAAAGTCAGGTGAAGAGGCAGTTGGAGAAACTGAACCGGAACAAGGCTTTAGGTCCAGATGGTGTCAGCCCCAGAGTCCTGAAGACCTGTTTAGAGCAGCTCTGTGGGATTCTGCAGCACCTATTCAACCTTAGCCTGAACCAAGAGAAGGTTCCAGTGTTGTGGAAGACATCCTGCCTGGTTCCAGTAACAAAGAAAACCTACCCATCAGTCATCAATGACTACAGACCTGTTGCCCTGACATCCCACATCATGAAGGTCCTGGAGAGACTCTTGTTGCCCCACCTGAGTAAGCAAGCTAGAACCTATCAGGACCCCCTGCAGTTTGCTTATCGCCATGGTGTTGGTGTTGAAGATGCCATCATCAACCTGCTTCAACCAACCCACTGTCATCTGGACAACGCAGGCAGCACTGTGAGAATCATGTTCTTTGATTTCTCCAGTGCATTTAACACAATTCAGCCTGATTTACTTTGTCAGAAACTCCTGAAAACACAGGTGGAAGCCTCAAAAATCAGCTGGATCAATGACTACCTGACAAACAGACCACAGTTTGTGAGACTGAAGGATTGTATGTCAAACCAGCTGATCAGGAGCACCAGAAGGGACTGTACTCTCACCATTCCTTTTCACTTTGTACACCTCAGACTTCCAGTATAAGACAGAGACCTGTCATCTGCAGAAATACTCAGACAACTCTGTAATTGTCGGGTGTATCAGAGATGGTGAAGAAGCTGAATACAGAGAGCTGGTGAGAAGCTTTGTGGCATGGTGTGGAGACAACCAACTTACCTTGAATGTGAACAAAACAAAGGAGATGATAGTAGATTTGAGAAGAAACAGTGACAAGTCAAAGACTGTCTCCATCATGGGAGAAGAAGTGGAGGTGGTTGAGAAGTACAAATACCTCGGAGTTCACCTGGACAATAGACTGGACTGGAGAATCAGAAATGAAGCCGTCTACAAAAAGGGACAGAGCAGACTGTACTTTCTGAGGAAGCTGAGGTTCTTCAAGATCAGAATCAGAATCAGCTTTAATGGCCAAGTATGACACATACAAGTATGATGCATACAAGGAATTTACAGATAAAGTACAACCTGTCCAAGATCATTACAAACAACAACAAACAGATCCAGGTCACTGTTGGGCATGCAGCCACCGAGCGGCGCTCCCGTTTATGAAACATAGAGAAATACACATCTGGGTAGGGGAGGGTTCCACGTTGAGGGGAAAAAAACGCTCAACTGTGTTGTGGGTCCGTACAGCACTCACAACGCAGGTAATAGAAAAAACCACACCAACAAATGTTTAAGCACATATTCAGACATTAACAATGACACATCAGGAAGGATGGGCGGGTATGAGCTCCAGTCCACAGGTTAACGCGCTGCCATCGAGGCGCGCTGTTATCCAGCTTCCTGTTGCAGGAGAGAGAATTAAGGATACAGCAACACGGTGTGTGTAATGTGAGTGTGTGTAACCATGTCAGTGTGTGCGTCAGTAGATGCAGGTGTACGGGGGAGAGGAGACTCTGTTGACATTCTTCTCAGGGACATTTGATTAGGACCAGGTTGAAGGTCTTCATGGGAGCCAAAATATAAATTATTTGGATTGCAGGGAGAGATCAAATATTCCTCTCTGTCCCTTCAGTCTGTCAGCGGTTTCTTTTGTAGTCTAATTCAGCCAAATTGTAGTTCAAATTAAAGTTCCAAATCCAAAATAATTCCCAGATTAATACTTCCAAATCCAATTAATTTCCAGTTGCCCCAATCCGCACCGACAGTTTCTCCAAGTCCGATGACAAATTGCGGTTGAGTCCCAGAGCGCCGGCCAGATCGCCTCTTACAGCGTCTGTTCTGCGTCCCAGCTCCCCCAGCATTTGGTTCTGAGTCCCATCAGTACGAATCAACGCATCCAGCTGTTCCTTCAGCCGTCCAATCGCTTCCAGAACAGTGACCAATCTCGACCGCGTTTCAGATCTTTGTTGCCATTTGCCATGCAAGATGCTGCAAATCTTCTACAAGTCTGTGGTGGAGACTGTCATCTGTTGGGGTAACAGCATCAGAGCCAGGGACTTAAAACGGCTCAATAACCTGATACAGAAGGCTGGTTCTGTTATGGGGACAACTGTGGAACAACTGGAGATAATGATGCAAAGAAGGATTCTTCATAAAATTAAAAAAGATCATGGACAACCCTGAGCATCCTCTCCATGAGACTGTCCTACAGCAACAGAGTATCTTCAGTCGGAGGCTTCTTCAGTTTCGCTGCAACACAGACCGCTACAGGAAATCATTTCTCCCCACAGCCATCATGGTCTACAACAATTCCTTTAAAAATTAATTAATGAGCTACAACAACAATTAATTTCCCTCTGGGATCAATAAAGTATTTTTAAATTTTAATTTGAATTGAATTTGAAAGTAAAGAAATATATTATAAAATGTATATAAATGTATACATACATTGTACTTATCATGTTAGCCTAGGCGATCAAAAGTACAATAAATAATACAGCTGTGTTTTATTAGAGTATCTATATCATAGGGGCATGTGTGCACTTGGCACCAGGACACCCTAGGCCGCAGCCCGATGATCGAATTGGTTGTCGTCTCATCTGACCTTCGGCTGCATGTTTTGGACACTTGGGCGAAGAGAGGGGCGGAGCTATCCACCGACCACTACCTGGTGGTGAGAATGCTCAGGTAGTGGGGGAGGACGAGGGACAGACCTGGCAGGCCCAAACGAGTTGTGAGGGTCTGCTGGGAACGTCTGGCAGATTCACCTGTCAGAAGGAGTTTCAACTCCCTCCTCCGGCAGAACTTCGAACATGTCCCGGGGAAGGCGGGGGAAATTGACTCCGAGTGGGCCATGTTACGTGCCTCCATTGTCAAGGCGGTCGAGGCAACCCTCGAACCCGCTGTTGGACACCGGCGGTGAGGGATACTGTCAAGCAGAAGAAGGAGTCCTATCAGGCCTTTCTGGCCTGTGGGACTCCGGAAGCAGCTGATTGGTACCGGAAGGCCAAGCGGAGTGCGGCTCGGATGGTCGCTGAGGCAAAAGAGGTGTGTTCCAACTACAGGGAGATCACGCTCCTGAGCCTCCCAGGTATGGTCTATTCAGGGGTTCTGGAGAGGAGGGTCCGACGGCCGTGGAACACTGGACCAGCTCTACAACCTCAGCGGGGTCCTGGAGGGTGCGTGGGAGTTCGCCCAACCAGTCTACATGTTTTTTGTGGACTTGGAGCAGGCATTTATCCGTGTCCCTCGGGGAATCCTGTGGGGGGTACTCCGGGAGAATGGGGTACCAGGCCCTTTGATAAGGGTTGTTAGGTCCCTGTATGACCGGTGTCAGACTTAAGTTCGCATTGCCGGCAGTATGTCGGATTCGTTTCCAGTGAGAGTTGGACTCCGCCAAGGTTGCCCTTTGTCACCCATGCTGTTCATAACATTCTTGGACAGGATTTCTAGGCGTAGCCAAGGTGTTGAGGGGATCCGTTTTGGTGGCCTCAGGATCGGGTCTCTGCTTTTTGCAGATGATGTGTTCCTGTTGGCTTCATCGGAACATGATCAATAGATTTCCCTAGAGCGGTTTGCAGCCGAGTGTGAAGCATCTGGGATGAGCATCAGCACCTCCAAATCCGAGACCATGGTCTTGAGCTGGAAAAGGGTAGGGCACCTTCTTCGGGTCGGGTATGGGGTCCTTCTTCAAGTGGAAGAATTTACATATCTGGGGGTCTTGTTCACGAATGAGGGAAAAATTGAGCGGGAGATTGATAGACGGATTGGTAAGGCGTTTGCAGTTATGCGGTCTGTCGTGGTGAAGAGAGAGCTGAGCCGAAGTGCAAAGCTCTCGATTTACCGGTCGATCTACGTTCCTACCCTCATATATGGTCATAAACTTTGGCTGGTGACCGAAAGAACGAGATCACGGATACAGGCGGCTGAAATCAGTTTCCTCCGCAGGGTGGCTGGGCTCTCCCTTAGAGAAAGGTTGCGAAGCTCGGTCATCCGGAGGGGGCTCAGAGTAGAGCCGCTGCTCCTCCACATCGAGAGGAGCCAGTTGAGGTTTGCATCCTGACCAGATGCTTGGGCATCTGGTCTCCTGGCCTCCTGGATGCCTCCCTGGTGAGGTGTTCCAGGCAAGTCCCACCGGAAGAAGGCCCAGAGGAAGACCCAGGACTCGCTGGAGGGACTATGTGTCCCAGCTTGCCTGGGAGCGCATCCGGATTCCTGCCACGGAGCTGGCCCAAGTGTCCGGGGAGAGGGAACTCTTGGTCTCCCTGCTTAAGCTACTGCACCTGCGACCCGACCCCGGATAAGCAGAGGAAGATGGATGGATGGATGGATATAAATATGACAGCACATTATTTTATAAATAGCTTTATAGAATAGATTAAAACAAATAAACCATTCTACAACGGTACAATGGTTTGGTGCAGCATTTGAACTTGTAACCTGATGCTTTGTAGAAAAACATCTTATCAACAGCAAAATAGATATCTACCAATGGGGAGGTGATACAGTTTCGAGTGTCTACAATGCTGCAATCAGAGATTTATTGATTGATTGAATATTTTATTTCGAGCTACTTGCTACTGGGTACCGACACAAAGTGAAAGAAAAAAAATCATAAATTAAAAAAATAGCATTTTAGCTCAAAAAAGAGTGAGAAGAAGACAAGCTTACTGACTCCCGCCCCGTATTCATATACAAATAATAATGTGGTTGCAACATTAACGTTGTTTTGTCCTTATTGTACTTACATTTATACAATAAATCAACATTTACGGTTTGTTCCTCTTTAAATCAAGTGTATAATTTTGGTTTCTTATACCTTATTTGTTACCATGTTAGTGTTACTGATATTCATAATCACAATGATTGATTTTATGATGTTTGAATGATACATAAACCACATAATGAAAAGTATATTAATTGTGTGTTAATTGTTAGTAATTTGCACAACTGTGCAAAACTATAAATGTTTGAAGTGATAGTTCTTTATTTGCTGACAAATAATTATACGTTGTAATATTGTAAAGAAAACTTAAATACAAAGGCCACGAATGCAATGAGGTCAATGGAAAAATAGCACATATGGAAAACAGGCTATCTAAAACTATAATTAGAGAATTAAAACGTTATTTTATGATTGATTTATTTAGAAAATCTTACATATTCTGCATCTAAGTAGTTGATGACACGATAATCAACGACTGTTGAATGAATTATTATAAAGGGCTGTATTGTATGTAAAAGTTGTATTTCGATTATCCAACTTCACTACTACGAAATGTGTTATACAGACTACTTCCAATTCTATTATACAACATAAACTACAACATTTAGCAGAGAGAAATTATTTTAATCAAACAGTTGGCTGCTGGAGACTGCAAACTGCAGAGGCAGTGTCCAACTCATAATGCACAAGATTGTCCAATCACATGGCTGAATTTAAACTTGAAATTTAACATGGTATGTAACTGATAAGGTATGAATGTTTGAAATGCCAAAAGTCATTACAGGAATCAACAGATTGTGCATAAGATTTTAATATCTCAATGGCTGAAGTGACGCAAACAGTGTAGGATGAGTTGACTGAGGGGGTATAGTTATCCAGGCGTTGGTGTGTACGAATGAAACGTACACGTTACACGACAGTCTCCTTAGGCAGGCAATCCGTGGCACTACCCAATCGCCATACACAGTTTGTCTGCGTCAAGCAACGGACCCAACGCATGAAGTTTGACGCATGTGCTTTGAAGTTTGCAACGCTTGCTTCTGAGCAAAAAAGAGTGCGTGCATGGGGCTTCCTCTTTCTGTTCCGATACGTTCTGAACTATGGCGGTTTATAATAAGAGCGTGGCTTGGCTTTATTTGCTAGATAAAGCTAGACAACGTTGACATTTGGTGAATCAGCACCCATTCTTCAGATGTGTTCTGAGTTTCAGGAGTTTAACAATTTGCTCAAGGAGCTACTTATGAATGAGGTTCAGCGGTACTTCTGTCATTCCCCCGCCCAAAGTTACAACCTCCTATGTTGTATCGGAGCTCAAATTAAGGTGGTTTTGACAGAGAGGAGGAATCGATAGCCATTAGAAGCTGACCAAACACATGCCCTGCTTGTAGGAGTAAACATCTCCTGCTGCATCGAGACACGAAAGCATTTAAATATAGTTAAAACAAAGTTAACCTGAATTTAGTCAGAAATGGAAATATGTGTTGTGATACAAACAATGTCAGACTCATCGAACGCTATAGCAGTAAGCTATTCGCTCACCATTTGAGTAACATCGGAGGAAAGCAGACAGCGCTTTAGTGAGTGATTGCGTGCTCCTGCAACAGGGGATACAAATTCTGACGGGGATACCTACTTAGGCACAACACCGTTGTGGCTGCAAATGCTCCGCTCCCTCAGCCGCAAAGTGAGCCATGAACAGCTCCCTCACCCAGACAGCTTCTCTGGAGGAGTAAACATGAGCCAGGCCTGGCAGTAGCTTCACCACAGTACGTCCCGCGCTGCTCACATATTATATTATAAACTTTGACTAACCGCAGACAGATGTAGTTGGTGACTCGGTGGGCAAAGTTTTGACTGACACAGGACACCGGCAGCTCCTCAAAAAGGGCTTGACGATGCAGCGAGGGGCCCATGTAGGTACCAGACCTGCTCATTTTTAAATTATATTTATTTATTTTTATTATTTTTATTATTTATTATTTTATTTTTTTTTTTAGATAAACATGGGGGGGGGGGGGGGGGGGGGGGTTCATCAGATATATTTACATTCACAAAGAGCAGAGCATAATTGCATTGCCATGGGACTTTCGACAAAGCTTCGATATTGCTTAAAGGATTTCAGGTCACCTAAGACCCCCAAGGGGGGTATCTAGCATATCTACATTTGTGAATAATATATTTAAGCATTGTAAATACATTATTCAACAAGAAATTAAGACTTCTGTTTTGCAGGGTTACTCCATATAAAATATTTTGTAAAGACCAGTATGGGAGTTTTGTAAATGTTTAAATAAAGTTTTTCACAAGTCTTGAACTTTACAGTACTAAATATTTTTTTCTATCTAATTAACTTATTCGAAGGATAAATACCATTAAGTATTTTGAACTGAACTTCTTTCATTTTTGGAGGAATGGGAAAACGCAGGTATTTAGTCAATAGAAAAGATTGGACTGTGTTCAGAGCGTCTGAACACATTTAGTGAGCAGATCTTATAAGACCTTCCTGGGAACAAAATATTGAGAAATGAGAGTTGGATAAAAACATTGTTGCATTTTTTATTTAACATATATCATCTATAATAATTCTTTGGAGAGCAGGAGATGTAGCATATTCTATATTATTTTTAATTAAATGTAAAATAACTGAAGGGATGTTTTGGCATACTAAATTGTAAGTAGTTTTAGAGCAATTGAGCTTGTATTTGGTATTGAAATCTTCTAGCTTAAGGATGTTACCATTATCATCGAGGAGATGAGAAATTGACCATATGTTTTTAAATGCCCATTCTTCAATAAATAAGGATTTTTGATGGTATAGAATAGTTCCATTATTTCATAATGATATATTATGTGGAGGAAAATTGGGTTTGAATAACATTTTCCATAATAATAACACCTGCTGATGAAAATTTGAAAGCTGTATGGGTAGTTTGGAAATTTCAATATCGCAGATCAGCAGAAATTCAATACTTCACAATTTTTGGAGCAGTAGAGATATAACCGAAAGAAAATAACCTCTTTATTATTTAGAAAATATTTTAGTAATTTAATCTTTAATAAACCATTCGTATTTCAAAGTCAGTTGCTTTGATGCCTCAGTTTTCTTTAGTCTTTATTGCAGACATAGAGAGACTGAACCCTTGTCCGACCCCTCTCTGAACACTACATCTGGGGCAGGTACCACTAGGAAGCGTGACTGAACCGTTTATACCAGTGAATAACATATTAATCATAGAGATAAACTTATGTCCAAATCCACATTTTTTTGTGTGCTAATGATAAATTCATGTGCAATCGAGTCAAAGGCCTTACGGAAATCTAAAAACATCATAAAGCTTTTGTCACAAATGAGATGTCTACAGTCAATGAGGTCTAAGGCCAATCAAATGTTATTATGAATACATTGATTTTTCATGAATTCTGATTGTGTGGGACTGATGATGTACATCAAACAAGATTTCAGTCTAGATGCTAAAACTTTGGAACAGTTTTATAATCAGTGTTTAATAAAGAGATAAGTCTTAGATTTTCTAAGTATTTTTTATCCTTCCCCGGTTTTGATATTTTTTTTATGATGCCTTGTTTCATTGATTCCGTCATACAGTTTTGTTTTATACAAACTAGCAATGCATTGAAGAAGAGGTTTTTTTAAATTCCAGCCAAAAGTATTTATAAAAGTTGGAGGTCAGTCTGTCTGGACCAGGGGAACGGTCAGAAGCCATGCATCTGATAGCTTCATCAATTTTATCACAGCTATTTTTGAAGTCATTACTAATAGACGGGATGTGAATTTATTTGTCCTCAAAAAATTTAATGGAACAATCAATTGAGAAGGATGATTTATATAAAGAGCTATAGAAATTAAAGATATCCTTTGAGATGCATTTCGGATGGGAACATTCTTGGCCGTTTATGATTAAAGTATCAATTGAATTATATTCTTGTCATCTGAAAAAAACAGGTTACAGAAAGAGTGCAAGTTTTTTTCTCCTTCTTCCAACCATTTTGCTTTGGATCTTATATAGACACCTTTTGCTCTCAATATATAAAGGGAGTGAAATTTGCTTGTAATTTCTCAATTTTGAGATCTTCGGTTGTTCGGTTCGTATCATGGTTTAGGGTCACGGTTTTCGTACGGTTCGTGTTGTTATTTTTTCTTTTAATCTTTAACACTCCAGAAATGTACTTCAGCATATGATATATAGCTTTATTGTCTACAATTTAGGATACAGTATTACAAATGCAGCCTGTGGCTTTGTCAAAATAGCCATTTTGGAAATGTAAACAACAAATAGCTCTCATTGCAGCAATCAGTTATTCTTTACTGGAAATTGAAACATATTAAGTATGCTTGGTTTAGTCAAAAAAAGAAAAAAGCAGTTAAAATTGGGATAATTGATGATAAATTACTGTAAGCCTACTTTAGATATACAAAAGAAAACCACAATACCTGCTTTTCAATGTCCATACTTTCTGTGGTGAGATCATCGTAGATTTTCTGAACACAGGCTTCTTCCAGGTAAGGCAGAGACTTGAACCTTGGATCCAGTGCTGTGGCTCTGTGCAGATAATCTTGAACACTTGGGCCATTGTATCTGCTTTTAAGGTCTTTAGTGATAGCTGCCTTAGCTTCTTTGATGGTGGTACTGTCCGCTGCGCTTTATGTCATGGATTTCAGTATCATCTTCTGCAGTGGGATGATCATTGAAACTGAGGGGGATGTTTCTGTGCTCATGAGGGTGGTTACGTTCTTCAGAGGTTTGAGAATATTAATGAGGTCCTCTGCCAGTTTTGTTTCACTGTCAGTTAACAGGGCAATGTCCTTGACTTTCTTTTTCATATCCTTGTCCATCAGAGTAGAATAGATGGCAGCATGTTGCTCCCAATAACGTTCCAACATGTAATATGTTGAGTTCCAACGAGTTGTTACATCGTGTATTAGTTTGTGAACAGGCACTTTCAGCATATCCTGTTTGGTTTTCAGGACATGGGCAGCTCTTGTGCTTCGGTAAAAGAAGTTAACCACCTTCCTAACCTTCCCAAGGAGTCGGGATACCTGGTTTAGTGAAATCACACTCTTGGCTGCAAGAAGCACCCAATCTGTGGCCCAAGTCCCGCTGCTAAATCGAATATACTATATTTTTAGCATTATCTGTAGTAACAGTAATTATGTTGTTGGCTTTCTCCAGTTTCTAATCTGCCACCGCGTCTGTCAGCATTTCAGAGAGATGCTCGCTGGTATGACTTTCTTAATTGGGGCGTGTTTGCAAAACATTGCTTCTCATTTCCTACTCCGAAGTAATGTAGTGAGGAAATTTTGAGTGGCCCTGGAGGTCTATCCATCTGTAGTAAGAGCAACCTGGGCTGTGTCAGATAATTCTTTGAACATTTCTTCTTGTGTCTCGTCATACAGTTTTGGAATTACAGTGGTGCCGAAGTGTCGGTGGGAGGGAATATTATACCGCGGCTCAAGTACTTTCATCAGGTGATAAAATCCTTCATCCTCAATCACGCTGTACGGCTACATATCTTTCGCTATAAACATCTCCAATGCTTTAGTTATGGCTATTTCCCTGTCCGACTTATCGCAGAGAGGCTGCTTAAAAGCTGCAGAGAGTGATAGCTGTTTTCTAACTGGCTCTCTACTCCTTACGCTGTCTACAGACACAGTGGGGTGATGTCTTCTCAGATGAACGAACATATTCGAAGTGTTTCCGTTAGCATATTGGATGCGTGTTGCACAATACTTGCAGACAGTCGCATTTTTATCGATAGTTTTATTTCCGCTGTCATCATAGTTAACTGGAAATCCAAAATGTTCCCACACACCAGATTTATATGACGCTGGCGCATCTTCCAATTCTGGGCGTGGGCAGCCTTCTTTTTCCCTCCCACTTGCCATGTCACCTGCAGCACTCACTCCACACTTCTTCTTTTTGTTTAACGGCGGTTGGCATCCAACGATAGGTGCATTACCGCCCTCTTCTGCTCTGGAGTGTGGACCAGACAACAGGGAAAGGGAAACATGGAAAGACACTGAGGTCACATAAACATTAGGCATGCCTCGAACCGTACGACGCAGGCATGCTCCGAACAGAGACAAGCGAACCGAACGGTTCGGGTTTTTTTCATGAACCGTGCCACCCCTAGTCATTAGTATTAATAGGATTAGTACGAAAATATACTCAAAAAGCTTAAATGAACTAAAATGCATACAATATCTAGCATGCTACTCCTAAGTACCTTTATATTTTGTATGGGGGGGGGGGCGCATAGAAGTTAGACTTTCTTTAGATGAAATGGTCTGTTTCAATAGGCTAGGCACAAGAGCATACATAGAGATGAATGTACTGTACATTGTGGGTTCTGAAGCATTATGGGATTTTGAGTTGTTTTGGATGTGGAGTGTAAATTCTATATTAAAGTGTTCCTCTACTGTGGATTAACTCCAAAATTGTGAATTAGCTCCTTTCACGGTTGAGGATCCAGCGGTCCTCAGCAGGCTCGAAAGAGTGATATCTGTTCCAGGAGACAAGGAGAAAAGACACAAAAACAACCAGATCTGTTTGTTATGAGATGCACCTGCAGGACGGGCTCACCAAATGTGCACTGACTAAACAGGGCTCATCTCTTTTATTGAACACAAAGAAAAAAAAATAATCACATGACATGGTTACCCAGTACATAAACATTCATTGTGTCCCAAGAATCACATACTTCCCCCACTCTGCTTCTCACCCAAATGATTTACAGACACCCCGCTTTTGTAGGGGTCTTGCCCTAAGCTATCTTTCTTCCTGTTCGAACACAACTGCTACAATTTCCTCCCTTTATCAGTTCCTCCTCTAAACAAAGCTTGGTATTTATGACAGACACATAGACAGAATTAGGAGGGACACAGAGACAGATACAAAGAAAGGAATGCAGATCGAAATATAAAGACAGACAGGAGGAATGAGACAGACTGAGACAGGCAAGGAGAAAGACAGAGACAATGTCAGAAAAATAAAGACAGATGGACTAACACATGGACTTGTTTGTAGTACGTCTCTATAGTACAGTGTAGTAACTGTGTGTAAGTGGGTTTTTTTAGGCCTTCAATGTATAGACTGAGGGATGAACTTGACCTCTGATCACAGGTGCTGCGTTGCCCCGGCAATAAGGCTGAGTGAAAGCTGCAGCAGTGTTACGTCTCCTATTCCAGCTTTTTACCGAAAAAGTGCTCCGAACAAATCATTCCCGTTCGAAAACTGTACAAGGTTTTGCAAAAATTGATAAAAAAGTGAGCAAGAGATATCTTTCTTCTTCGATAATCTAATAGCACAACTCTCTACCTTATTCACAGTCCGAGAACGAACGAGAGAGAGAAAACTAACAGTGCGTACACACCAAAAGCGTATTAAGCAAGCAGAGAGCAGGGGTGATAGTTAAAAAAAATCCTCAGCCTGAACTTTTTTTTTTCCCCTGTGAGGCCCCTAACGCAAAATATATACCCTGATCAGAGTAAGTTTAAGCGAGATTCAGGAGTGTGTTCCCCTGGGAGAACATTTTGATAAATAACCCATTGCATTAAATATTCTGATGACTCTTGTGGATATAAATGGACATTATTCAGACATGAGATGAACAAACCCAATACAAGCCTATATTAAAGAAGCATATATGTGTAGAGCAGCAGAGCTCTTGGGACCCTGGGCCTGGTAGGCCTGTTCAGGAATACATCCCTGCTTTTAACTAGTCACTTACCTGCACAGGTATTGCTTGTATAGAATACTGAGGCTACAGATACTACAGCCATTCCAAGACAGGTCAGTAGGTGGTAATTATAACACTCAAAAGTAACTAGGTATTAATTACTAGCCTAACCATTGACTAAAGGGCATGAACAAGGAGGCATTCATTTTTATGAAAAATATGCACCATTTATTTTAAATTATAACGTATTTGTAATTTAGAGAAAGTTTATTTAAAAAACGTGAGGTTTGCATATTTTAAAATCTTCTGCATTATATTGTTTTCACGTTCTGATACAGATGTCCCAAATTGCAATCAGCACCTGATTATTCACGCTGTAGCAGCTGCTGGAAATCCTATCCTGATACCCGCTTCTAATTCAATCAGCTGCAACATGGTGGCATATTGTTCTCCAAGAGATGATTTAAAAAAAGAACCGTGTAAGCGGTAATATTCGGTTTTTCACCAGAGACCAGACGCCACTGAATTACTAAAGCTGTCAGAGGACATTTTAACGTATTTCCACAAATACATAAAAAGGCTATAAGGCCAAGGATCAATAAGGACTTACCCAGCTTTGCAGTCGCGTTGAGGATTATGCAATTCTCCTTTGCAATTCCTCACAGGTGATACGAATCACGCTGTTTCTGCTCGTCTGACCTCCGCTTTTAGCACAAGCACTATTTTCTGTTTCGCAGAGATTGGCCCAACTCCCCTTTAATCAACATAATCTCAGGCCTCCAGTCTTTTGAAAGCCGTAAACTTTTTTATGCGTGAAAGGTCGGCTTTAGGAAAAGCGATAAATGTCCCTGGCGGATTTGTTGCCTTGATGCCGGTGAATCAAACTAACGTCTTTCACATATCTAAAAGGCGCTTTAAATAACTTCTATTTAATGGTCAAATGCGATTTTAAGTTTCTCTCTAAAGTTCTCCCAGATTTCAAATGCTAAAGTTGTTTTATATCGGAGATTTTGCCTGCTAACCGTGCTGGAAGTGTTCGTTGCGTCTCTACAGCCGCCGTAAATTTTGTTTGCTTTCTGCGACCCAATCCTCGCGTATGCGCACAAAGATGTCAACAAAGATCCTAACATTAGCACGTGGAGTGACTGCTACATCAATCTGATTAATTGAAAACCCAAGACCAGCCCCTGCCATATAATCTATGCCTATAACCGATAGGCTTAAGTAGGCCTACAGTGGTGTGGTTTAGAGTGAAAGCGCCTCTCAGATCTTGGGAATTTTCATATCACGCAAACCTGATATTTTTTTCTCAAACACTTCAGTACGCCGGAAATCCGGCATAGTGCTGGAGTGCTATCAGGCCTGAGAGAGTCAGGTTAACATGTTATGTCAATGGAGGAGCGCGATGAAGCGCGTCAGGGGGTCCCGCTTCAAGTCAGAAGCAGATATGCGTTGCGAAAACGATTTTCTGCCTGATCTGCGGACCTAGCTTGGAAGAAGATAAGTGAGGAGACTGGACAACCTGGTACGTTCATTTCTAAAACTGCAGGTAGAAAGTGTTGAATTAAATAATTATCATAAGTAATTCAATGCATGTTCAAGCAGAGACAAAATGGAGCCAATTTCCAGTTTAACATTTATTTTGAACAGATTAACAGATATGCGGGTTTTACAGAGAAAACAAAGATAATTCTCTGGGGCAGATTAAAGAATCTGACCATTGAATGATTTTCATGTCAAAACTTTTATAGACTCCAGTATTCTGCCAGGGTTGTAGGCGTTCCTTCTCCTCGAAATCTTACTCCAATCCGATCATTTCCAAACAGTGTATGAGCCATGATTTGCTGTCAGAGAATCCTGGAGTCAGAAGATGGGTCGTCTCTGTTCTGGGTCAAAGGTTCATTATAAAGAATTATGGTTTTATGGCTATCTGCTTCCAAACCTTCCTCCCAGTTTTTATCTAAGCATCCTTGCTTTTACAGCCTTGCAATAAAACTCTTTTTCTCAGAGGTCCTCAAAGGTCACACATTCTCCCATGTTTCCCAGGCCAGGATTTAAAGAAAAACAGACCTTGGACCAAAGATATTTAAAACATATTTAGCCCCGTCAAAAATCACTACAACAAAAGAAAGCCAACAACGTGGTTGAAAAGGAAAAAGAAAACAAATGAAACAATGTAGTCATAACTAACCCTACCCCAGATGGACTTTTGTGAAAACTGCAGCTAATTCCAGAAGGAAAGCCAACAAAGTGGTGGAAAAAGAAAAAGAAAACAAACGAAACAATGTAGTCATTCCATATGTGTCTGGGATTTCTGAAAAACTCAGGAGGATTTTTAACAAACACAGTATCCCTCTGTATTTCAAACCCAGCAAAACGCTCAGACAGAGACTAGTAAATCCCAAGGATAGAACACCACTCGCACACAAAAGCAACCTGGTGTATGCAATTCAATGCAATGAAGAATGTACAAATGCATGGCCCAACACAGGAGAGCTAACTCCTCAGACATTGACCCTGCCGTTCATTTACATCTCAAGGATAAAGCCCACTCCTTGAGGACAGCAATGTCCAGATATTAGACAGAGAGGACAGATGGTTTGAAAGAGGAGTAAAAGAAGCCATCTATGTAAAAGTAGAGAAACCATCGCTCAACAGAGGAGGCCTGAGACATCACCTATCTCCAATTTACAATGCTGCCCTTTCATCCCTCCCCATGAGACTCAACAACTTAGCCTCTAATAAGAAAAACAACTGTGACTCCAACGACTGTCGTTATAACACAATAGGGCACTAATGAAGCCGAAACCTAACCTCCACCAATAGGCGACACGCCAACGACCGTCGTTAAGACATGGAGCACAATGGATCCAACGACATAATCAGTCTTGTAAAATCCGTCCAAGAGGTTAAATAGCTGAGTCTCCACACCAATTAGTTGGACCAGTTCCAGCCTGGTCAGCGGCGAGCATGAACTGATGAAGCCTCTTGGATAAGAGGTGAAACGTCTTTCAAGACAAATTACCAAGTCCAGTTGCGTTCGATTGAAATTTCCTTGAGACATGTTTTACAATAAACGTTTTACCTTTATGTAGATACAGTAGCTTACTACACATCATTCACTTGTTACCTTTCATCTAATCAGGTCAATGATTGCAAGAAATTCCATTGATGATCCCAAAAATACCTTAGAGAAATGACATTTGTTCTTTACAGGAAAAAAAAAATCATAATTACTATTTAGTTTATATACTTTTTTTCCTTCTTATCTTTGGCCACCTACAGCTCCGCTCAATTTAGGCTATTATTATTTTTATTCATATTTGTTTTGCGGCTGCCTATTGACGACACAGACGCTCTGCTATGGGCCATTTTTTATCCCATTTGGGGCCGCCTATTGTTGCAGCCACTCCACTCTGCTTTATTTATTAATTTGGACTTTTTTTTTCTTTGTGATGAAGCCAAAAGTGGTGATGAGCAGTGGGTGAGTGTCCATATGTGACGAGTTGGGAATGAGAATGTGTTGTTTAAATATAGTAAAACAGTAGGTTACATGTTGGTGTGTGTTGTGATTTTCTATAGTGGAATAAAGACAGTTGAGATTTTAGCTGTGCATAGGCTATTTATTGGAAGTGGAGCAAGAAAAAAAATCAACATCAAATCACCAGTCTCATTTCTGCAAACTCTTAGGCAGTATTGCTGTAAACTACATTATCTTCCACTGTGCCCGCCTTGGTTCTTGATAACCAGACTTAAAACATTCGACAATCCTGTAATAAGTCTGTTGCAGAACTCCACTGTCAGTTTTGTCTCCCAAAACGCATTTTTGGCCTGAATAAGCTCCTCATTTGTGCCTGGTTTAGCCTCTTTGCCAATGTAGTCTTTCATGGAGTGCCAAACGAGCTCAATTGGATTCAAGTCCGGTGACTCTGCGAGAGTTTTTGCCCAGTTGATGCCCTCAGATGCAATGCAAGCTGCAGCAGCGGTGTGCTTAGGATCATATTCTTGGAAAAAGCGATGGTCCAACCCAAAATACTTCCTTATGTATGGTGCAGCAAATTCTTTAATGATTCAGTCCTCAAAGTATTTTTTGTCCATTATTCCATCGAAGATGACCATGGGACCTGCTCTGTAACGGGAGATCATTCCCCACACGTGCAGCTTCAATGAGTGCTTAGGATGCGGTCTGGCAATAAAGTGATCCGTTCTGTGGAAACTTTGCCTTGCATAATGCTCTAGTATACAGTAGTTTCATCCATGAAGAGTACATTATGCCACTTCTCACCACACGCTTTCCTTTGTGAAGCTTGCTGCAGCCTTGCACATTTGTTCCGCTCCTTCAGTATTGGGTAGAAACGACCTTTGCCAAATTTCTAGCCCATCTGTCTGCGAGCACGTTGTATACTCGTCATACTCAGCTGCACACCTAAATCTGATCTGATTTTCTGCTGTACAGCCTGGGCATTAATTTCGTTGTTTTCCTTCGTCATGTCATAGATGGCAGCAAGGACATTACTGTGTTAAAAAGGGAAAGAAATGTAGAAAAATTGAAAGACACCATTTGGCTGCAGCTTCATTCTTTTAAACATCCATTTTGATATAGCTATACAGCATGGCTACTTACTTATTCAGTTTTCTGGGCCATAAGCTTCGGGTGGGGTGGGGTGGGGTGGGGCGGGATGCGGTTCACCTGTATAATAATAACCAAGGCCTACAGGCTACCTGACTATTTTTCTGCATGTTGCTTTGGTGATTATCTGAATCATGGATGCAAGTGGCTTCTACACTTCCACTCGGACCCAAAGACCAAAACGTCGGACTTCAAAAGTACATTACTATAGTATGCAGGTTTCTCTAAGTGTTAAGAATCTTATGTTTATTAAATATATTAAAAATTCGATTTGAAACCCCATTGTTATTTCAATTTTATTGCTTCTAGACAACACAGCTCATGCAGACGTCCAGACCTTCCGCGAATAGTACACCAGAGGCACGGAGCAAAGTTCGCCTCGTAAAAGAAAAAGCTCTTGCCGCTTTTTCTTTTACGAAACATAATATCTTTAACTAGACATAACATCACTAAAAACATTGGCTGTTTTGAGTCTTTTTCTGTCTCCTTTTCACCTTTTCTTGTTTCTTAATAGAGACTCTTGTTTATGATTTCATAGGCTACCACCCTCTCCGGAAAGACAGGTAGCCTTTCGGATGGTGTCGGTGGTGAGGGATATTAGAAAAAAAGTGGAAGATATTGAAAAAAAACAATATCTGAAGCTGAAGGAATGGTTGGATGGTATTGAACAAGCCATGGAGGGGTTTGAAAATCGTTTATGGCGGCTCGAAAACCCTCCAGCGCCTGTTGCTGCAACGTAAGGTGTCAGATGTCACCTCATCTTTGAGACAGACGAGGACCCTCAGCCCACCCCTCCCAGCACCAACTACTGTGTCCACACCAGATCCAGACCCTCAGCCCATCCCCCCAGTCCGAGCAAGTCCAACAGAACTTAAAAAGGAGCATACACACCCACACAATCCATCATTTCCCAGATCTGAATGCGGACCAGTGGCAGCATAACCACAGCAGAATTAATGAGAGGTTGAGGAGCCCGCGAAAAGCGGACCCAGAGCAACAGCGTCTTGGCTTTGTTTAAGGACGTTTTCACATGTGTGGCCGTACCAGAAAACGGCCAGAGAAAATGCTAATTTTTTCTGTTCACATGTCACGGATCTCTGCCCGTATTTGAATCCAGTGTTTTACTACAAATAAACAGCAGGTGGCGGTATACAAATAAGTCTTAGTTCTCCAACAAACAAGGGAGTGAGAAGTACCGACGTCATAAAACGAGCGACAGCCTAGAATGTAAACAAACTGGTCTACTGGTCAGCTGCTACCTGAAGCCATCTACAGGGTGAGTGTTGTAGTAAACCCGCCGTTTTGTAATCTGCTGTGTTGCTGTGGGATGCTTGAATCGCGTTGTTTTGGTATTTGTATGGTCGCGAGGTGATTCTGTAATTTCGGCCGGCGGTGTCGTCATTTCCGCGTGGAGCGCGTCTATTGTCTTGAGTGCGGCCAGAGTACGGGTTGTGTTCACATGATACGTGGCCGCCCGTACCTGGACTCGGATACTACCTCCAAGGCAGGTCTCTCTGGCCGTATCCTGGCACGGTACAGTCTGTGTTCACATGGTACGAAATAAGTGGATTTTGACCAAATACCGTACCCGAGTACGGACTCCCGTACCATGTGAAAGCGCCCTAAGTGGCAACAAAAATTGACAGTCTTGTGTTGTGTTTTGTTTTATTATTTTTCTTGTAGGCTAGGCTATATACACTTTCACCTTAAATAAAAATGTAAAACAAAAAAATATATTTACTGTTTATTCCATTACAAAAAAATATTAGACGTAATTTAGAAGATGAAGAAAAGATAATTATTACAGATTTACAGTTTACAGGCAGAGTTAAAACACTTATTGAAAAAAGTGGGTCAGTTAAGCTATGTTTCACTGACACGTTGTAAACACGGTGAGAGCCACTACATCTGACAGTTTAATGGTGATAAATTCATACTGCGTCCTACTTGGGCTGCTGTTTCCCCACTTTCCCCATCATGTCAACAGACGGGCAGTAGTAAACTATGTAAAGATGTGTAGATAGGCTATCTAAAACTTAGTTTTTACTAGTACTGTTTTGATAAATGTAATTTGGGATATTGTATCTAAAATTAAATTTTCAGTAGTCATATTATTAGTAGTTGATATCTGTAATGACATTTTTACCAGTAAAAAGTATATTTGATATCTTAAATGAGGCCTATGACTGGTAAATGAGAATTATGAACGAGGCTGAAGATGGTTTCGACTTCTAGCTGAAGGGCAATTACAACATTTTCTCTACTCTGGGTGTCTTTAATCTGCTCTGGTACAAAGTACTACAGTACTTAGACATTTCAGACCTGGACTAGATTATTCTTCACTACCAGAAGAACAATTAAAATCAACTCTGGGATTCGTGAAACCTTTCTGTGATTTGTGACGCTTCAGTAAAGGCAGATTTCAGTACTTTTTCTACATCTGGATCACACTATTTTTACTGTAGTTAAAAAAATGCATAACCAAGACATTTCAAACTCAGATTATATTATTCTACACTACTAGGAGAGTAATTAAAACCAACGCTGGGATTTGCTAAACATTTCTGTGATTTGTGAGACTTCAGTAAAGTCAGATTTCAGCACTTTTTCTGCTTCTGGACCATGCTATTTTAGCTGTAGCTAGAAAAATAAAACACTCATCCATTTCAGACCTGGGTTATATTATTATAAACTATCAGAAGAATCATTTAAATCAACTCTGGGATTTGTGAAACCTTTCTGGGATTTGTGAAACTTCAATAAAGACAGATTTCAGCACTTTTTCTACATCTGGACCACACTATTTTAGCTGTAGTTAAAAAAAAAATACAATACTCATACATTTCAAATTCAGATAATATCATCTACACTACTAGGAGAATAATTAAAACCAACTCTGGGATTTTTTAAACTTTTCTGTGATTTTTTTGTTTTAGATGTCTCGAAATATAATTTTGACTACTACAGATTTCATTAAATATATCAGATTTAAAGATTCAGTCACGTGAATAAATGTCTAAATGTTCAATTTACCAGCAGACTACTGTATCTACACTCCAGGAAGGAAAACTGTAAAACCCACTGTTTACAGTTACATTTTTGTAATCCCCAAAAAGATAAAAGCGTTTGAAGCAGGCCCTTCTAAAGAAATTCCTGCTCATTTTCTAATCAATTCACAGTCAAGGCATTAGTGGGATGCTTGGAGATGCTGTAGCAGGTGTGAATGTTCAGGAGTGTTCTAATTGGTCTGGGGCAACATACCTTTCAGGATGATAATTAGAGAGATCAATAGATTAGCCAGGCAGTAGCTAATGTGTGACTAGTGAGTGTGTGTGAATGCCCTTTATATTGGAGTCAATTTCCCTACCACCACAACTTTTTCCTGCAGGTTACAACCTGATAAGCATATGTGCTGTAAACATTAATAAACAATGGGTGACCAATGGCCCATTAGTTCAAAACAAAAGGTTGATCAATGATAATGCTAATTCCCTGGTCGAAGTCATGCACTGAATACCTGCAATTGCAAACATCTTCCAAAAGGCTTCGTTTTTCCTCTGTATTGGTCAATTTACAGTAAATTAATTGTGATAAAAAAATTAACAAGAGTTATTAGCTACACTAATTTATCTCCAGATAAAACAGTGGCCAGCGAATCTTCAGTAACTTGGTCTTTTATAATTTCACTTCTTAAATCACACGTAGGCTATTTGCTCTTGGTTCTACAGTATGAGTTATGTGAAATTCAACACACAGCCTCTGGCGGCGTGTACTGTATTCTGGGAGAGAAAGGCTATCTCCTGGTCATGTTCTGTATTTCAATGAGTGGGAAGAGTTACAGTAAAAATTAATCACGCCCAGGAGATGGTGGGGGTCACTCCAGCCCCTGGAACTCTGCTGGGAGTCTGCCGGAATTGTGCTGGGACTCTGCTGGCAGCTGAATAGCAAGCTGGGATAGGAACTTCAATGTGGCTACTACTGCAAAGTTTTGTGTGCTCAGACAGGGGTATGGACAAATCACTTCTAATTAAGTCTTCTCTTTGGTTTGCCTTAGTCCCAGATTGTAAGGGCTGCTGGGCTCCATGATGCCTCTCACTACCTCCGGTGATGGCAGGCGAGATAAATCATCCACCTCAGATTAAGCTAGCTGTGACCATACCCCTGCGTTCCCCCCTCCGCTGATCCTCCACACTTGGCTATGCCCCTCTGTGCTTCCTGGTCATGCACACTTTGGTAGAATTTTTTAAATGTTGCATATGGAGCCAAAAAGTCTCATAATAAATAAACTAATGAAGGGTTTTTCACAAATGCATATGCTCATTCAGAAATGCACACGGTCTGTTTCACAAATGCACACTCTACTCGTGTGGCATTATTTTGCACTTTGCCACACAGCCATTTTTTTAGGGATCCTGCAGGAACCCAAAGTGTTGTTTAACCTGGGGACATTTCCCTGGCATCATTTTGTCCCCAGCACTTAAAAACCTGATGTTGAATTTTTTTAACCTAAAAAAATAGTTATGTGGCAAAGTCCAATATAATGCCACACAAGGATTCAAACCCACAGTATCTGAATGGAAGCCCTGCTTCTTGACCACCATGCTACAGCAACAAATTGAATGACCATGGCAGCCAAGGTCTATTATCAAGCTGATACAACACCCGACGTAGTCAGAAAGTTTGATAAAACAAGGGAATAGATTGCGAACCGGTAAGCACGGTTTAATAACCGAAGAAATGGATTAGTAATCCATGCGCACGGTTTAGTAAACCAAGGAAATGGATTAGTAATTAATACTGAGCTCCGTACATTCGGCCGCAATGAGGAGTGTAGTGCGCATGTGTCAGCGTCCTGATGCCTCTTGCCAACTCCGGCTCTTCAACACGGTTTTAACTGGCTTCTATTTCTTTTTAAGTGTTTTTTAATATTTCCTTTGACTAGTTTTAACAGTTTTTAACTTTTAGCAACTTATCTTTTATCGGACGCATTTTTAATCAGAGCACGGACCGCTGTTACTTTTATCATGCCTGCACTCACCTGTAGCTCCGAGTGTGATGGTTGTGTAAGGTTAACCAAGAAAATCAATAAACTGGAGCAGAGGCTCTCCAATTTACACCTGATCCAGGAGCGGGACGTGGACATCATCTTCGGCCGAACTTTTGCTGCTGCCACCAGCGCCCAGCTGGCCGACACAATCCCCTGCCAGCCCAGTGAAGCTGCGGAGGGGAATTCCATCGCTGGGTCTCCAGGCGGACTCGGACAGACGAACGCCGGCGGAGGTCCAACATCTAGGGCAGAGGAGGAGCGCTGGTTCCAGCAGGGGGCAAAGCCAAAAGCCCCCCTCAGCTCCACTCCGGTGCCCCAGGGTGCGTGGTCAACGGTCAGGCCTTGTCGCGGTGGGGGCGCCCGGAGCGGCTGCCACCGTTCTCCTCCACCCGGCCTTCCGCTGTCGAACCGCTTCGGTGCCCTGGGGGACGACTTTCCTCCTCTGAGCGTCCCTCCGACCGCGCCGAAAACCAGCAGCTCCGCAGGACCGGCGCCCATCCCCTCCCAGCAGCCAGAGCAGCAGTCGGACTCCGGTAGCCACCCACGTCGCGCCATACCCAGGACTACAGCTGGGACCCGCCGAGGAGTGCTTCACTACACCCCAAATCCACGGAACAACAACATCCAGCAGGTCCTGGATAATGAGAGGTCTTCTGTGGCTCAGTGGTAGAGTAGTTGGCTTGCAATCGGAGGGTTGTAGGTTAGATTCCAGCTTCCTTCCGTCACATGTCGATGTTGGGCAAGGCACTTAACCCCCAAATTCTACATCGTCCTACCAAGCCATGTTGGCTATCGGTGTATGAATGTGAGTGTGAATGGGTGAATGTGGCTTCAATGTAAAGCGCTTTGAGTGGTCAGCATGACTAGAAAAGCGCTATATAAGTTCAGTCCATTTACATTCTGCCCAGCAGCCTGCACGCCATCCACCCAGCACTCTTATCATAGGACTCTATTATCCGGCACATTAGGATGAGAGGAGCTGTCACCCTGTGTTTCCCTGGAGCTACAGTAAAGGAAATTTCTGTACAGATTCTGGACTCCATCCAACTGTGAGTAAAGTTATAATTCATGCTGGCACCAATGACATCCGTAAACAGCAGTCTGAGCTTTTAAAGCAGGATTTTATTCATCTTTTTAATCTTTTTGAAGACAAACCCCTATCTGTTTTTATTTCTGGCCCCACTCAAACCATCAGTAGAGGAATAAATCGCTTCAGCAGGTTACTTTCTCTTAACACTTGGCTTTCCTCTGCTACTGTGATGCACAATATTGGTTTTATAGACAATTTTAACATTTTCTGGGGCAATTGTTTGGAGCAGATGGACTCCATCTTAACAGACAAGGTAACCGCATGCTGGCATTAAGCCTGGCATACCCTCGTCCACCCCTGTCGCCTGCATCGGGTCCAGCTGCTCCTGCCCTCTCTGCCCCATCTATCACATCCTGATGTGCAGCTGGTCACTGTTCCTATGAACTCAATCCTAACATTAATTCACATATCGGACTTGGACCTTACCCTACTTCATTCATACCTGTTATTGTCAGCAGAGAGCGAAGAAATAACCATAAACTGAAAAAAATGCAACCCAAATAATCTTTAACAGTTACTAAAAATCCCACCTACAGTAAATCATACAGTCACTCCATCACCAACCACTATTAATAAGGCTCTTTCAAATATTTGCTCTCTGCTGAATAAAACTTTTATAATAAATGATTTAATTTTAAACAAAAATCTTCAGTGTTTATTTTTAACGGAGACATGGCTGAGTGCAGATGCCCCTGCTGTTCTTACAGAGGCCTCTTCACCTAATTTTAACTTTTCTTATTCAACGAGGAGTAGCCAGAGGGGAGGCGGAACTTCTTTTATAAGTTCATCAACTCTTTCCGCCAAACCTGTTTTATTTGATAATTTTACCACTTTTGAATACACTGCCTCTGTTTTTAGCACTCCTCAGATTTTATGTGTCACAGTTTATAGGCCACCGAAAAGGAATGCACTTTCTATTCCAGAATTTTCAGAGTTTTTATCAATTTTACACAAGTCTTATGAAAGGATCATTTTAGCTGGTGATTTTAATCTACATATAGTTAACCTTTTAGATCCTTTATCAACAGATTTTTTAAATATTTTAAATTATATGGATTTTAGCCAACATGTCATGCAGCCAACTCACAACAGAGGACACACCCTGGACCTGGTCATCACGTATGGCCTGTCCACCAGTGTCGCCTCTGTTGTTGACTTGGCTGTCTCTGACCACTACTGTGTGTTCTTTAAAATCACCAGTTTTATCCAATTTGAGACCTCTGTGAGAACCGTCAGAAAGCGTCATCTAACCCCTGAAGTGGCTGCAGGTTTTCTTGAAGTTTAAAAAAAAGTCCTCCTATACCTTTACCTGCCCCCTGTGATTTTATTGTAAATGATTTTAAAAGTAGGCTTCAATCTGCTCTAGACCTGCTGGCTCCACTTAAAATTGTAAAGATACATTCAAAAAGCACAGTACCATGGAGAAATGAGGGTATTAAAAAATTAAAGAGGAACTGCAGGGCAGCAGAAAGAAAATGGAGGAAAAATAAGATTACAATAAATCATCAGCTATACATAGAACATCTCAAATTATACAATAACGCTTTAAGAAATTCCAGAAATGCATACTTTTCCAGAATCATCTCAGAACATAAAAATAACCCCAAAATTCTGTTTTCCACCATTGACAACATTCTCAATCGTAATTCAAATATTTTTCAGAAAACCCCCACAAACACTCTCTGTGAGGAGTTTGCAGACCACTTCGGAGGGAGGGTAGACAGCATCAGATGTAATATTTTATCCTTTCAAACAAACATGGTTTTAGACAAATCTGAGTGTCTGCCTTCACCAGAAGAAACACTGGACAGTTTTGTCCTGGTAGAAGCTGGGACCCTTGATAAAGTTTTCTCCTCAGTGAGACCTACCACAAGCGCTTTGGACCCAATTCCCACCCAGTTTTTTAAACAATTTTATGTTTCTTTTAAAGATGAGATTTTTATCTTTCTGAATTGCTCCCTTCAGACGGGGGTTTTTCCTGCCGCCTTTAAAGCGGCAGTAGTGAGGCCCCTGCTGAAGAAGAGCAATTTAGATTTTAATGATTTAAACAACTACCGACCGGTATCTAACTTACCATTTCAGAATCAGAATCAGCTTTAATGGCCAAGTATGACAAACATACAAGGAATTTGCAGTTTACAGTACGAAAAAACACACCTAAACATTTAAGCACATATTCAGGCATTAACATTGACACATCAGGAGGGACGGGCGGGTGTGAGCTCCAGTCCACAGGATAACGCGCTGCCACCGAGGCGTGCTGTTATCCTGCTTACTGGTGCAGGAGAGAGCTATGATGCTAAAAAAGTGACAGTGTTGGTTCTCCTGGATCTAAGTGCTGCCTTTGATACAGTAGACCACACTATTCTTTTAACCCGTTTAAAACAGATCGGCCTCTCTGGTGCTGTTCATAAATGGTTCACATCCTACCTCACAGAAAGGACTTTTATGGTAAGTTTAGATACCTGTTTCTCTAAAGTCCATAAGATCACATGTGGTGTGGCCCAGGGTTCAGTTCTAGGCCCAGTGCTTTTTAGCCTTTATGTGCTCATTCTTGGCAGTGTAATCAGAAGACATGGAGTTAACTTTCACAGTTATGCTGATGATACACAGTTGTACATCTCCATGTCTCCTGATTCATTTTTTAACTGCATTTTAGACATTAAATCCTGGATGGTAGAAAACTTTCTCCAGCTCAGCCAGGACAAAACTCAGGTTTTAGTTATCGGTCCTGAAGCTCAGAGAGAGAAACTTTTACCAAAACCACAATCATTGTCGTCCAATACTTCTTTACAAGTGAAGAATCTGGGCATGATTTTTGACTCTGAGCTGACTTTTATTCCACACATCAAAACATCACTAAAATGGGTTTTTATCACCTAAAGAACATTGCCAGAGTCCGCCCCATTCTCTCTCGGGCCAATACGGAGATGCTAGTAGAATTGATTATTGTAACGCCCTGCTTTCTAGTCTTCCCAAAAAGACAACCTCAAGCTTAGAGCTTTTACAGAATTCAGCAGCTTGTGTCCTGATGAAGACCAGGAGGCGGGAGCACATTACACTGGTCTTAGAATCGCTGGATTGGCTCCCTGTATGTTTTAGGATCGATTTTAAGGTTCTTTTAATAGTTTTTAAATGTCTTAATGGTCTTTGGCCTTCTTATCTTTCAGAAATGCTTTTTCCATATGAACCCTCGCGGTCTCTGCGCTCCTATGGCAGCCGTCTCCTTATCATTCCCAAAGTCAGGACTCAAACTGGTGAGGCGTCTTTTCATTATTATGGCGGTCACCTCTGGAACAGACTGCCGGAGGACCTCAGGGCCGAAGATGACGTTCATGTTTTTAAAGCAGGCTTAAGACTCACCTTTTTAACCAAGCTTTTAATTAGCTATTATTTATTAATATCTATTTAAATTAGATGTTTTACCCAATCTACTTTTAGTTTAGCTTTTAATTGTTTATTCATTAATCTGCTTAGCATTTTATCTGGGGGGTAGTGCCTGGGGGGTCCCCAGGCACTACCTGGGGACCCCCCAGGTAGTGCCTGGGTGGAGGTGGGGGTATCATCCCTCACTCCTCTGGGCGCCCTGGGTTGGTGCCTTGGCTGCTGCTGCCGATGCAGATGGCTCCCATGATGGCGTTTCCTGGCTCATCTGTACTCAGCCCTCTGTTTTTTATTTATTTATTTTTTAAGCTTTTAAGTGTGTGTGTGTGTGTATGGCTGATGGGTTGGGAGGGGGTTTAAGTTGTGATGATGATTTTATTTTTGGTTTTTGAACGGGGGGTTGGGGGTTTTTGGGGTCATTTTAAATCTGTAAAGCACTTTGAGAAACCATGTTTGAAAAGCGCTTTATAAATAAAGTTTGATTTGATTTGATAGTAAGGGTTAGGAGCCATATGATTGGCTGAAAGCAAAAACAGCTGGGTAGTGATGTATTTGATTGGCAGATCCATTAGCCAATGGTGACATTTTGAGACTGCCCTAACACTGAGGTGTTTGGGGAGTCTCAAAACTCACCATACAGAATTTTCTCACAAATGTAGAGGTTCACAAATGAGACATTCAGCAGTCTTTATGATATGAGTGAGTTTATATTTGAAGTTTCTCTCAAATTATATTTGTGAAACTGCTTGTGTGCATTTGTGAAACAGATCATGTGCATTTGTGAAAGAGATTGAGTGCATGTGTGAAACAGCTCGTATGCATTTGTGAAACAGATAATGTGCATTTGTGAAACGGCTCGTGTGCATTTGTGAAACGGCTCGTGTGCATTTGTGAATTTATTTTACAAGTGTTTCTCGAAATTATGTTTGTGAACCACAGCGTGTACATTTGTGAAACAGACCGTGTGCGTTTTTCTGAATGAGCATATGCATCTGTGAAAAACCCTGCCTTAGTTTATTTATTATGAGAATTTTTCGCCTGGGTGATGCTTTTTCATGGGGTTCAGTTACTCTTTAACACTAAAATCTGAATGCAAAGGGCAATGAAACACAAACCGGCAACTATGTGTTCAATAATCTATCTATCTATCTATCTGTCTGTCTGTCTGTCTGTCTGTCTGTCTGTCTGTCTGTCTGCATTTATTTTTTAACTTTCAGTTTCTTTCTTGTGCCATTTTTTTATCTGATGTGTTTGATATAGAAATGTTGCATGGCCTCTAACTTCTAACAAGTTATTATAACTAATAACTTGACGATATTGAAGTCCTAGTCAGCTTTTTTTTAGAAAGAATCAAAAATATAGAAGAACAGACATTCATGTCAAGTCCACATATATCTAATAAAGTTACAGTCAACATTCCAGAATAATTACACATAATCAAATGATTCATGGATGGGAGAATTTAAAAGGATGTAGGGCTCTGTTTTGACGCTGGTTTTTGTGTCCTATTCACAAAAATATATATAGTTTACTTGCAACAATTAATTGTGGGAGCTTTGTGGTCAGATGGCACCCTATGGTTTCCCAAAAGATGTAAGGCAAGGTAAATGTATTGCTATAACAAATTTCAGTTTTGACCTAAAGGAAAATAGTATTTCTGTCGTTTAGCAGTTTTTGGGAAGTTTGTTCCAGATTAGAGGAGCATAAGAATTGAATTCTGCATCTCCATGTTTGGGTTTGATTCTGCAGATGCAAAAGTAGAGTTGAACCAGAAGACCTGTGTGTTCTGGAAGGTTGATTCAATGACAATAGATATTTAATGTATCTTAGTTCTATACCATTCCGTGATTTATTAACTAACAAAAGTGATTTAGAGTATTTTCTCTGAACTACAGGGAGCCAGTTTTAAGGACTTCATAACTGGAGTAATACTTTTCTAGTTCTAGTTAGGAGCGGCATTCTGGATCAGCTGCACCTGTCTGATTGATTATTTTAGGCAGACCTGTGACGACACTGTTGCAATGATCAATTTGACTAAAAAAGAGGATTTTCGCAAGATCGCGTTGGAACATTAGCTGTATTAACTGAAGCTGTTTTAACTGAACTGTGTGTTTGTCATTCTAAAGGTAAAAAAAGAATTACTTTATTTTTGTTTCTATTCAAATGAAGAAAGTCATGACATGACATAGTTAAAATTTAATTTAGCCGGAGCATGTACATATTAAGTATTAGGGGCCCTCAAATGGAAGCTTGTGATATACCACGTGTGAGTTTTTTTCCTCTCTCCAATAAAAAGGTAACTATTGAAACAAATAAGACCCTGTACTTTAGGTAAGATTTGTACAACTCAGAAAAAGATGGGACAGTATGGAAAACGCAAATAAAAAAAGGAATTTCTAACTTTACTTTGACTTGTATTTCATTGCAGACAATATGAACTCAAAATGTTGCATGCTTCATGTTTTGTCTAGTCAAGTTAACTTCATTTGTAAATATTTATTCTTTCCTGTGCTTCAGGACTTTAACACTTTGGAAAAAAAGGTTGGGGCAAGAGCAATTTCTGGATAGTAATTTGGTAAATAGGTTAAATAATTATATTACTTGAAACAGGTGATGTCAACAGGTGATTTCAATTTTGATTTGGTACAAAGGCTGCATCGAAGAAAAATATGGTCTTTTAGGAGCAAAGATGGTTTTAGGATTGGACAGTTTGCCAACAAATAGTGAGAAAATTATTGAAATGTTTAAAGCCAATGCTCCTCAAAGATAGAAGAGATTTCGATATTTCACCTTTATCAATACATAACATAATTCAAAGAATCTGGAGGAATTTTAGTGTGTAAAATGACAAGGGCACAAGCCTAAGCTGAAAAACTGTGATCTCTGATCCCTCAGGCAGCACTGCATCAAGAATCATTTATTTATAAGCGATATAACCACATGGGCTCAGGACTACTTTGGAAAACTTACTTCACTGGACTGCTGAAGGACGAAGACAGGACGCTGAAAGAAGCGATCTGGCTTCGCTCTGGGACCTGTCATGAGACTTGGAGAAAACTGTCTGTGCGAGTTAGTGCAACTGTATCTGCAAATTCCTTGTATGCGTCATACTTGAATGTGTCATACTTGGCCATTAAAGCTAATTCTGATTCTGATTCTAATTCACTAGGCTCAGAGGCACCTGATATTGACCATCACACAGTGAAAAAGTGTATTATAGTCAGACGGTTCAGTATTTCAGGTATGTTTTAGGGAAAATTGGACGCTATGTGCTCTGGATTAAAGAAGCAAAGAATCATCCAGGCAGTTAACAACAACAAGTCCAAAAGTCAGGGTATGTAATGGTATGGGGTTTGCCTGAAACCCCAACCTGTCTCAAATAAAGAATTTGTGGCCCATTTTGAAGCACAAAATGCAATTAGGAAGACCCTTCTGTACTGGTGCCCACCTTAAGACTGGTTTGCAGAAAGAACTAGAAAATTTCAGGAAATTTAGAGAAGGGACGGCCACGGTGTGCATGCTAATGCTAACTAGCATGCTAATGCTAATGTTAGCTAACATGTTGGCATTACTATAAACCCATTCAGTACCAAAATATAGTCAAAAAGCTAAAATTAGCTAAAATGCTAACAAGAGCTAGCATGCTAATGCTAACTAGCATGCTAATGCTAGCTAACATGTTGGCAATACTATAAACCCATTCAGTACCAAAATATAGTCAAAAAGCTAAAATTAGCTAAAATGCTAACAACAGCTAGCATGCTAATGCTAACTAGCATGCTAATGCTAGCTAACATGTTGGCATTACTATAATCCCATTCAGTACAAAAATATAGTCAAAAAGCTAAAATTAGCTAAAATGCTAGCAACAGCTAGCATGGTAATGCTAACTAGCATGCTAATGCTAGCTAAGATGTTGGCATTAGTATTAATAGGATTAGAATCCCAGGGGCGGCCACGGTGTGGCCACGGTGTGCATGCTGAACAGTTAGCATGCTAATGCTAACTAGTATGCTAATGCTAGCTAAGGGGTTGGCATTACTATTTACTGGATGAGGACCAAAATATAGTCAAAAAGGTAAAATTAGCTAAAATGCTAACAACACCTACTATACTAATGCTAACTAGCATGCTAATGCTAGCTAACATGTTGGCATTACTATAAACCCATTCAGTACCAAAATATAGTCAAAAAGCTAAAATTAGCTAAAATGCTAACAACAGCTAGCATGCTAATGCTAACTAGCATGCTAATGCTAGCTAATATGTTGGCATTACTACAATCTCATTCAGTACAAAAATATAGTCAAAAAGCTAAAATTAGCTAAAATGCAAACAACAGCTAGCATGCTAATGCTAACTAGCATGCTAATGCTAGCTAACATGTTGGCATTACTATAATCCCATTCAGTAAAAAAATATAGTCAAAAAGCCTAAAATTAGCTAAAATGTAACAAGGAGCTAGCATGTAATGCTAACTAGGCATGCTAATGCTTAGCTAACATGTTGGCATTACTATAATCCCATTCATTACAAAAATATAGTCAAATGCTAATAAAATTAGCTAAAAAATTCTAACAACAGCTAGCATGCTAATGCTAAACTAGCATGCTATTGGCTAGCTAACATGTTGTCATTAGTATTAGTAGGATTTAGTGTCGGAAAATATACTGAAAAAGCTGAAATCAACTAAAATACATACCAGGCCTGGCATGCTGCTCACTTCAGATACCTTATATTTTGGTAAGGGTGGGTTTTGTGGGGACTTTCCTTAGGCTGATATAAGGTCAGTTACAAAATGCCTGCAGGAACATACATAGAAATGAATGTTGGTTCTGAAGCATTATGGTATTTGGAGTTAGTTGTTCTGGATGCCACACATGCTGATTCATAGACAGACACACAGAGAGAGATGCAAAGAAAGGAATGCAGATGTAAGGGTAGAGACAGACAGGAGGACTGAGACAGACTGAGTAAGACAGACAGACATGGTCAGAAAGACAAAGACAGATGGACTGACACATGGACCCTTTTGTAGTATCTCTCTCTATAGAACTTCACAGCATCAACTGTGTATGAGTGGGCTTTAACAGGGCTTCAATGTATATACTGAGGGTTGACCTTTGGTGACCTCTTATCACAGGTGCCACACATGCTGATTCATAGACAGACACAGAGATTAGTCTGATCTAATGGTCAGTTTCAATAGGCCTGGCAGGAACATACATATAAATGAATGTGGGTTCTGAAGCATTATGGGATATGGAGTAGTTCTGGATGCCACACATGCTGATTCATAGACAGACACACAGAGAGAGATGCAAAGAAAGGAATGCAGATGAAAGGGTAGGGACAGACAGGGGGACTGAGACAGACTGAGAAAGACAGACAGACATGGTCAGAAAGACAAAGACAGATGGACTGAAACATGGACTTGTTTGTAGTACCTCTCTCTATAGAACTACACAGCATTAACTGTGTGAGTGGGCTTTAATAGGCCTTCAATGTATATACTGAGGATTGATCTTTGGTGACCTCTGATCAAAGGTGCTCCGTTTCCCCAGCAACAAGTGTGAGTGAAAACTACAGCAGGTGCAGACACTTTAGGTGATTAATAGCTTAGATTTCAACTATTTTGTCAAACAGTACTCCGAACAAATCGTTCACATTCGAAAACCGTACAAGGTATCAGAAAAATTCTTGAAGTGTGAGCGAGATTTATCATTTTTCTTCGTTCGTGCCAAAGCAAAAGTCTCTACCTTGTTCACAGTCCGAGAGGGAACGAGTGAAAGACGACTAAGATCATCTGTCTGTTGGAGAAAATCATGAGGAGTCACAATGAAAACATATAGGAGAGAAGTCCTCAAACTGGGTTCCACTTTGAGCGATCTAGAGCTCGCTGAGAGAAAACCGTGAGACATAGGGAAATTTTGAAATGATCCTGAGAATCACAAAGGGCGGCTCTATTTCATGACCGAAAATCATGTCACTAGTGCGAAATATGTGGCCGTGACGTCGAGTTAAATTTTTATGAGGACCTTCCAAAAGTTCATCACTCCACACTCTGCTTAACGAGCTGCTCCACTCTAAAAATCATCATTTGGGGCAAACTTTGGGTCGAACAAAGTCAAATTGTGACAAAACCGTAACAGCTATCGACATGCGGTCTTCAATGCTGAACACAGCACGGACGTGGCTACAATCTGGATTTCGAATGGTGTTGCTAAGTTATTGTATGGCTACACAGTAAATCTTCAAAAATAGTGGATTTTTAATGATTTTGGGCCGTTTTTCCATTCATTTCCAATGGGTGTTTTTGGGGGTGGTTCTTCGCTAATTACGTCGCCATGGTAACTCCAATCGCCAATAAAAGTAATAGCACACCTCACACGATCGAGCCGGTCGTTTTGATGTATATATTGTGGGGGTGCACGCTACGGTACGACCCGCATTAACGGTGAAAGAATAAAGAGTCCGTTTAGAAGTGAATAGTAATAAGGGACTGCCCATGCAATTGCATGGAGGAAGTGCAATACATTGCTTTGCAATGGATTTGCACTGCCTCCATGCATTGCATTGGGCCGTCCCTCAACTAGAAAATTTCAGGAATTTAGGAAGGGTCGGCCACGGTGTGCATGCAGTTATGCTAACTAGCATGATCAATGCATAATGTTGCTAAACATGTTGGCATTACTATAAATAACCCATTCAGTACCAAAATATAGTCAAAAGCTCAATTTAGCTAAAATGCTAACAAGACTAGCATGCTAATGCTAACTATCATGCTAATGCTAATGTTAGCTAACATGTTGGCATTACTATAAACCCATTCAGTACCAAAATATAGTCAAAAAGCTCAAATTAGCTAAAATGCTAACAACAGCTAGCATGCTAATGCTAACTAGCATGCTAATGCTAGCTAACATGTTGGCATTACTATAATCCCATTCAGTACAAAAATATAGTCAAAAAGCTAAAATCAGATAAAATGCTAGCAACAGCTAGCATGGTAATGCTAACTAGCATGCTAATGCTAGCTAAGATGTTGGCATTAGTATTAATAGGATTAGTATGAAAATATACTGAAAAAGCTGAAATCAACTAAAATGCATACAAGTGCAATGTAGTACTGTGTATAACATAGGGATTTTGGTTCCAGCTTTCAAACAAGAAAAAAAAAAAAATTTTGCTCCCCCTGGGATTCGAACCCACTACCTCTTGCATTGTATTCCTGTTCCTTCACAGTCACACTACAACATCAGTTATACAACATTGAGTTTTAGGCCATATGATCTGTTGTCTCGTCTCCCAGTTCAGCTTTCAGCAAAGAAAAATTATTTGCTGCTCGCTCCTGGATTTGAACCCAGTATCTCTGGGATGCAAACCCTCTTTCTTAACCACTACGCCATCACAGACATACATACAACATTGAGTTTTAGGCCATATGATCTGTTGTCTCCTCTCCATGTTCAGAGTGTTAAACAGCTGCGAACGAACCTTTCCCAATCGAAAACTATAGCAGCTATCAGGAAAATTATTGGAGTGTTAGCGATATTTATCCTTTGTGTTCAATTATTTCAAAGCACAACTCTCTATCTTATTCACAGATGAAATGGTACAGGCAGACAGGGGGACTGAGAAAGACAGAGACATGGTCAGAAAGACAAAGACAGATGGACTGACACATAAACTTGTTTGTAGTACTTCTCTCTATAGTACTGCATAGCATAACCTGTGTTTAAGTGGGGTTTAATAGGCCTTCAATGTGTATATACTGTGGAATGAACTTTAGTGAACTCTGATCAAAGGTGCTCCGTTTCCCCAGTGACAAGTGTGAGTGAAAACTGCAGCAGCTGCAAACACTTAAGATGATTAAGAGCTTCAATTTTAAGAAAAAAGTCCAAAAAGTGCGCCGAACAAATCGTTCCCATTCGAAAACCGTACAAGGTATCGGAAAAATTCTTAAAGTGTGAGCGAGATGTATCATTTGTCTTCGTTCATGCCAAAGCAGAAGTCTCTACCTTATTCACAGTCCGAGAGGGAACGAGAGAAAAATGACTAAGAACATCTCTCTGGCTGAGATCATCCTGAGCAGCCACAATGATAAACTATAAGACAAAAGCCCTAAAACTGGGTTCCACTTTGAGCGATCTAGAGCTCGCTGAGAGAAAACCGTGCGACATAGGGAAATTTTGAAATGATCCTGAGAATCACAAAGGGCGGCTCTATTTCATGACCGAAAATCATGTCACTAGTGCGAAATATGTGGCCGTGACGTCGAGTTACATTTTGATGAGGACCTTCCAAAAGTTCATCACTCCACACTCTGCTTAACGAGCTGCTCCACTCTAAAAATCATCATTTGGGAAAACTTTGGGTCGAACAAAGTCAGATTGCGACAAAACCGTAACAGCTATCGACATGCGGTCTTCAATGTGAAAACACAACAAGGACGTGGCTAACAAATCCTTTAAAAAAGACTTTGTTGCTAAGTATATTGTATTTATAGTAGTTGTAATTCAAAATAGTGGATTTTTTCATGATTTTTTTGCCCGTTTTTCCATTCATTTTCCTAGGGGATTTTGGGCATTGTTTGGCGGTGGTTTTTCGCTTATTACGTTCGCCATGGTAACTCCACAATCACTTATAAAAGTAATAGCCTAATAGCTAACATCACGCTATCGAGCCGCCGGTCAGTTTTGATGTATATATTGTGGGGTTGCACGCTACGGTACCGACCCGCATTAACGTTTGGCGGAGAATAATAATTATCTAGAACTATTTCAGGAAATTTAGAGAAGGGGACGGCCACGGTTGTGCATGTAATGCTAACTAGCATGCTAATGCTAAGTTAGAACTAACATGTTGGCTTTACTATTAAAACCCTATTCATTACAAAATATAGTCAAAAAGCTCAAATAGCTAAAATGCTAAACAAGAGCTAGCATGCTAATGCTAACTAGCATGCTAATGCTAGCTAACATGTTGGCAATACTATAAACCCATTCAGTACCAAAATATAGTCAAAAAGCTAAAATTAGCTAAAATGCTAACAACAGCTAGCATGCAAATGCTAACTAGCATGCTAATGCTAGCTAACATGTTGGCATTACTATAATCCCATTCAGTACAAAAATATAGTCAAAAAGCTAAAATTAGCTAAAATGCTAGCAACAGCTAGCATGGTAATGCTAACTAGCATGCTAATGCTAGCTAAGATGTTGGCATTAGTATTAATAGGATTAGTATGAAAATATACTGAAAAAGCTGAAATCAACTAAAATGCATACAAGTGCAATGTAGTACTGTGTATAACATAGGGATTTTGGTTCCAGCTTTCAAACAAGAAAACAAAAATTTTTGCTCCCCCTGGGATTTGAACCCACTACCTCTTGTATTGTATTCCTGTTCCTTCACAGTTACACTACAACATCAGTTATATAGCATTGAGTTTTAGGCCATATGATCTGTTGTCTCGCCTCCCAGTTCAGCTTTCAGCAAAGAAAAATTATTTGCTGCTCGCTCCTGGATTTGAACCCAGTTCCTCTGGGATGCAAACCCTCTTCCTTAACCACTACGCCATCACAGACATGCATATAACATTGACTTTTAGGCCATATGATCTGTTGTCTCCTCTCCATGTTCAGAGTGTTAAACAGCTGCGAACGAACCTTTCCCATTCGAAACCTATAGCAGCTATCAGGAAAATTATTGGAGTGTTAGCGATATTTATCCTTTGTGTTCAATTATTTCAAAGCACAACTCTCTATCTTATTCACAGATGAAAAATGGTTATAGGCAGGAGGACAGGAGGACTGAGACAGACTGAGTAAGACAGACAGACATGGTCAGAAGGACAAAGACAGATGGACTGACACATGGACCCTTTTGTAGTATCTCTCTCTATAGAACTACACAGCATTAACTGTGTGTGAGTGGGCTTTAACAGGCCTTCAATGTATATACTGAGGGTTGACCTTTGGTGACCTCTTATCACAGGTGCCACAAATGTTGATTCATAGACAGACACAGAGATTAGTCTGATCTAATGGTCAGTTTCAATATGCCTGGCAGGAACATGCATAGAAATGAATGTGGGTTCTGAAGCATTATGGGATATGGAGTTGTTCTGGAAGCCACACATGCTGAATCATAGACAGACACACAGAGAAAGATGCAAAGAAAGGAATGCAGATGAAAGGGTGGAGACAGACAGGGGGACTGAGACAGACTGAAAAAGAAAGACAGACAAGGAGGCCATATGATCTGTTTTCTCGTCTCCCAGTTCAGCTTTCAGCAAAGAAAAATAATTTGCTGCTCGCTCCTGGATTTGAACCCAGTACCTCTGGGATGCCAACCCTCTTCCTTAACCATTACACCATCACAGACATACATATATTGAGTTTTAGGCGATATGATCTGTTGTCTCCTCTCCATGTTCAGAGTGTTAAACAGCTGCGAACGAACCTTTCCCATTCGAAACCTATAGCAGCTATCAGGAAAATTATTGGAGTGTTAGCGATAGTTATCCTTTGTGTTCAATTATTTCAAAGCACAACTCTCTATCTTATTCACAGATGAAATGGTACAGGCAGACAGGGGGACTGAGAAAGACACAGACATGGTCAGAAAGACAAAGACAGATGGACTGACACATGGACTTGTTTGTAGTCCTTCTCTCTATAGTACTGCATAGCATAACCTGTGTTTAAGTGGGGTTAAACACAGGTTTAAATGTATATAGACTGTGGAATGAACTTTAGTGAACTCTGATCAAAGGTGCTCCGTTTCCCCAGCAACAAGTGTGAGTGAAAACTGCAGCAGCTGCAGACACTTTACAATGATTAACAGCTTAGATTTAGACTTTTTCATTCAAAAGTGCGCCGAACAAATCGTTCCCATTCGAAAACCGTACAAGGTATCGGAAAAATTCTTGAAGTGTGAGCGAGATATATCATTTCTCTTCGTTCATGCCAAAGCAGAAGTCTCTACCTTATTCACAGTCCGAGAGGGAGCGAGAGAAAAATGACTAAGAACATCTCTCTGGCTGAGATAATCCTGACCAGCCACAATGATAAACTATAGCAGAAAAGCCCTAAAACTGGGTTCCACTTTGAGCGATCTAGAGCTCGCTGAGACAAAACCGTGCGACATAGGAAAATTTTGAAATGATCCTGAGAATCACAAAGGGCGGCTCTATTTCATGACCGAAAATCATGTCACTAGTGCGAAATATGTGGCCGTGACGTCGAGTTAAATTTTTATGAGGACGTTCCAAAAGTTCATCACTCCACACTCTGCTTAACGAGCTGCTCCACTCTAAAAATGTCGATTTGGGGCAAACTTTGGGTCGAACAAAGTCAAATTGTGACAAAACCGTAACAGCTATCGACATGCGGTCTTCAATGCTGAACACAGCACGGACGTGGCTACAATGAGAATTTTTAATGGATTTTTTAGGTTATTGTATGGTGACACAGTAAATGCTCGAAATTAGTGGTTTTTCATGATTTTTGACTCATTTTTCCATTCATTTCCTATGGGGCTTTTTGGGCGTGGTTTTTCGCTAATTACGTCGCCATGGTAACTCCAATCGCCAATAAAAGTAATAGCACACCTCACACGATCGAGCCGGTCGTTTTGCTGTATATATTGTGGGGGTGCACGCTACGGTACGAACCGCATTAACGGTGAAAGAATAAAGAGTCCGTTTAGAAGTGAATAGTAATAAGGGACTGCCCATGCAATTGCATGGAGGCAGTGCAATACATTGCTTTGCAATGGATTTGCACTGCCTCCATGCATTGCATTGGGCCGTCCCTTAATAAGAATAAGAGTCCGTTTAGAAGTGAAGAGTAATAAGGGACTGCCCATGCAATTGCATGGAGGCAGTGCGTTTTACATAATGTCACTGATTTGCACTGCCTCATGCACAATGCTATATCTTGGGCCGTCCCTTAACTAGAAAATTTCAGGAAATTTAGAGAAGGGACGGCCACGGTGTGCATGCTAATGCTAACTAGCATGCTAATGCTAATGTTAGCTAACATGTTGGCATTACTATAAACCCATTCAGTACCAAAATATAGTAAAAAAGCTCAAATTAGCTAAAATGCTAACAAGAGCAAGCATGCTAATGCTAACTAGCATGCTAATGCTAGCTAACATGTTGGCAATACTATAAACCCATTCAGTACCAAAATATAGTCAAAAAGCTCAAATTAGCTAAAATGCTACATCAGCTTAGCATGCTAATGCTAACTAGCATGCTAATGCTAGCTAACATGTTGGCATTACTATAATCCCATTCAGTACAAAAATATTATGAATAAAGCTAAAATTACTAAAATTACTAAAATGCTAGCAACATCTAGCATGGTAATGCTAAGTCAGCATGCTATAATGCTAGCTTAAGATGTTGGCATTTGTATTAATAGGATTATTATAACAAATATACTGGAAAAGCTGAAATCAACTAAAATGCATACAAGTGCAATGTAGTACTGTGTATAACATAGGGATTTTGGTTCCAGCTTTCAAACAAGAAAAAAAAAAAAAATTTGCTCCCCCTGGGATTCGAACCCACTACCTCTTGCATTGTATTCCTGTTCCTTAACAGTTACACTACAACATCAGTTATACAGCATTGAGTTTTAGGCGATATGATCTGTTGTCTCGTCTCCCAGTTCAGCTTTCAGCAAAGAAAAATTATTTGCTGCTCACTCCTGGATTTGAACCCAGTACCTCTGGGATGCAAACCCTCTTCCTTAACCACTACGCCATCCAAACATACATATAACATTGACTTTTAGGCTATATGTTCTGTTGTCTCCTCTCCATGTTCAGAGTGTTAAACAGCTGCGAACGAACCTTTCCCATTCGAAAACTATAGCAGCTATCAGGAAAATTATTGGAGTGTTAGCGATATTTATCCTTTGTGTTCAATTATTTCAAAGCACAACTCTCTATCTTATTCACAGATTAAATGGTACAGGCAGGAAGGGGGCTTTTTAAAGCTTTGACTTGGTCAGAATTTATTTCGACAGATGGACTGACAACATGCGACTTAGTTGTATGTAATTCTCTCTATAGTACCTCGCATAGCATTAACCTGTGTTTTAACAGCTACTCACATCAACAGTGACCTTCCAGAAAGTGACGAATGAACTTTAGTGAACTCTGATCAAAGGTGCTCCGTTTCCCCAGCAACAAGTGTGAGTGAAAACTGCAGCAGCTGCAGTCACTTTAGAATGATTAACAGCTTAGATTTAGACTTTTTCATTAAAAAGTGCGCCGAACAAATCGTTCCCATTCGAAAACCGTACAAGGTATCGGAAAAATTCTTGAAGTGTGAGCGAGATGTATCATTTGTCTTGGTTCATGCCAAAGCAGAAGTCTCTACCTTATTCACAGTCCGAGAGGGAACGAGAGAAAAATGACTAAGAACATCTCTCTGGCTGAGATCATCCTGAGCAGCCACAATGATAAACTATAGGCGAAAAGCCCTAAAACTGGGTTCCACTTTGAGCGATCTAGAGCTCGCTAAGAGAAAACCGTGCGACATAGGGAAATTTTGAAATGATCCTGAGAATCACAAAGGGCGGCTCTATTTCATGACCGAAAATCATGTCACTAGTGCGACATATGTGGCCGTGACGTCGAGTTAAATTTTGATGAGGACCTTCCAAAAGTTCATCACTCCACACTCTGCTTAACGAGCTGCTCCACTCTAAAAATCATCATTTGGGAAAACTTTGGGTCGAACAAAGTCAAATTGCGACAAAACCGTAACAGCTATCGACATGCGGTCTTCAATGCTGAACACAGCACGGACGTGGCTATAATCTGAATTTTTAATGGATTTTTTAGGTTATTGTATGGCTACACAGTAAGTCTTCAAAAATAGTGGATTTTCATGATTTTTGGCCGTTTTTCCATTCATTTCCTATGGGGATTTTGGGCATTTTTTGGCGTGGTTTTTCGCTTATTACGTCGCCATGGTAACTCCAATCGCTTATAAAAGTAATAGCTAACATCACGCGATCGAGCCGGTCGTTTTGATGTATATATTGTGGGTGTGCACGCTACGGTACGACCCGCATTAACGGTGGCGGAAGAATAATAAATAATAATAAGAGTCCAGTTTAGGAGTGAAGAATAATAAGGGACTGCCCATGCAATTGCATGGAGGCAGTGCAATACATTGCTTTCCAATGGATTTGCACTGCCTCCATGCATTGCATTGGGCCGTCCCTTAACTAGAAAATTTCAGGAAATTTAGAGAAGGGACGGCCATGGTGTGCATGCTAATGCTAACTAGCATGCTAATGCTAATGTTAGCTAACATGTTGGCATTACTATAAACCCATTCAGTACCAAAATATAGTCAAAAAGCTCAAAGAGCTAGAAATGCAAAACAAAGAGCTAGCTAATGCTAAAACTGGCATGCTTAATACTAGTAATATGTTGGCACTGCTATAAAACCATTCAGTACCCAAAAAAATAGTTCTAAAAAGCTAAAATTAGCTAAAATGCTAACAAGAGCTAGCATGCTACTGCTAACTAGCATGCTAATGCTAGCTAACATGTTGGCATTACTATAATCCCATTCAGTACAAAAATATAGTCAAAAAGCTAAAATTAGCTCAAATGCTAACAACAGCTAGCATGCTAATGCTAACTAGCATGCTAATGCTAGCTAACATGTTGGCATTACTATTATCCCATTTAGTACAAAAATATAGTCAAAAAGCTAAAATTAGCTAAAATGCTAACGACAGCTAGCATGCTAATGCTAACTAGCATGCTAATGCTAGCTAACATGTTGTCATTAGTATTAGTAGGATTAGTATGAAAATATACTGGAAAAGCTGAAATCAACTAAAATGCATACAAGTGCAATGTAGTACTGTGTATAACATAGGGATTTTGGTTCCAGCTTTCAAACAAGAAAAAAAAAAAAATTTGCTCCCCCTGGGATTCAAACCCACTACCTCTTGCATTGTATTCCTGTTCGTTAACAGTTACACTACAACATCAGTTATACAGCATTGAGTTTTAGGCCATATGATCTGTTGTCTCGTCTCCCAGTTCAGCTTTCAGCAAAGAACAATTATTTGCTGCTCGCCCCTGGATTTGAACCCAGTACCTCTGGGATGCAAACCCTCTTCCTTAACCACTACGCCATCCGAACATACATACAACATTAAGTTTTAGGCCATATGTTCTGTTGTCTCCTCTCCATGTTCAGAGTGTTAAACAGCTGCGAACGAACCTTTCCCATTCGAAAACTATAGCAGCTATCAGGAAAATTATTGGAGTGTTAGCGATATTTATCCTTTGTGTTCAATTATTTCAAAGCACAACTCTCTATCTTATTCACAGTTGAAATGGTACAGGCAGACAGGGGGACTGAGAAAGACAGAGACATGGTCAGAAAGACAAAGACAGATGGACTGACACATGGACTTGTTTGTAGTACTTCTCTCTATAGTACTGCATAGCACAACCTGTGTTTAAGTGGGGTTTAATAGGCCTTCAATGTGTATATACTGTGGAATGAACTTTAGTGAACTCTGATCAAAGGTGCTCCGTTTCCCCAGCAACAAGTGTGAGTGAAAATTGC